>QJPP01002439.1:0-327688 GCA_003996215.1 Jaltomata sinuosa | reverse complement strand
CGGGGAGCCATAGTAGCAGGCTGCGCTACTGAGCTCTGTGCACCCAGGGCTGCCCCCTGAGCGGATGTCTGCGCTACCTCGGAAGGCCGCTCTCCAATCACACCCAAAAGCTGCAATAGTAATCCCCGAATATCTGGAGACGGAGTTGTGGCTGGAGCTGGCACTGGAGCTGGCGCTGGAGCTGGTGGTACCTGGGCTGCCCCCTGAACCACATGCTGCTCGGGCTCTATCTCCACGCTAGTAGCTCTAGCAGGTGCCACTGATCGAGGGCGTCCTCGACCCCTAGCTGGAGTGGGAGGCTCATCCTCGCGTGCTGCCGATGATCTCGTACGAACCATCTGCGGAAGAATGAAGTAGAATAAATAAGATCTCTAGAAACTTCAAGGGTTATACGCATGACACAGAAGCAATGAAAGAGTTGAATTTCCTAAAATGCCACTGTAGCCTCCCAAAGATTGAGTACGGACGTCTCCGCCCCGATCCGCAGGACTCTACTAGACATTGGCTACTATACCGATGACACCGGTGAACCTAAAGCTCTGATACTAAGTTGTCACGACCCGATTTCTCGGTCATGATGGCGCCTACAACCTCCCAGTAGGCGAACCAATCCCCGTAGCCCAGGACAGTTAGTAATGGGCTACTATCTAACAAACAAGCAAAAGAATAGATAACAGGAGTGTATACATATACATATGCGGAAATCAAATCAAACCCCAAGACCTGGTATCATAGTACAGAGCCAAACTACATACATGGAGTGCAAATAAACCAAAACTATATATACAGATGTCTCTGAATGGTAATAGAGTACATGAAGCAAAAGATAAACTAAAGCTAAGCTCCGATTGCCAAGAGCTCACCCTCAGCCTGAAGTAGTCTTCAACAGATCTCCAAGCACGAATCACAGCGATCTAACGGCGATAGCCCACGCTAGGATCTGCACCCAAAGATGCAGGGGGTAGGGGTGAGCACCAAATGCGAAGCATAAGGTACCCAGTAGGTATCATAGGCCGACTGGGCACATATAAGATAAAAGCGCAGTAATAGACAGAATAGAAGCAATCAGTCACAGAAATCAACGAAAGGTACACAGGAACTAGCCCAGAGGGAAACCAACAGAACCACATATGAGGCTAGTAAGCAGAATATACACACCAAAGGCACAGGTGAAAGTAAGAAATAACGCACCTGGGGTCCTTGCAATAACAGTGTATATAAAATAAGTTTACGAAATGGACGGTATACCGGTAACCTCAAGTGTAATAAGAAGAGAGAAAGAGTGACAATAGGCATGCTGAGAGACATGAATCAAACTCAACTAATCACACCAATCTCATACTTATCCATAATAGAGAACAATTCTATAAGTAAAAAGCAAAAGTCTACCTACAGTCCCTCGGCCGCCCATACAACGGAGGAACACAAACAAGTGAAAACAAACCCTCCGGCATCCCATACTACCGGAGCGTACAAACAGCAAACAGCAAACAAGGGTGGAATCTCGAACCATGAATGATATGATGCATGAAGATCTCAAGTGCCATAGTATCTCTGTATGTACCTCCTCCGGCGCCGATCCGGCCCAGCAGGTAGGTTCCATGGAAGGACTCTGCCCGTACACCTCTACTCCACCGTATACCCCTCTTCCGGCACACGCAGCCCGTAGCCCTGGCCCGGATAGCAAGGTCCATGGAGGTCCCAGACCTCATACTAAATCTCAGTATCAGAACATGTATCAAGATAGAGACCCAGTCTCGATATCAAGATAGAGACCCAGTCTCGGATATGCATGCCTAGACCCTGTCCAGGACTAAAAATAGTAGGAAAATATCTCAAAAACCCCTCCAAGGGTGCCCGGGCGTAGCCGGGTCTAAACAGTAAAAAGTCATCTCAGGTGCTCGGTCCAACCGAGGCTAAAATCATCTCAAGTAACAAGAAAACTCAACTAGCACCCCGGCCCTGCCGAGTCTAGCAATAATCATAAAACTGATGATTTTAAACATAATTTTACTTTCTTGCCCAAAATCTCCACAAGTGAAATCAACCATTTCCAAATCATTTCCATCAAAAACGGGCCCCCCAGGCCATGCAAGGTTTAGAAAACAGTGCCAGTAGGCCCGAAGCCAAAACCACAGTAAAAAATGGATAAAGCCTCTTTATATGCATGGAAATTGTATGATCACACACAATAGCTGCCCCGCAGCTCACAAACAACCTATCGACCCTGCACAGGCCCACAGCTACTCAGCAAGCATAACCAGCCTAAAAGAATAATACTATGCCCGAGACTCGCGGACATTCTCAAAATCCCACCTTCTATGTTCCAGAGTCAACAAGGCCTCACAGGACCACAAGGGTAAATAAAATATATCCAAATACTACAAGCAACGGAGGAATAAAAATAGCGGACAACGAATAAAAGGGTCGAGGTCTTGTGGACCAACCTAATAAACTCAACCCAAGGGATGCCCATTAATATAAATTTATTTTATATATACGGAGTCTAGGGAAAATAAACGTAGACCTACCTGTCGTGCGACGACCAAGCCTGCTAGAACAACACGATGTTCCAAAGCTCCGAACCACACTCCGAGAAAATCCAAAACCAAATCGGAATCGGATTCGGATTTGGGACGGAATAACTTGACGTAGATAATTGATTACTTTATCAAAATATTTTTTTTCTCACAACAAGACCTCAACGTGAAGGAGTATTTAAGAAGGTGCGTAGTTGTATATTATAGTAATATACCTATATATATACTGCATGTTCATTTGCAAATGAAACAGTGATATATGTAGAAAACATACATATGGCATTTAGCATTAAATGCTAAGATGTTGAGTGGCAGCACTTTAGGCATTCCATAGCCTTGTCATCAATCCCTCCACTTCCACGTGGAAGTGGGGGTGCTACCAAAATAATTTTTATCCCGTTAAATAAATATTCGGGTATCGCATAAATTCGTGGTAAAATAAATATAATATTTTAAATATACCATAATTCATAGAAAATTATTTCAAACAAAACCTACTATATTATAATAATAGTTTTCAACATGATTAAATTTACTATCTCCGTTAAAATATTATGGAGTATAAAAATTTTATAAAATAAATACGTATACACTTATATCGTATCAAAGATATTTTTCATAAACCTTTAAAATATTTTAAAAAGGCAATAATAATATAATTTTTACCAAATTCAACTTCTAAATAAATATTTCAATTACACGCACGATACTTATAAAGTTCTTAGGTTTAGACTCGTAATTCGCCAACGCACGATTTTGATACTCAAGAATTCTCTCGGGATCCTCCCTTATTTTTTATAACTGTTTTGGAACTGAAATGGCATTTTAAAACGTGACGTCGAGGCTTAAATCGCGTTTAACCCGACCCGGTTCGCGACCCGGTTCGCAACCCATTTTCTGCCAGATAGTCCGCGGTAAAACAGTCATAACTCTTTACTCCAAGATCAGTTGGACGTGAGGTTTTGTGCGTTGGAAACTAGACTCGTAGACCTTCGATTTGGTATTTCGGGGGACTTCTAACTCTTTATATATTGAGAGAAAAGCCTCGAGACATTTGACCCAAAGTTCAGGAAATTTGTTAACAAACTTACAATATCTTTTGTCGATTTGCTTGACTTCAAACTTAAACGTGGAAATGACTGGAAGGGTCATTACACATAGGGATGGGGACTACATCATCAAGTGCGATGAGGTGTTATTTGATAAGGATCTTCACTATGAAGAGGAACCAGTTTTGATTCTTGATCAGGATGTCTGGAAATTAAGGACAAAGGTGATCAGTATGGTAAAGGTTCAATGGAAGAATCGTTCGATTAAGGAAGCAACTAGGGAAACCAAGAAGGACATGCGGGACAACTACCCTCACTTGTTTGGGGATACATGTACTACTCTTTTGCTCTCTACTCTTCGTATTTTTGGGTTTGATCATTCAGGGATGAACGATGGGTAAATTGGTATCTGTTGTAATAACTGGGTTCATCATTACATGTGAACCATTCATGCCAATTCTTAGAGTTAGAAAACTCTAGATTTGTGAGTTTGAAATTCTAGGCTAGGCTAGTCTCGGCCGATTTTAGAGTGAGAATGGTTTAGGGCAATCCTCGTAAGTATTGGGTTAGATATCTTGATTTGGTCTAGTTTTCCTTTTAGCTAAGTCATAAAGGTGTTCGGGGGACTTTTCTTAATCGAATTCGGGTAAGTAGAACTCCCAGAATCGAGGTTGACGTGAAGGAGTTATTCTGGGATGTCGGGAAAATAAGTGTGTTTTAAAATGGACCATCTTTGGAGATTTTACTACTTTTTGTCCCGTGTCAACCACCATAGTGGTTGACAATCTGCCATAGCGACCTCCGACATAGCGAAGAAAATACCACTACAACAGAAGTCAACACCGGTCAGCCTCTGCCATAGCAGACGACTCTGCTATGGTGATACCACTATAGCTGAGAGGACCGCTATAGTGGAGCGTGATGAGATTTAATGCAGAAACTTTCCCAAAATAGTTCAGGTTTTCTTGAAACATTTTGGTAGTAGAAGGGGGAGATTTTGGGCGATTTCCATCCATTTTCCACCATTTTTCATCCTAAAGTTAAGGATTCTACTCCTCAAACTCTGTAATATCTTTCCTATGCTATAGAATTGCTAGGGGTGGACTTGGGGAAAGGTTTGGGGTAACCTAGAATGGTAGAATCCTAGGAAAAAGGAAAATTCTAGGGTGCTAAAGTTCTTGGGTATTGTTTATAGTTAATGGGTAATGATCACCAATATTTAATTCTCTAAATATATCTGTATAAATGATAATCGTAGGTGAATTAATGGAGGGAAAGCCCATAAAGGGTTGGGATGATCATGGTTTGGCCTGGAGATTAGGATTTTTGTATAATCCGAGTAATTTAGGCCAGTCAATTAACTGTGGTGTGTATGTGTTTGTTCTAGACCAAGAACAAGCAAGGGATCCTAAAAAATAGAAAGCTCTGGCACTATAGGGCTTGATTATTCGAGGTAGGTGATGATTATTGATTCATGTATACCTTGTATGGTTGTGTACTCTTATTTAAGTAATTGTATGATGCTTGCATTGCTTAGGGAATGATTTAATAATGTCTAATGGTCCTGTTTAACAGTCTTGTGAATTGAACTGTGTATTTTGCTTGATTGGTTACAAGTTGATTGTTCATTGTTTGTGACTGTGGATTGGTTGACATTCGGTTGGCTCGGGTACCACGCCTGGTACGAGTATACTAATGGTTGGCTCAGGTATCACGCCTGGTAAATAATGGTTGGCTCGGGTACCACAACTGGTATGGGAAATACTAACTGGTTAGCTCAGGTACCACGCCTGGTACGGGTTTACTCTATTGGATTGTGCATTAAATTATGGGTCCCCTGAGTGGACCGGGTTGTGTTATTAAAATGTGATAATTGTTTATGGTCCTTGAGAGGCCAGGTTATTGTTATATCTGATTTTGAGTTGGT
Source organism: Jaltomata sinuosa (assembly GCA_003996215.1). Lineage (NCBI taxonomy): Eukaryota > Viridiplantae > Streptophyta > Magnoliopsida > Solanales > Solanaceae > Jaltomata > Jaltomata sinuosa. The sequence continues at coordinate 322,172 of QJPP01002439.1, read as the reverse complement.
CTTGGTGTAGACCGGGTTGCATGTTTAACACTTAGGTGTTGTTAGAGGGGATGCCAGGGTGGGTCCAGGCTATATAAAAATGGTTGTTTAATTGTTATACTTGATTGTTGATCATGGTAATAAAAGTGGATTACATGTGGAAACAAGCTAGGTAGAGACTTGTAGTCTAGGGATGCCCGTTGACTTGTTACATGTGTTTCTGTACTCTTACTTGATTTGTTGTACTTTTCATACACTATTTATTTGAAATTGGCTGATGATCCTACCAGTACATGGTGGTTGTGTACTGATACTGTAATTGTTTTTCTTTTGTGAGTACAGGCGATCTTCCGGCGGTTGACGCGCGACCTCACTTGTAGTCTCAGCGCTTTTAGACGTCAAGGGTGAGCTTCTTTGGTCGAGCTACCTTGATTTCTATCTTTTTGAAGGTGTAGCCCACTTGTTTAGAGCTTAGACTATTTCTTTGTTGGGGTTGCATCCCCGTACTCTAGTTTTGGTAGTGTTTTTGTACGTTGACTTTCAGATTCTAGAGGGGATTTTCCGCAGGGTTATTATAATAGAGTTGTTTTTATTGATATTGATTGCTAGTTTACTTTTTACACACTGGATTTAAGCTGTTAGAACAGTTAAGTTCGGGGAAGTGATGGTTCGCTCACCCGGGGGTTGGGTGAGTGTCACTCACGGTGGTCTGGGTCGTGACATGATAAGATTTATAAGCCACTCTTTACAGTAAGATTGAGATGGGATTTATAAACCACTCTTTACAGTAAGATTGGGGTAACTAGATTTCATCCCCTTCATTTAATGTTGAATTGACCACTTATTCTTGGTTTAGAAAGTAGAATTTATTGGATCTAAAAGTACAATCTGTTGTAAAAGATTTAGTTTCACTTTATATTTAATCTGATACTACAATTTAAATTTAGATTGGAGTGTTCATATATGTTCTCTTTTATATGTTAATTATAAAGGATTAAGAATCAAATTGTAAATGAATAGAACATCATTAAATAAAGAAAAATGAAGAGAACAACTTGATTATTTGCAAGCGATGGTTCATGCAAGCATTAAGGCGTAGATGACTATTACATCATCAAATAAAGGAAACAAAGTGAATAGAAAAACTTACAAACTTGATTTCTCATTGATTCAATTGATTTGAAGAATCCATGAAGAGGTTACTTGTTGGAGACGGATTCCATCATCATCAACGTCATCCACTTCTTCAGTACTGTGAACTTCTCTCATCTCAACAACAGTAGGTTGAGTTGAGAATGAAAGGAACTGGTATAAATCATTATATATATATATATATATATATATATATATATATATATAAGAGGCAAGAGATTAGGGTTTTCTAAAAGTTGTTATAAAGTTTCATAAAAATTGATTTAGTCCCAATTTTAAGATAAATATCACAGTTATCTTTTATTAATTGTGGAACTGTACTAATTTTAGGGACTTTACTCTCCATTTACTATTTGTTTAGATAAAGTAATTTAGAAAATAAATATTTTAACAAAGAAGAGAAGAATCTAAAAAGGAGAAAAAGAATTACATTTTAAATGCATCGTCTATATTACTCTCTTTTCCCTTGCATTTCATTTCCACTTAAAAAAAATAAAACAACAGTCACATAAATTAAACTAATATACATGTCCATGCGATGCATGAATTGTGCAAAAAAATATTAAAAAATAATGTGTGGAAAATAATGAAAACAAAACTCTCAAAAAAAAAAAAAAACTTACATTTGGCTTGACAATAACCTATGTGAGGTCGCTATGGCGGTGTGTCGACACGGGATAAAAAGTCATAAATCCCCTCAAACTTGGTCATTTTATAACACAATTATTTTCCCGAAGTCCCGGAACAACCCCTTCACGTCAACCTCGATTCCGGGAGTTCTACTTACCCGAATTCGATTTCAAAAAGTCCCCAGACTCCTTTATGACTTAGCTAAATGGAAAACTAGTTCAAATCAAGATACTTTACTCAATCATTATCCGGATTGACCTAGACCATACCTTGCTCCAAAACCGACTGAGACTAGCCTATCCTAGGATTTCAAACTCCTAAACTCGGAGTTTTCTAACTCTAAAAATTGGTACGAATGGTTTACCCGTAACAACGGACCCGGTCGTTACATAAGGTTTTAGACTGAGTCCAAAAAATCAACCTCAATTACAAAAGGGAAAAATTACAAATTCATTAGAAATTCAATTTACCCAAAGTATAAGGAGTTCAAATATAAAAAATTATCAAAAATGAGATAAAAATCGAGCTTGAAATCATCAAAAAATTTAATTTTTCACTTAACCGGGGAAAACCCAAAATTACAAGTTTAAAACAAAGATTTGAAGGTGAAATTATGAACTAATCATCGGATAATGTATAAAAATAGTTTAAGAACATACCCAAATAAAGAAATCTCAAAATTCCACTTTGAAACCCCCCAAAAATGAGTTCTAGAGCTCCAAAAATGAAGTATGGCATTCATGGCTGAAAAGGAAATATTTTAAACCACTGCCAGTTATCCTTCTTCGCGGATGTGGGACCTCCATCACATTTGCAGACCTTACCGACATAGACCCATCGCATTCGCGGTGGTCCTGTTGCGTTCGGATAAATTGAAGACAACCTAACTTTAACCTAACAACTATCTTCATCGCATACGTGGACCTCTCCAACGCATACATGATTCCTAAGGTGTTTCCTTTATCGTGAACATGGTGGGATGGTCGCGTATGCGAAGAAGGAGTTTTCCTGATACCAGGTGCAGCATACCAGCAATAGGAAACACAAGAAAATTTCCCCAATGGACCCTAAAAAATTATTTGGAACTTCTTGAACACAAACCAGTTATGCTACTAGAACAAAATCAATATTGTAGACTCAATGAAATCATTAGATTCAACAATGGAGATCATTATCAATGGATGTTGACCAAAGCTAACTCTAGGCCAAAATTTCTAACTTCAAACCAATGACTCAAAACACAACTCAAAAGCCTTGAAATCTGAACCAATAGTTCTACTAACCTAAAAATGACATTCCAGAGATAACAAAACTGATAGAATTCTCATACGATGCTCCAAACTCCAAATGTTGACCAAAGTCAATCATATCAACTTTAAGGCCTTCCAAAATAAAAAACTCTCTTAAAGACCAACCAAATACCTCAGAAACTGTGCCAACAATCCCATAACCAAAAATACCAATATACAACTATGGGAGGGGCAAAACAGTTAATAAGCAAGAAAATCTAAATATCACAATGAGGGTTGTTACAGAGATAAACATGAACTTGATGCGACAGATGAGAAGAAAATTCTCTGTTTCAAGTCAATAAGTTGTTGATTTGGCTTTATAATGAGGACTCACCAATAATCAGCTGGGTATATGGCGTAGTCTAGCCACGTGTCTGAGGGTAGGAGCTTGAATCTGCATCGTGACAGAATGCAGCGCGAAATGCGTCAGTACTATAGAATGTACCAAATATGTGAGCTAAACAGGAATCTGAGATAAGCATGCGAATAACACTTATAAAACTGAAATCATGCTATGAGTGTAAAACTGAAATGCAAGAGACTCGATGCAATACTAAAACAAGGTATACAAAATATCATAAGTAATCATAATAATTCTAAAGTTTGAAAGGAAAGAGTCAATGCATTTTAAAACCTATATTGTTTCTGTGGAAGGTTCTCTAACCAATATAGACCATGTCAGCTACATGGAATTCGATGTATACGCCCCATTGAAAGGACCCAATATACCTTGCCAGGGTATAGAGGAATGACTGTGGCATGATCACCAAATCTGATGCCCAACTGAGGGGACTTAAAACCTACGGGGGCACGTAGTTCTGGGACTAAAGGTACTCTCACCCTGTCTAACTCGATGCTAATACTACTCCCAAAATATATACATATAGCTCATAATACTGTGACATATCTGATGTAAAAACTGTTCATAATTTAGGTAGATATATCTGGATGTCAAACCTTTCATTAAAACATAGGGAGATATCTAATGTCAATTCTATTCATGAAGCATAGAGACAAATATGATGTCATGCAAATTTATGTCATAAGTCTGTAAAGTTGTGCATGTTCATAATTCAAGATACTCTTTCCTTTCTAAAATCATGATTTGAATAATTATGCATGCAATTTCATAAATCATGAGACCATGTTATCTAAACAAGTCAATTTATACTTGAAATCATGCAATTCAAAGAGATCATGCCAGAATTTATACTTGAATATGGTCTTTTGAAAACATTTACTAAACTTTAATTAAAGCATGGGTAATCAATGAGGAATCATAAATTGAAGCTTTATAATAAAACCCATAACTTTCTCGCTATTTGGGTAAGAACTCTAATTTCATAAATTGCTAAATCAAAGTAAAGATTTGGGGTTTTGGGCTTAAGGGTGAAAGGAAACCCTTAATGAATATCCACATACCTCAATTGACGCTTTCTAAACCTTGGATGAGAAGAATGGTGACTTGAACATGGAGCTTGAGACTTAGAGCTTGGAGGAGTTCTTTTCCTTTTTGGGAGATGAATGAATATTTGAGAAAGGACTTAGGCTAATGAGGGTGAAAACCCTTCTAGAAATAGTCAAAACAACTTCATTTAGGAGTTAAAAGTGTGGGTAATGACTAAAATACCCCTGTGACAAAATTAGGAAAAAGCTGGAAAAAGTCGACTTTCAGGGACCACAGACGAATTCCACAGGTTATAGACCAAACCACGGTTCGTAGTTTCCATCCGTCGTTCCTGGCCAAGTGAACAGGCTATAGAAGGCAGTCTACAGGTCAACAGGATAGACCGTAGAACAGATTATGGCTCGTCAAAACAATTCATCATTCCTGAAGTATTTGGTAGGTCTATGATCAGGTTCCACGTTTGAATAGGACAGTCCGTGGTTCAAACTATGGGTCGTTGAGTTGAGTCGTGGTTCCTGGGAATCAGTCAGTCCTCAAGCCTGATACCACGAGTTGACAGGATGGGTCGTAGAATGAACTATGGTCCGTATAACCAACTTGTGGTTCTCAGACAAGAGTCTAAGCCTGGAAGACTTAAACCACGACTCCATTCCCCAACCCGTGTTTCAGATCGCGGTCCGTGGTTTGAACTCGTAAACCCTGAAAAGCTGAATTTCTTTCTGAGGTTCTGAGTTTAAAAGATGAATAAGGTTCCAGGGTGTTACAATATCTCTCCCTTGGGATCATTCATCCTTGAATGAAGATTAAACAAGGGAAAACTGAATAGAAAACAACCCAACCAATCAACGATGCATAAAATCTGAAGAACAAACATGATAACTGAGCTTGCAACTTAAAACATGACTGAATCAACTTCGAAAAACATGCATGTATACTAAGATCATGAGGCGAGCTTGATGGAATAGAATATGTTAGACATACTAATGAGGAAACTACTACCTCAAGCGGAAATTGGGTCGGAAGGAATAAGATGAGAGTACTTGGCTTTCATGGCTGATTCTGCTTCCCAAGTAGCTCCCTCAACAAGTTGATTCCTCCAAAGGACTTTTACCGAAGTGACTTCTTTGTTCCTCAACCCCCGAATCTGATGATCAAGGATCTCTATAGGAACCTCCTCATAGGTGAGACTATCCTTCACACCCACATCCTCCAAAGGAACAATCAAGGTCGGATCACCAACACACTTCTTCAACAAGGAAACATGAAAAACCGAATGAACCGCTTCTAACTCTGTTGGCAAATCCAACTCATACGCAATGCTACCAACTCTCCTTAGAATCCGATAAGTACCTAAAAAACGGGGACAATGCTTCCCTTTCTTGCCAAATCTCATCACACCCTTCATGGGTGATACCTTTAGAAAAACCCAATTATAAACTTCAAATTCTAACTCTCTTCTCCTCATATCCGCATATGATTTCTGTCGACTCTGAGGGTCTTCAACCTCTCTCTAATAAGATGAACCTTCTTCATAGTCTCATGCACCAAACCTGGACCAATCAAAGTTGCCTCACCTACCTCAAACCAACCAATAGGAAACCTACACCTCCGACCATAAAGTGCCTTATAAGGAGCCATCTGGATGCTAGAGTGAAAGCTGTTGTTGTAGGCAAACTCGATAAGAGGTAAGTGATCATCCCAATTACCTTTGAAATCAATCACACAAGCTTTCAACATATCTTCCAAAGTCTGAATAGTACGCTCTGCTTGGCAATCCGTCTGCGGGTGAAAAGTTGTGCTCAGCTTCACCTGAGTAGCAAGACCTCTCTGAAATGATCTCTAAAACTGAGAAGTAAACTTAGTACCCCTATCTGAAATGATGGACAATGGGATACCATGCAATCGAACTATCTCCCGGATGTAGAGTCTGGCATAATTGTCTGTTGAATCTGTAGCCTTAACAGCCAAGAAGTGGGATAACTTGGTCATCCGATCCACAATCACCTAAATGAAATCATGTTGCCTACGAGTACAAGGCAACCCAGTGATGAAGTCCATATTGATATCTTCCTACTTCCAAGTAGGAAGGTCAATATCCTAAATCATGCCACCTGGTCGTTGATGCTCTACCTTCACTTGCTGACAATTAGGACACTTAGCCACGAAACTGGCTATGTCCTTCTTCATACCATTCCACCAATAGACTTCCCGTAGATCACGGTACATCTTGGTGGCACTAGGGTGGATAGAATATCTGGAACTATGAGCCTCAGTCAAAATCTGTTGTCTCAACCCATCTACATCTGGCACACATAATCGACCATGATAACGAAGCACACCATCTTCCCCTTGGGAGAAAACCTCAACTCTTTGTTGGTGGACTGCACCCTTTAGATGAAGCAAAATAGGATCACTGGCTTGCTTTGCCTTCACTTCAGCTACCAAAGATGATTTGGAACCATTCTGGACAATAACACCATCTTCTGTCGAGTCCATAAGGCAAACTCCCAACTGAGCAAGCATATGAACTTCCTTAGCCAATTTCTTCTTTCCGTCTTCGACTGAAGACACACTACCCATGGACAACCTACTAAGTGCATCCGCTACAATATTTGCATTACCCGGATGGTAAAGCACACTCATATCATAATCCTTAAGAAGATCAAGCCATATCCTTTGACGCAGATCTAATTCCTTTTAAGTGAACACATACTAAAGACTCTTATGATTGGTGAATACATCCACATGAACAACATACAAGTAATGTCTCCAAATCTTCAAAGCATAAACCATGGATGCCAACTCCAGATCATGAGTAGGGTAGTTTTTCTCATGGATCTTAAGTTGTCTAGAGGCATAAGCAATTACTTTACCATGCTGCATCAAAACACAACCCAAACTAATTCTAGAAGCATCACAATTCACAACAAAGTCATCTAGACCCTCGGGTAGAGTCAACACTGGAGTTGTGGTCAATCTAGTCTTCAATTCCTGAAAGTTCTTCTCACACATATCGAACCACTGAAATTTAACCTTCTTCTGAGTCAATCGAGTCAAAGAGGCAGCAATGGAAAAAAATCCCTCCATAAATCTCCTGTAGTAACCGGCCAAACCCAAAAAGCTCTTGATATCAGACGGAGACGTGGGTCTAGGCTAGTTCTTTACAGCCTCAATCTTTTGAGAATCAACTCGAATACCATCTCTAGTCACAATATGACCCAGAAAAGCAACAGACTGCATCCAAAACTCACACTTGCTAAACTTAGCAACTAACTGCCGGTCCTTGAGGGTTTACAACACCACTCTCAAATAGCCCGCATGCTCCTCCTCACTCTGAGAATAGATAAGGATATCATCAATGAAAAGAATCACAAACATGTCCAGGTACTATTTGAACACACGATTCATCAAATCGATAAAAGCTACAGGAGCATTTGTGAGACCAAAAGACATAACAATAAATTCATAATGACCATATCGAGTTCTGAAGGATGTGTTTGGAATATTACACTCTCTAATATAAAGCTGATGATAACCGGATCTAAGGTCGATCTTGGAGACGAAACTAGCACTCGAAGCTGATCGAACAAGTCATCAATCCTAGGAACGGGATACTTATTCTTAATTGTGAGCTTGTTCAACTTACGGTAGTCGATACACATTCTGAGGGAACCATCTTTTTTTCGCACAAACAAAACTGGGGCACCCCATGGAGAAATGCTAGTCGTGAAGAAACCCTTATCAAGAAGATCCTTCAACTGATCCTTTAACTCTTTAAGTTCAGCGGGAGCCATTCTATAGGAAGAAATAGAGATAGGATTCATATCTGGAAGAAGATCTATTCCAAAGTCGATCTCCCTCTAGAGAGGGACTCTGGGAAATCCTCGGGGAACACTTCTAGGAATTTATTCAAAATAGGAACAGACTAAAGGGATGGGGTTTCGGACTCCGTGTCCATAACCCGAACTATATGATAAAAATAACCTTTATAAATCATTTTTCTAGCCTTAATATAATATATGAAATGAACTTTCGAGGATGAGGGACTACCTTGCCACTCTAAGATGGGTTCATTTGGAAACTTGAAACTGACAACTCGAGTACGGCAATCAACTGAAGCATAACAAGCATAAAACCAATCCATACCAAGAATAACATCAAAATCAGTCATCTCTAACTCTACTAAATCCGCTGAAATGACTCTATGAAGGACTAAGATATGGTGATTTTGATAGATTCTTTTGGCTAGGACTGACTCACCAACAGGAGTAGAAACACAGAAGGGTTCTAAAAGCAATTCAGGACAAATTTCAAATTTGCATGCTACATAAGGGGTCAGAAAAATATAAGAAGGCTTCAGGGTCTAACAAAGCATACACATCAAGAGAGAAGACTTTCAACATACCAGTGACAACATCAGGTGAAATCTCTTGGTCCTGACGAGAGGACATGGAATAAAGACAGTTCTGGCACTGACTACAAGAACTAGAAGCAGTGCCTTGGTGGGCTGGTCGACCCCCTGGAGCTGCTAGAGCAGAGTGAGTCCTACTACCACCCTGTCCCTTCTTAGCTGAAGGGCAATTTCAAATTCTGTGACCAACCTGACCACATCCAAAATAACCCTCTTTACCGGCTAGGCATTCACCAGGGTCATTCTTTCCACACTAGGTGCAAACGGGGTAAGAAGTCCTCTTTGAACCACTCCTCTGAGAATAAGAGCCTGCACCCCTACCTGACTGATCGTGATGAGGCCTGGAGGCCTGAGAAGGAGCACTAGTGGTAGAATGCATAGGTCCTGATGACCTCTTCTAAAAGGATGATCTATGACCGCCTCCGCACTTCTGATGGATAAATCCCAAACCCTCAAATCTAGCCCTCTTGTTCTCCCTAACCATCTCTCTTAGCTTGTCTCCCTCGATCTATTGAGCATGAGTCATAGGTCTTGCAATATTCATATCACTCAACAGCATAGCAGACCTACACTCTTTCTTTACCATATCTGAAACCCCATAGATAAACTTACTCATCTAATCATGCGGGTCCGCTACCATAAAGGGGGCATACCTAGACAACTGAGTGAACTTTAAACTGTACTCTTGGACTGACATCGATCCCTTCCTCAAGTTCAAAAACTCCTCAACCTTTGCTTGCCTCAATTCCTGGGGAAAGAACCGATCGAGGAAAGACCTCTCAAAACACTCCCAAGTCATAGGGACCACGTCTCTAGCTCTGGCTTCCTTTCATTGCATGAACCATATATGAGCCATATCCTTGAGTTGATAGGATACGAGCTCTACACAATCAACACCGACCACTTGCATAACATCAATGATCTTCTTCACTTCATCAATAAAGCTAAGTGGGTCCTCACTCACTTTTGAACCCCAGAACTCAGGTGGGTTCATATGGACAAAGTCACGAACTCGGGCCGCTACCCCACCTTGAGGGTGGATGGGGATAAGAGCCGGCTGGTTGGCCTGTGGACATGGTCTGGGCTAGCAAGCGTATGGCATTCCTGAACTCCTCATTCGTGACCTCGGGGGCCAGAACTGGAGGAGCAGTATTTCAAGCCACTCGGTGAGGCATAGCATATCAAGGCATAATCTGAAACGTACAAGAAGAGGATTGGAGGGATATTAGAGTTAAACTCCAATGCACGGTATGATCATGAAAGAACTGAACTTTTCCTAAGACATATCATAGCCTCTCCCTCATATGTGTGGCACACTTCACACACATGAATGAGATTCTACTAGATCCAGCTTCAGACACCCTAGGACTCTTGAACCTGAGGCTCTAATACCAAGTTTATCATGCCCCAAGGCTACCCTCTAGATGTAACACGAGATCTGGGACACGAGTGCCTAGATTAACCCTTGGCCATAGCATACTCAGATAAACTTAAGAAAATAAGGCAGAAGCATACATAGAGAAGATAGGCATCCATAGCTGAAATAGCATAAAGTCTACACAGAACCAATCCAGAATACAAACTAGCTATGTCTGAAGCCTCTAAGTCTGAAATAGGAGTTGATGGGAAAAGATCCCAACTAACTCAGATAATCCAATGAAAAGAGACATAAAATACTAAACAAACTCTGGTCCTCGAATAATGAGGACTCACCAATAATCAGTTAGGTATCTGGCATAGTCTAGCCACGTGTATGAGGGCAGGAGCCTGAATCTGCATCATAAAAGGATGCAGCGTGAAACAGGTCAGTAATATAGGATGTACCGAATATGTGAGCTAAATAAGAATCTGAGATAAGCATGCTAATAACACTTGTAAAAGTGAAATAATGCTATAAGTGTAAAACTGAAATGCAAGAGACTCGATGCAATACTAAAGCAAGGTATACAAAATATTCTGAAGTCTAAAAGCAATGAGTCAATGCATTTTAAAACATGATACTGTTTCTGTGAGAGGTTCTCTAACCGACATAGACCATGTGAGCTACATGGAATCCGATGTATATGCCCCATCGAAAGGACCCAATATACCTTGCCAAGGTATAGAGGCGTGACTATGGCGTGATCACTAAATCTGATGTCCAACTGAGGGGACTTACAACCTACGGGGGAACGTAGTTCTGGGACTAAGGGTACTCTCACCCTGTCTAAATCGGTGGTAATACTACTCCCAAAACATATACATATAGCTCATAATACTATGACATATCTGATGTCAAAACTGTTCATAATTTAGGTAGACATATCTGGATGCCAAACCTTTTATAAGAACATAGGGACATATCTAATGTCAATTCTGTTCATGAAGCATAGAGATATATCTGATCTCATGCAAATTCATGTCATAAGTCTGTAAAGTTGTGCATGTTCATAATTCAAGATACCCCTTCCTTTCTAAAATCACGACTTGAAGAATTATGCATGCAATTTCATAAATTATGAGACCATGTTATCTAAATAAGTCAATTTATACTTGAAATCATGTAATTCAAAGAGATCATGCTAGAATTTATACTTGAATATGGGATTTTGAAAACACTTACTAAACTTCAATTAAAGCATGGGTAGTCAACGAGGAATCGTAAATTGAAGCTTTAAAACAAAACCCATAACTTTCTCCCAATTTGGGTAAGAACCCTAATTTCATAAATTACTAAATCAAAGTAAAGATTTGGGATATTAGGATTAAGGGTTAAAGGAAACCCTTAATGAATACCCACATACCACAATTGAATCTTTCTAAACCTTGGATGAGAAGAATGGAGACTTGAACTTGGAGCTTCAGACTTGGAGCTTGGAGGAGTTCTTTTCCTTTTTGGGAGATGAATGAAGATTTGAGAAGCGACTTAGGCTAATGAGGGTGAAAAATCTTCTAGAAATAGTCAAAACAACCTCATTTAGGAGTTAAAAGGGTGGATAATGACTAAAATACCCCTGAGACAAAATTAGGAAAAAGCTGGAAAAAGTCAACTTTCAGGGACCACAGACGGATTCCACTGGTCGTACACCAAACCACGGCTCGTGGTTTCCATCCGTCGTTCCTGGCTAAGTGAACAGGCTACATAAGGTAGTCTACGGGTCAACATGACAGACCATAGAACAGATTACAGCTCGTTGAACCAATTAATCATTCTTGAAGGATTTGGCAGGTCTCTGATCAGGTTCCACGAGTCAACAGGACGGTCCGTGGTTCAAACTACGGGACATTGACTTGAACTCGTGGTTCTTGGGAATCAGTCAGTCCTCAGGCCTGATACCACGAGTTGAGAGGACGGGCCGTAGACTGAACTATGATCCTTAGAACCAACTAGTGGTTCTTAGACCAGAGTCTGATCCTGGCACACTTAAACCACGACTCCATTTCACGACCCGTGGTTCAGACCATGGTCTGTGGTTTGGACTCGTAAACCCTAAAAAACTTATTTTTTTCTGAGGTTCAGAGTTTAAAAGATGAATAAGTTTCTGGGGTGTTACAGAGAGTAACATTTCTCTTTTTTTGTTCTGAGTCCAAAAGTTATGTTTCAAATAGGATACACTTCTTTCTCTTCTGATATTTTTTCTGCATAGGAAAAATGTTTTTGACTATATTTTCAGTACACTCTAGCATCAAAATCATATACTTTTGGTCATTTGGCTTCACTTTCTGCAGGTTTGATCACAAAACGAAATAAAATATTTTCAGTAGTTGGAGCAAAAAATCAATTATTATCTCTCTTGATTGGTAATGTCTTCGTTCTTTCCTTTTCCTTCTAAGTTAACTTTCTGTATCAAAATCTACTTCTATTTAATTATTATCACTACTTATCAAAATTAGAGAAACTACACATAAACTTGCAAATTTGGTATGGTTCTAAAATAATAGTAGCTTATTTAATGATTAATATTTTATTGTCAAATTTTTTGCACACCCGATGTTAACACCAATTGACTAGTATATATCATATTTATTTACATAATCTTTTAGAACTTAATTTTAGTTAATCAAAATGAATTTTTATATGGAAAATAGACAAACATATATTAACTTGTACCAAAATTTGACAACAAAAGTAGCAACGTAGTATCTAACCCTACCTTAGATCAACACATTCACCATTACCTCGGAATAGAAAACTAAGTATATAGAAAATTTTAAGTAAAACTTTAAACGTATTTTATATTTAGATGTGCACTCATTGTCTTCAAATTTTACATTGTTCTATTAATCAATAAGCAAGATTTCTTAGTTACACGTCTCCTTTCTTGCTTGTCCGAAGACTGATCTTCAATCCACTGATTAGCAGGAGAATTCGGAGGAAAGAATCGCAATGAATTAGAAGACAGTGCCACCCTTCACTCGAGTAGGAGAGAAATCTGCCCAACGTTGAATAAAACTGATCTTCAAAATTCCTTCTTCCTCACTCCCTCTTCTAAATAGCAGAGTTATTAAATGGGGGAACAACTTTTCATTCGCACGCTTTATGCAGAACTCTCCTTCTACCACAATGGAAAGCAAACTGCGTCATGACTCTCAAATGCAGACCGATCAATCTCTTCTCTGGAATGAAGCCAATATTAGTATCTTTGTTACTTACTTTTATTAATTCCATATGTTGTTATAATTGTTGTAGGATACCCTATGCACTTAAAAGTTCAAGCATATATTGGTTTCTCAACTTGATCTCTTATGCTGACTTGTATATCTAATGTTGAATGGAGACCTCTTAATTTATCAAAATAATCCATAAATTTTGAGAATAATTTCTACTTACAAATATCAGCAAAATCAAATTTTTGAGGTCAAAGAAAAGAACGTGAAAATTTCTATCTACATTATTACTATATAAAAATCCTCACATAGGTTATTGCTTAGCCAAATGTCATGACCCGATTTCTTGGTCATGATGGCACCTACGACCCCCAGTAGGTGAACCAATCCTCGTAGCCTGGAATAATTAGTAATGGGCTACTATCAACCAATTAAGTGGGAGAACAATATAAATATACAAAAGCAAGGGAAAATAAGTAAAGAAAAGGGACAACAGGAAATATATATACATACATAGAAGCTAAACCAAACCCCAAAACATGGTATCATAGCATAGAGCCAGAACTACATATAAGGAGTACAAACGATGCAAAATAATATATACAGATGTCTCTGAATGGTAATAGAGTACATACAACAAAAGATAAACTAAAGCTAAGCTCCGGTCGCCAAGATCTCACCCTCTGTGTGAAGTAGTCCCCAAAAGATCTCCAAGCACGAATCGCAATGATCTAGCGGTGATGGACCACACTAGGATCTGCACCAGAAAAGGCAGAGTATAGTATGAGCACCAATTGCAAAGCAACAAATACCCAGTAGGTATCATAGGCCGACTGGGCACATAAAAGATAAAATAGCAGTAATAAGCAGAATAGAAGCAAGTAGTCACTGAAATAAATGAAGGAGCGCACAAAAACTTGCACGGAAGGAATACAAACAAGATAACAGACATGGCTAACTACTATAATACCAATTACAGGTGAAAGAAAGAAATATGTACCCGGGATCCTCACAATAACAAGTATATAAGGAAGGGTCTGAAAAGTAGGCGGTATACCGGTAACCTCAATGAAAAGAGAAGGAGAAGGCGGAAGTCATGCTTTGATACAAAATACTATCATCCGAATAAGCATACTAATCTCAATCAAGATATACCAACTGGAAGCCAAAGTACAACCTTATCAAATCCAATGTCGATAACCATAATAGAGACAATATTACAAGTTAATAACAATAAGCCTACCTACAGTCCCACGGGAGCCCATACACCCGAGGAATGCAAGCAAGTGAAGACAAACCCTCTGTCATCCTATACTACCGGAGCGTACACTCAGCAAACAACAAACAAAGATGGAATCTCAAACAATATGATAATATGATGAACTAGGTGTAATAATAGTAACGTATGTTACCCGCTTCCGGCATCCTATTAGGCCCAGAAGATAGGACCATGAAAGGTCACACCCATATACCTCTGCTACACCATATACCCTCCCTCCAGCACTATCAGCACGTAGCCCCTAGTCCAAAATGGCAAGGTCCATGGAGGCCCCCGACCAAAATACTAGATGCCCTGTAATCTCAAAAATCTCCAAATAAAGCTGCCCGGAGGGTATCTGGATCTAAATCAGTAAATCAAATGGTTCTACAGCATGGCCTTGCCGAGCTTAGTATTATCATGAAAGCTGCAGCGAAACAAGTCTAGCCCACGCCCCCGCCAAGCCTAGTATTAGTAGAAATAGTAATAAAATATTCTTTTTTTTATTTTCTCTTACCCCAATAAGATCTGTTAAAATGGTACTAAACCTCTTTGCAATCATTTTTACCAAAAACAGACCACACGGCTATGCAGGTTTTAGAAATTATTCAATAGAAGGCCCAAAGCCAAAACCATAGTAAAATTATGCAAAAACCCTTTATATGCATGATAAATTGTGTACACAATCACAACAGTGGCCCACGGCCCACAATCAACCTACCGGCCCTGCACATGCTCAAATCATTCTACAACACATATAACCAGCTCTATAACAGTAATAACGATGTCCGGGACTCACGGACATTCCTAATAACCCATCATCTATGTTTCACAGTCAATACAAGGCCACACAGCACCACAAGGGTGATAATATCGTCTATAAAAAATACTACAAACATCGAAGGAAAGAAACGAATTGAACATGAAGAAGCGGTCAAGGTCTGTGGTACCAAGCTAATAAACCCAACCCAAGGATGCCCATTAATCCAATTTTATCCTATATATGCAAAGTATAGAGGAGTTAGACCATAACCTACCTGTCATCCGATGACAAGCTGCTAGAACGACGATGTCCAAGCCCGAAACGCTCCAAAAAGCTCCAAAACAAAAATCAAACTTGAACTCCGGCATGAATAACTTAATGTAGATAATCGATTTTCTTTTGAAAATCAACTATAACATCAAAACATTTTCCAGTGAAATCCTCTTTAACGTGAATTATACAAATATGGATCTGGCATTTTGATGCTCGAATCAAATATGCAGCTGATGAGAGTAATTTGAAACTATTTATATTGGAAAAGAAATTATGTGAAAGAGCTATGTTGGGAGCCGAGTATATGTATATGCTTGTGTAGTAATTAAGTAACTTGAATGAGTAAGAAATAAAGATGAACATGTTGACCATCTATATATAGAAAAAAAATATTACAACAATGACCACTTTCTTAAACTAAAAGTCATACCACAAATATAATAAAATAATAAAAAGTGACCATCAATAAGGATGTGTTGCCACCATTTAGTTACCTCTATTTGTTGTAGCCTCCCTTCACTTTCACGTGGAGTGGAGTTGGCAAAATCACAATATTTACGTATTCGGATATTGCATAGGTTCGTGATAAAATAATTCTAATATTTTGAATATGTCACAATTAATATAAAATTATATCGAATAAAGCCCTCTATATATAATAATAATTATTTTCACATAACTAGATTTACTATCTCCGTTAAAATATTAATAACTTATAAAATTCTTGTAAAATAAATACATACACAAATATGTGATGACCCTTCTGGTCATCTTCGCATTTTCACATTTATTGCACTAGTAGAGCTTTCCTGTAGCGTCCCCAAGACATTTGTAGGTTGCTGGGACCAGTGGTTCGGTGCCCTGACCGTTCGTTTGATCGTTTGGACCGTTTGCCTGTTTTAGAGCTTAAACTTAGAATATCGTTGACTTTGGTCAACATTCTTAGATAACGTGCTCAGAATTGAATTCTGACAGTTTTGTTATCTCCGGAGCGATGAGTTTGGTCTAGTTGGACCTTTAGTTGAGGCCTGAGAACTTCCGGTGTGGGTTTTGTGTGAGTTTCTCAGTTTTCAGGCCATTTGAAGTTAAAAGTGCAACTTCGGGTGACTTTTGATGATCGGAGTGTCGGATTCAAAATCCGATGATTCTATCAGCTCCGAAATGTTGAGTTTGGGCTGGGAAGGTGGTTGGTTCGGGTTCCGGGTGAGCCAGACTCATTTTGAGCCCTTGAGTTCCGTTTCGTTAGTGTTGACTTGAGTCAACATTTCTCCAAAACAACCTCGTATGTGAGTTTCGTTGATTCCGTTGAGTCCAGAACGTCGTTTCCACTCTGTTAGCATTATTGGTTTTTGAATATCGCTTTTCGATTATGCCCGAAACACCCCGTGGATTGTTAGAGAAATTACAGAAAAATAGTTGCAGGTCAGCCTTCAGCCCAATCGCGCCAAGGCCAGCGCCATCACGCCTCAGTGCCTGCCAACCTTCAGCGCGATCGTGCCCTCCCAGCGCGATAGCGCCGAGGCACCTGCCACCCCTTCAGCGTTGTTGGTGCTGGGCATTTTCCAGCAGCTATATAAAGGTGGGAGTTCATTTTTCCAGCATTCTCTCTCACTTTTTCTCACTCTAAATTCTAAATTCTCTCCAACAATTTGCTCTATATTGATTCCAAGCCTTGGGAAGTCGATTGTGGGTGGATTTTTCGTACTTCTTCTCGGTTGGTAAGCTCCCTCTTCTCTTGAAATTTCTTAAAACCTTCATTGATGCCCTTCACTAAGCTTGAGTTTTTCCTTGTGAATTTTGGCCGTCCAGTTGATGCATGCTCGTGGGAGTGGTAAATTATCCTTCTTGACTCAGGTTTTTGCCTTTGTGGTAAGTAATTCTTACTCAATTTCTATTTTATTTTCCGAAATTCCACTCCTTAAACCCCAACCTTTGAGGGCTATTTTGATGCCCTTTTCCTTGGCCATTTGTAATCAAATTTGGAGCATGCCCTCTTGGCATCGTTGGGGTCATCGTGGTTCATTTCATTTTTGGTTTTGGGTTGTGGGCCTCACAGGCACGCTTTTGACCCGGATATCAACCTGGCTACAATTGTATCAATATGGGTATCATTGGACTCATCTTAACTTCCTATTCATCAATTTTATAGTTTGATTCTTGTTCAGAGCGTCTCAGAGTAGCTCGGCCTAGGATATCGTCATTCCTGCAGCTTTTCATCGAACGACAGGTAGGTTACGGCTTAACTCCTTAGACTTCGCATATATCGAGTAAAATTACACTAGTTGGCATCCTTGGGTTGGGTTATTAGGTTGGTACCACAAACCTTGACCATTTTTCCATGATCTGTTCCGTTCTGTCCTCCGTTGTGTGTAGTATTCTTATTGAATAATAATATTACCCTTGTGGTCTTGTGAGGCCTTGTTGACTCTGGAACATAGACAGTGGGATCATTGGAAATGTCCTCGAGTACCGGACATAGAATTATCCTTCTAGACTGGTTATGCTTGCTGAGTAGCTTCGGAGCCTGTGCAGGGCCAATAAGTTGATTGTGAGCTGTGGGGCAGCTAGTGTGTGTTTGATCATGCCATTTCCATGCATACAGAGAGGTTTTCCCATGTTTTACTACGGATTTAGCTTCGGGCCTTCTGGAACTATTTTCCTAAACTTTGCATGGCCGGGGAGGCCCATTTTCGACGGAAATGATTTGGAAATGGTTTTGACTTGTCTTTTGGATCTTCTTGGGGTAAGGGGAGTTTTAAAAGAAATTTTTATCAATAATTCCACATTTTCTTGGATCGACGAGGTCAGGTGCCTTACTTTTATACCACAGCATCCGGGGTGTTGTTGGACTAGGCAGGGCTGAGTACTTGAGCTTTTGGGCTTATTGTTTTAGACCTGGATACCCTCCAGGCAGCTTTACTTGGGGATTGTCTTTAGGATTCGGGGCATCTAGTATGTTGGTCGGGGGCCTCTATGGACCTTGTCGTTCCGGACCAGAAGCTGCGAGCTGTGGAAGCCGAAGGGAAGGTATATGGTGTAATAGTGGTGTACGAGTGGGACCTTCTATGGATCCCGTCTTCTAGGCCTTATAGGTCGCCGAAAGCGGGTGACGTACATTACTTTGAACACTTGTACTTAGGATGGCATCATATCATTCATCTGCGTGAGTTACCACTCTTTTCTGTTGATTTTTGATTGTACGCTCTGGTAGTATGGGATGCCGGAGGGTTTGTTTTCACTTGTTTGTGTTCCTCGATTATATGGGCGGCCGAGGGACTGTAGATAGATTCTTATCACATTACTTATATCTTGAGTGTGAGATTGGTTATAGCGAGGCTGTTGGTTCCTGGGATGAGATTGTTGTGATTAGTGTGGCTAGAGCTTGGTTACAGTCGGGGCTGTTGGTGACTGTTTGTTATGATTAGTATGGTTACTGTTTCTGAGAATGTCTACCTTAAATTTCTCTCCCGTTCCTTATACTTGAGGTTATCGGTATACCGCCTATTTCTAGACTTATGCATATTTACTGTTGTTGCGAGGATCCCAGGTGCATCGTTACTACTTTCACCTGTGTTTGCCATGCATATATTCCATTTGCTAGCCTTGCTTGTTGCTTTTTGTTGTCTTTCCTCTGGGCTAGTTTCTGTGTACTTTACAGTTTATTACCGTGACTGTTTACTTCTATTCTGTCTTCTATTGCTCTTTTACTTTATATGTGCCCAGTCGGCCTATGATACCTACTGGGTACCTTATGCTTCACATTTGGTGCTCACCCTACCCCCTGCATCTTCTGGTGTAGATCCTAGTGTGGACCATCATCGTTAGAACGCCAGAGACTCGTGCGGGCAACTGTTTTTGGATCATCCAGGCTGAGGGTGATCTCTTGGCGTTCAGAGCTTGACTTAGTTTGTCTTTTGTATATTCTGCACTCTGTTACTATTCGTAGACAACTTATGTATATATCCCTTTTGGACCTTTTGTACTCCTGTTGTAGTTTGACTCTTATACGCTATGATACCAGGTTTTGGGTTGGTTTAGCTTCCGCTTTGTATTTATATTACTCCGGTTATCAAGTTTATTCATTTTGTTCCCTTGCTTCCGCTTATTAAATTGTTCTTCCGCTTAAACTGTTAGGAGGTAGCCCATTACTAACTGTTTTAGGTTACGGGGATTGGTTCACCTACTGGGGGGTTGTACATGCCATCATGACCGAGAAATCGGGTTGTGACAAAATATATCGTAATAAAAGAATTTTTTTCATAAACATTTAAAATATTTTAAGAAAGCAATAAAAATATAACTTTTTACCAAATTCAACTTGTAAATCAAATATTTTAAATACACGCGATGTTAATAAAATTCTCAAATTTAGGATCGCAAGCCTTTGATACAGGACGAAGGTTAAGGTAATACGATACCTTGAATCAAGATCAACCTGTCCACAAGGTCAGTTGAGGTCATACGATCACAAATCACTATCGCACGATTTTGATAACTCAACTTTTGAGACTCATCTCTAAAACAAGAAAATGACCATAAAGACCACACGAACGGCCAGGGCATCGAACCACTGATCCCAGCAAGCCATAAATGACTTGGGGCCGCTATAGGCAAGCTCTAACAGTACAAGAAAAGCATAAACGCGGGAATGACTAGAAGGGTCATTACACCAAATGTAAGGGTTTTTTATTCCTGAGAGTTATTGTTTTCATTATTTTCCACATATATTTTTTAAATATTTTTTTGCACAATTCGTGCATCGCATGTACATGTATATTAGTTTAATTTATGTGAGTGTTGTTTTATTTTTTTCAAGTGAAAATGAAATGCAAGGGAAAAGAGAGTAATATAGACGATGCATTTAAAATGTAATTCTTTTTTCTCCTTTTTAGATTCTCCTCTTCTTTGTTAAAATACTTATTTCTAAATTATTTTATCTAAACAATCAGTAAATGCAGAGTAAAGTCCCTAAAACTAGTACAGTTCCACAATTAATAAAAGATAACTTTGATATTTATCTTAAAATTGGGACTAAATTAATTTATATGAAACTTTATAACAACTTTTAGAAAACCCTAATCTATTGCCTCTTATATATATATAATGATTTATACCAGTTCCTTTCATTCTTAACTCAACCTACTGTTGTTGAGATGAGAGAAGTTCACAGTACTGAAGAAGTGGATGACGTTGATGATGATGGAATCCGTCTCCAACAAGTAACCTCTTCATGGATTCTTCAAATCAATTGAATCAATGAGAAATCAAGTTTGTAAGTTTTTCTATTCACTTTGTTTCCTTTATTTGATGATGTAATAGTCATCTACGCCTTAATGCTTGCATGAACCATCGCTTGCAAATAATCAAGTTGTTCTCTTCATTTTTTTATTTATTTAATGATGTTCTATTCATTTACAAATTGATTCTTAATCCTTTATAATTAACATATAAAAAAGAACATATATAAACACTCCGATATAAATTTAAATTGTAGTATCAGATTAAATATAAAGTGAAACTAAATCTTTTACAACAAATTCTACTTTTAGATCCAAAAAATTCTACTTTTTAAACCAAGAATAAGTGGTCAATTCAACATTAAATGAAGGGGATGAAATCTAGTTACTCCAATCTTACTGTAAATAGTAGTTTATAAATCTCATCTCAATCTTACTGTAAAGAGTGGTTTATAAATCTCATCAATTTTAAGTACTACTATTTTTGATAAAATATTTATTTTTATACCATCCCTATCTTAAGAAGGTGTAACTTCAAATAACTATCATTAAATTATTAAAAAATAGACTGAAATACTTGTGCTTTAATTTTTCTTTTCTCAAAAAATACTTGTACTAGTTTTGAACAAAATTACCCTTTAGTAAATGCTCAGGTAAATATGTCTAAAATTATACATTCATTAGCAAGTGATAAAGTAAATAAGTTGTTATAATTTATGTTGGTCGTGTATCTAACGACTTATTGTTTTTTTGAAATACATATCTTATAATTTTGTTCCGACAAGAAAAGGCACAAGTTTTGAATCTCTGAAGAAGTCAACATTGCATTTTTTGGTATTAGTTGCTTTTGAAGATAGTCTTAAGTATTTTTATTTCCAACCACATTTTTCTAGAGGGTCGTCAGCTTGTATGAACACATCTTTTCTGAAATCATATGTGTGCATGTGTGTTTCATGCTACATATAGAATAAGATACAATATTCAACTATTTGTTTCTTTTCTTGTGATCAGATTGCTGAATTTCTTCATATATAAAATTAATTGGGAACGACAGATATTACTCATATTTGCCTAATGTAATTAGTGCTGATGAATGCCTTTCTTAAATTATCAATTCACTTAAGAGTGAGTTCCTAACACCAATATACAATAGATATGCCTTATAGTGTTAGAATTTTGTAAGATTCTAGGAAACGTTGCAGAAATTGATGATGATTTATATAAGTTTTGTCGAAGTAGTTTAGGGGATATCATAGGGTCCATAGGGATCGCGAGGTACAAGACTGATACGAAAAAATTGATATCCTTGAATGATATTTTTTCATTTGTTAGTGACATATAGAAACTCAGTTATACAGTGACTTAGAATTGATTGCGAGATCAACTAATACCTTGGGGTTATCATTCAACCTTATGTGTAATTTTACTGTGTTTAAGTTCTTAGTGTGTAATATCATATAGTTTCAAGTAACATTTGACTTTTCAGTAACTTTCAGTGTCATCCTCTATTAACAAAAAAGTTATTGGAAGGCTAAACGGTACTTGCAACCGTATGACATTACACACTAGAAGGAAAAATACAGTAAAATCATGCACAAGGATGAAAGATAACCCCAAATTATTAATGGATTCCAGAGTCAATTTCAAGTCACAGTATAACTAAGTTGATATATCATAACAAATGAAAAAATATCATTCAAAGATATCAACTTTTTTGTATCAGACTTGCACTTTGAGATCACTACGAACCCTGTGATATCCCCTAAACTACTCCAACAAAATTATACAAATCATCATCAATTTTTGCAACCTCTTCTAGAATCTTATAAAATTTTGACACTATAAAAGCATATCTACTGTATATTGGTGTAAGGGACTTCTTCTTAAGTGAATTGATAAATTGACCAATGCATTCATCCACAGTAATTGCATTAGGATAAAATTGACAAATGAGAGCAATATACACAGTTTTAATAAATTTTATGCACCAAGAAATTTAATAACCTGGTCATAAGAAAAAACAAAAAATAATTGAACAATCTATATTATTATGGATGTAGCTTGAACACACACGCTTACATATGATTTGAAAAATATGTATGTTCATACCAGCCGACAGCCCTCTAGAGTAATACGGTTGGAAATAAAAATGCTTAAGGCTACCTTTAGGAATAAGAATATGAAGAGAAAGAGGAAGAGGACAAGGAAAAAGATGAGGACGAGGACGAGGACGAGGATGAAGATGAAGAGGAGAAAAATAATGGTGTCTAAACAAGTTTTCAGAGGCACAAGATATAAGTTCAAAAACATTCATGTATATATTCATATTAAGTTCTATACTGACTTCTTTTTAATTAGTTTATCGTAGTTTGTATCATATATCTTTATTGAAATATTTATTATTTTATTAGCTTGCATAAAAAAGAGAAAAATAGTGCTATGTGCATCGTAGTGAAAATTATATTTCATTTAAAATTGTATTTTCATTACTTAGTTTCTATAAAAATATGTGAGAATATTAATCATAATTGTTCTTTTTAATTTTGTAAAATAAATGCAGGCAATAACTTGAAGAAGGAAATTGACAAAGAGTGTGTTTTGTTGAAATACCATCAGAATACTACTGTGCGGAAGATGTTTGCACCAACAAATTTCACAAGAATACTGAACCATATCTTCTAGGAGAATACATACTTTAGGGTTTTTTTGTATTGTGGAGGTTGCGCTCCTTTCTTTTTGAAAGATAAAAGAAAATAAATACTAATTATTACAATTTCAGTATGTTGTTCTAATGTTTATTTTTGTATTAAGCTATTTTATATAAGTTTTCAATATTTTCCACAATGCATTGCACTAATTTTTATTTTCTTTTAAGTTGTAGAAAAGAAAAGAAAGTATATTCCTTGTAACATCACTTGGAAATAATTATATGGCCATAAAGACAAAAGTGAACGACAAATAGCATAAAATGAATATGAGAATGGTCTTGTGAAACTAGTAAGAAAAGTATGATGCTTTGTAAAAAATATAGTGACTGCTATAAAAAAATTGATGATAAAGAAACTGCATTATAGAGAGATGTTTTAATTCCTTTGAAGTAAAACCAAATAATTAACTTGTTCTTATGGGTATCTATAGGACATATATTTCTAATTTGAGTAAACAAAGCATACAAATTGTCATGCCCCGAGGTTACCCCCTAGACGTAACACGGGACTTGGGACCACAAGGATCCCAAGCTAACCCTTGGTCATAGCATTCTCAAGTATAACAAAAGATAAGTGGAAGCATAATAGATAAATCTGGAATCTTATACATAGGTAATCAAGTCAAATGGAAATATAGAATCCAGAAAGAGACTCGAACACTGTCTCTGTCTGAAAAGCCTCTACATAACATAAGGAGTTGCTAGGACAAGACCCTAGCTAGCTCGAAGTACGAAAATGAAAAAGCTAACAAACTAAGAACATAACTAGCCCTCGGCCTAAGAGAAATCACCAACAGCTGACTGGGGAAGTGGCATGGGGACTCTAGCCACGAATCTGAGAAAGAACACCTAAATCTGCATCATCAAAGGATGCAGCGCAAAATATGCATCAGTACTATGGAATGTACTGAGTATGAGAGCGATGCATGAATCATGATAAAACAGTTTAAAAACATACTTAAGAATGAACTTGTTACTTAAAGAAGGACCATAAATGAATATCAAGGTATAAAACATAAAATATGAAATAAAGCTTAAGTTTCATAGTATAGAATCATATAACTTCATAGCTTGAAAATAAACATGTGGGAGTTTCTCTTAACCGACATTAAACCATGCTGAGCTATATGGAGTTCATTGTCTTGCACCCACACTGAAAGAGTTTTCCTAACCGGCCAAGGTTAGAACCACTTCATACCAGGATCCTGTCATAATAAGCCTCAACACGGGCAACCTACGGTGGCAACGTAGTTTTGGACTTGGGTTATATGAACCCTCGTCTCTCGGTGCTAAATACTACTCCCAAAACATAATAATAACATGATCTCATATACATGTGACATATCTAATGCCAAACTTGTTCATACTTATTCATGACTTGTTCATACTTATTCATACCCCAGATCATCATACTACTCATGAGTTTTAGTTTAGAAAGTGGCTCATGAGCATTGATGGAACATCTAGTGTCTTGCCTTGCATCATACTTCATAACATGGAAAACTTGCATACTTCATGACTTGTAAAATTTGCATGACTCTAGTTCAATTTTATAAAACATATACTTTCATAGAACATAGGAACTAGGCATGCATATGCTTGAAAATCTATAATGAACATGCTATGAAAGTCCAATTTGCTAAAATCAACTTCATACATGTAGAAATTTCCATGGTTAAACTTTAATTCATTAAATAAGAGTTAACATGTAAAAACTCATGTAAAATCATGCAATCTAATAGTAATTTCATATTCAAATCATGAGAGGATCATATTTAGCAAAACCCATAAGAATTAGATAAGAACCCTAATTTGAAAATCATGAAATCAAAATTTTAATTAGGGGTTTTGGGAACAAGGGTGAAAGAAACCCATTGTTGAATACTCACATACCTTGATTGAAGCTAACCCACTTGAATTGAAAAGACTTAGGAGACTTGAACTTGGAGTTTGAGTCTTGGAGCTTGAAACCCTAACTTGAAGCTTAAGAGGATGGAACTCCTTTTCTTCTTTTGAAATTTGATAGAAAGAATGGGAGAGAACTTAGGTCAAGTGGGAATAAAAACCCTCCTAAATAGGCTTAAAATGACTTAGTATAGGAGTTAAAAGAGTGGGAAATTACCAAAATACCCCTGGAAAAAGGATCTGAAAAACTGCTAAAATTTTTGTCACAGGCTTCTACGGACATGAATCACGACTCGTGGAATGGATCACGGTACGTGGAAAGTGTTCGTGGTTCCTGGGCAAAGTTTTTGGCCTCTGGACTGATTTTCACGAGTTGGTTTCACGACCCGTGGAAACTTCCATGACTCGTGGAACCTCCTCGTGGTTATCAGGCCACTTTCAAGCTTCTGGACAGTTTCCATGAGTTGGTTTCATGACCCATGGAAACTTCCATGACTCGTGGAAACTCCTCGTGGTTTTCAGGTAAAAAAACTGATTTCCACGAGTTGGTTTCATGACTCGTGGAAACTTCCACGACTCGTGGAACCTTCTCGTGGTTGTTGTCTGTCATTTTGATAGACAGACACCCTGTAGTAAAACACTGATATCCTTTTACTCCTGACTTGTAATAAGGCACGGTTGGCGGCGTTGGAAAGAAAATTCAAAGACCTTTAATTTGATAGTTACTAGACCACCTAACTCTTTATAGTTTAGGATTTATGATCGTTTGAAGTTGACCCTTGAAAAATCTAACACTAAAACTCAATCGGTAAGGAAGCTTTCAACTCAATTTTGAGCCAGAGGTTCTTTATGACCCTAATTCATATCTAATACACCTTTAAAACTTCAGAATAAGTCCTAATACTTAGATACATAGAAAATTTATCTAGTTCAGGTCTAACAACACATGAAGAACAGTTCTGGGGTGTTACACAAATTTGATGCAATCTCTAGAGAATAGAGTTTCGAGGCACTGTTATTGTAACACCCTAGAAAATCCTAAGCCTAGAACCAACCTAAAATCCCAAGTGTTCAGCTATCAAAACTCAGAATCGAAACCACGGACCAAGACCACAAACCGTGGACTGAACCACGAGCTATGAAATGATCCCGTGGAAACAGTACTGTAGGTAGACTCTGAGGTCCTGACCCACGAGAGAGATCTTTGGACTGTGGATGGAACCACGACTGTGGTTTCCATCAGTGCAAATAGACCTGAGGGTCAATAGTTTCTCTAAGAACCACGAGCAGATTCCATGAACTATGGAATGATCTATGGGCCGTAGATTGTGATCGTGGAAATCAATTCTGCAGCTTGACAAAAAGGCCCTGGAACCACGACAGGGTTTTACGGGCCATGGAAGCATCCACGGACCGTGGTTCCCACCCATCGAACTCAAGTCGCGAATAGTTTAGCAGTTTTCCAAATTAAATTTTAGGGGTATTCCAGAATTTTTCCATCTCTTCTTAAGGCTAAGCTATGATGTTTTGACTATCCTAAAACAAATTTTAAGCCTAAAATTACCAAAACCCCCTCATTCCCTAAGAATACATCGATACTTAGCAAATCAAGAGAAAAACAAATGCTCCTTTCCTCTCAAGAACAAGCAGAGGGTTCTCCAAAGTTCAAGCTCCAATCCAAGAGTTCTTCCATAGATTCTACTTCCAGGTATGTGGAATTTCATCAGTGGGTCTCTTTAACCCATTGAAGTCACCACTCGATTTCTCGATCATGATGGCACCTACAAACCCCTATAGGCAAACCAATATTTATAGCCCAGAATGGTTAGTAATGGGGTACCAACTAACAAACAAGCGGAAGAACAATATATATAAGTGGAAGTAAGGAACAAGATAAGAAATAGGCAATAATAATTCATAAGCAAAAGCTAAACCAAACCCCAAATCCTGGTATCATAGTATATGAGCCGGAACTACATCAATAGAGTACAAAAGATCCAAACAATATATACATATGTCTCCGAATAGTAAGAGAGTACATAATACAAAAGATAAACTAAAAGCTAAGCTCTGACCATTAAAAGCTCACCCTCAATTTGGGACAATCCATAATCTCCTCGCACGAGTCTCCATAAGCTAACGGCAATGGACCACTCTAGGATCTGTACCAGAAGATGCAGAGTGTAGTATGAGCATTAATTGCAAAGCAACGGGTACCCAATAGGTATCATAGGATGACT
Organism: Jaltomata sinuosa; assembly: GCA_003996215.1. NCBI lineage: Eukaryota > Viridiplantae > Streptophyta > Magnoliopsida > Solanales > Solanaceae > Jaltomata > Jaltomata sinuosa. The sequence continues at coordinate 294,330 of QJPP01002439.1, read as the reverse complement.
GGGCGCATATAAGATATAAGAACCGTAATATAGTGAAAATGAAGCAAATACCGGTATTATCATAATCGACTAGAGGGATAACAATGTTTAAGACTCCATTTAATAACCTCACTCCCTCAACTGACCTTACCACAAAGGATCATCAATAATAATCCAGCCAAATCACCCTCATGACATAAGTCTATGAGCAATGTCCAACACTACTCAGTCAATTACGGGTCATTTTGCCAAATTTTACATAAGTGACTATTCCCACCAATGGTCAATCATAATTTTACCAATACCCCGGGCTACCATATCTATCCTTTCCTTTTTATCGTGCATATATGCTAAATGTCTGGCAAATTCCCTTATATGTATAATATATTGGTTCTATAGACAATCTCCTTGTTCCACATAGCAGCTCGTAACTTAACCATTGACTTTAAATGCCCCGGGAATGAAATGAAAAACAAGGGAAAGCAGGGAGAGGTTTCTGCCTCACGCCCTTCCTCTATAGCGGTTGTCACTCCGCCATAGTGGTAAAAATCTTGCTATAGTGGGATTGCCATAGCGGTGAAGTTCTGATATGGCGGTCCCGATGGTAACAACCCAGAAATTTTAAATTTCCAGCAAGTTATCCTTCCCCCTTCTCGGTTATCATTGTCTAATCATGTCAACCCCGCCATGGTCTCAAACTACCCCCAAGACCATTCCTGGCAATGCATATATCAAAACTCAGCATCATAAAATAACTAATCATAAAATATTTACAAAAGATAATTGTTCCCAACAATACCTTCCCTCTATTACACACGAATAACTCCCATTTTGTTCCCTTACCATTTATACCAATGGTAAGTATATACCCGAAAGCAATACAAAGAATTCCAATTAAGGCAAACCCCAATTCATCACTAAAGCAAATCACACATTTTTAAAGCGAAAATAAATTTTCTTAAGTCACAATCATGAGTTATCACAAAAATTTCCTTACTGCAATTCCCGCTATCAAGCAATAATAGCCCTTTTTCCCATGGTTCCCAATCAATCTCGACTGTCCTAAAACCGGAGTTTCCCTACAGTCATAAGCCTTGTTCCCTTACCATTTTTACCAATGGAAAGTCCATTTCTTAATTGAGCACACACAACAAGTAATTACCAACCAAAGCACGCAAATTCAAGTTATGACTCCTCCCGGACCAAAATATTCACCACAAGGCAAGAAATTTCACCCCACATGATTGCAGTCATACAAGTAGTACAATACACATAGTTTCAAGTTTTCAAGCCACAACACAATCAAACAATTGCGCACCACACATTTGCAGTCATTCAAAGAACAACAATACACATAAACACAATCTCAAGTCTCAAGCTTCAACACCTGATCAAAGAAGTTTCATTACCTTTTATTCGCTTCATTTATGACCATTAGCCGATTCATCCATTCCTTACATAGCCTCCCTGGCCAGATACCAATTGGAACCTTCCCGGTTCTAATTTCCCTTACTTCTCTTATCGAAACTAGAGTCTAATGACATCTTTCACTTTGTTAAGATACCAATTAGAATCGAGAGTTACCAATTGGACTTAACCCATACAAGCAAGTGAATGAACCACACGAAAAGGAATGAAAGAAGAGAGATGTTTCCTAGAATGCTTCATAGCTTCCCAGGGATTAGATGTGGACATAAACACACCAATCCACAGGACTCTATTCCACATTTTTCTCTTGTACTGGGAGACCAGTAACCTGGTCTCTGATACTATTTGTCACGACCCAACTAATGGGTTATGCGGGCACCTACTCTAGTCAACCTAGATAGGAGAACCCTTACCACCTGAACTAACAGGTAATGCGGAAAATAAATAAACCATGGAATAAGTCTCTTAAATACATGAATTTTTTTTAAAGTAATATGCGGAACACCTTTTACAATTTGAAATTGCCCTCCCTAGAACCTAGTCTAAGTTGGTACAAGAGCTTCTACAAGATGGTGCATAACATAAAATGACACAACTCCCATCATAGAAAGAAGTAGAGGCTGCTGGAAGATCACTGCCATCCTGAACCTGTGAAACATCACCAACCCTTGCAACCAGACTATACCCAAAAAGTTATAGCAAGAGTAGAATTAGTACAAACACACATACTGGTAGGCTTCATCGGTTGACCCGAATTCACTCCTACCATTATATAGAAATCAAGATTAAACATATAAGGTAAATACTTCAACCCATTCAACAACATCGTTATCAATATCAATGTCCATGCCCAGACTACCCTTCTCTTACACAAGTCAACCGCCTTGACTAGATATTCAAACTTAACCCGGCTAACTACCCAACCTAACCACTTATACCCGTAGTATTACTTACCAGTGTCCGGACTCTTCACGGACCTCTAGGATAACTTTCCATCCTGGTTATAACAACCAAAAACTACAACCCCATACTTTCAGTCTTACTCCCAATTTACCAATCACATGAAATCACCTAGCAACCATTGACACCTTTAATGACAACAAACAGAGTTACATCCAAATCCCTTTCTAATCACGAAAACTGGATCCTCCAAGGATCCTCTAACCACACCTAAGTGTTCAACAGGCTATCTGGTCTACACCAAGACCAACTCCTAGTTATCAATCACAAGCAATCCATGACCATCATTGGTACACTCAATGACAATAAATTATGAACATATAATCTCTTGTTGCATAGTCCAAACCCACCCTAGATTCCCCTAACACGTCTATGTGTTAACATGAGAAACTCAAATGACATCAAGACCAACTAATAACCAATATAATAACCTGGTCTACACCAAGACCGAACTAATAACCAATATGATAACCCAACCTATACCAAGACCAAACTAATAAGCAACATAAAAACCTGGTCTATACTAAGACCAAACTAATAACCAATATAATAACCCGGCCTACACCAAGACCAAACTAATAACCAACATAATAACCTGGTCTACACCAAAACCAAACTAATAACCAACATAATAACCCGACCTACACCAAGACCAAACTAATAACCAACATAATAACCTGGCCTACACCAAGACAAAACTAATAACCAACATAATAACTCGGTCTACACCAAGATCAAAACTCATAAAATAGTGCAACAACCCGGCCTCTCAAGGACCAAAATACACAACCACAATTCATAGTCACAAGCTGATCCACTCAGGGAACCATTAATAAATATGCAACAATACAATAAAGTAAACCCATACCAGGCGTGGTACCCGAGACAACTGTTAGTGTTATCCTATACCAGGCGTGGTACTCGAGCCAACCATTAGTATTCCCATACCAGGTGTGGTACCCGAGCCAATCATTAGTATCCCATACCAGGCGTGGTACCCGAGCTAACCGTTAGTATTCCTATACCAGGTGTGTTACTCGAGCCAACCATTAGTTTTCCCATACCAGGCGTGGTACCCAATCCAAATGAATGTCAAACCAATCCACAGTCACAAATAATGAATAATTAACTTGTAAACCAACAAGCAAAATACACAATTCAATTCACCAAACTGTTAAACAGGACCTTTAGACATTACTAAATCATTTCCTAAGTAATGCAAACATCATACAATTACTTAGATAAGAGTACACAAATATACAAGGTATACAAGAATCAATAACCATCATCTACCCAATTCCGGGTACACTATAAACCATTAAATCCCATCCGGAGACTAACCCCGAATCACTCCTTTAAACATGCCATTAGATATCTTTATTTTTGACCCTCCTCCTAGGATCGAGATACAACATGGGAAAACCTCCCCTAAACTTAGAAACATAGCTATTACGATATTCTAATTTTACCACTTCATTTTCTGGAACTTTCGTTCCTTGCACATTAGTTAATTACTAACCCCTTCCGGTTCCCCGAACCTTCCCGACATCCTAGTGCCTAAATCTCATTAGCAAAACCATATCAAATAAGTATACACCCATAATATCAAAAAGCACTGTCACAAATCTACTATTTCCAGTTCAACCAAACAACCCAACAATCTTCCTCCAGACTCCGTGCCCAAAGGGCTAGACATGGATTATCGCTTTCATTCTACATAATAAATAGGAAAAGAAAACAGTCAAATCTTCTCTGTGAAGAAAACCTAGCCTACTTGGATGCCGAGAAGCTACTCCATGACCTTTCTAGCTCTGTGAAGGCATTCCCTGATGATGCTGCAGGCCCGAATCCATGGTTTCGCATCCTTTTTACCAGAGTTCTTCCTTCCTATGGCTCCTAATCCTTGGAGCAGCCTAGGAGGGTTCTTGGAGTAACCCTCGTCTAGTTTAGGGCTGAATGGGAGAGAATGAAATAATAAAACTTGTATTGATATTTTTGGTCCCGTCGCTCCACTATATTTGTCCCTTCTCCACTATAGCAGTACCATCGTAGTGGACCCTACCACTATAGCGGTGCTAACCAACGTTGACTTTCACTATATCGGTAATTTCTCTGCTATAGTGGAGGTCACTACAATGGTGTGTCAATTGCTATGGCAGTTGACACGAGACAAAAAATTATAAAGTCCCCCAAAAATTTCCCATTTTACAACACAATTTAAATTATGACGTTCCAGAACAATCCCTTCACGTCGACCTCGATACCGGAAGTTTTACTCACCCGAACTCACTTCTGAAAAGTCTCCCGGACTCCTTTATATCTTAGCTAATAGAAAATCTAGATCCAACATAGAAATCTTATCAAATCCTTTCTCGGATTTCCCTAGACCTTACCTTTTTCAGAATTGTCTCGCCTAGCCCAAGATTTCCAACTCCTCAACCCAAAAGTCTTCTGACTCAAAAATTGGCACAAAAGGTTTACTCGTAATGGAGAGCCCAGTCATTACAAGACTACTTACAATGTAGAGAGGTTAGCTCAGATTTACCTTCGTGAGATTATTCGGTTGCACGGGGTCCCAACTTCTATTATTTTAGACCGTGGCACTTAATTTACATCTAAGTTTTGGAGGGCTATTCAGCGAGATTTGGGAATAGAGGTTTAACTTAGTACCATATTCCACCCTCAGATAGATGTCCAGTCCGAGAGGACCATTCAGGTCCTGGAGGACATGCTTCGGGCCTGTGTCCTTGACTTTGGAGTTTCTTGGGATCAGTTTGTGCCTTTAGCTGAGTTTGATTATAATAATAGTTTCCATTTGAGCATTGGCATGACACTTTTTGAGGCCTTGTATGGTAGGCATTGCAGATCGCCTATTGGTTGGTTTTATAGTTTAAAGTCTACATCATAGAGTACAAACCATTGGTTTGGGTCTCGAGGCTTCTGGACTTATTTTTGGCCATTGGATTTCATTTTGTAAATAGTTGGCTAAAGGTTGATTTTGGGCCCACTTTTCATAAAATCGACCTCTGATGGGATTTTCGTCAATTCCATTGGATCTGGAATGCCATTTCTAGTCGAATAGCTCAGGTCATTTGTATTCGCAGGACCCGAGATGCATTCCCGAGGACCCAAAGTGTGAAAAATTTGCCCTTGGCAGTTGGTTGCTGTCATGGGCCCATTTCTTCATCGCGTTCGCGGAGGGGTGGCCACGTTCACAAAGAGTAATTTCCATCCACCTCATTTTGCTCTTCGCGTTCGCGGAGGGCTAGCCGCATTTGCGAAGGCCATTTTCTAGCCGTCCCAACTTTGTTCTTCGCGTTCGCGGGCCTTGGCCGTGTTCGCGAAGGGCATTTGGCCAGCTGCCCATTTTGTTCTTCGCGAAGGCGACGCCTTTGCCACGTTTGCGAAGGCCAAGGCAGTCACCTTATGTTGGCTTTTCCTTGTTTTCTTCTTCACTTCTTCAAACACAACAAGTTCGAACCTCCATAGCCAAACACCCAAAATCCTCCATATTCCTCCATAATTGTTCCCTACTGATTGGAGGGCATTGTTGTGATGATCCTTGCTCGATTATCGACTTCTAAGACAGGTAAGTTCTCTCTTAATTTCCCATTTTCTCCATTAAATTTCTCTCAATTCCTTAAATGGGTGGGCTATTTTCGAGCCCCATTTCATGTACGTTTTCGCTCAAATTTTGAGCATTTGCTCTCGGAATGGTAAGGAACACCTGTGTATTTTTTGTTTCTAGTTTGGGGTTGTAGGGCCCACGTGCCCGCTTGTGACTCAGATTTTGACCCGGTTATGTTTATGGCATTATGGGTATCGTTAGTCTTGTTTTAAGGTATAGATTATTGTGTTGATAGTGGTTTTGCAAATTGGAGCTTCCCGGAGCAGCTAGAGCCTAGACGACGTTGTTCCCGTAGCTAGTCATCGGATGACAGGTAGGTTATAGTTTCCCTACCTAGACTCTGCGTATATAGGCTATAACTGCATTAATTAGCATCTTTGGGCGGGTTGTTATAAGTTGGTACCCCAGACATTGTCCGCCTTTTCTTTCTTTTTATTTCGTAAGTTTATTGTAGTATTTGTATCAGTATCGTATATTATCCTTGTGGCCCTCTGTAGCTTTGTATTGACTCTAGAACATAGATGGTGGGTTATTTGGGAATGTCCGCGAGTCCCGGACATATAGATATCCTTCTAGGTTGGTTATGACTTGTGTAGACCTGTTAAGCCTGTGTATGGACGATAGGAAATGTTTATGAGCTGTTGGGCTAATTTGTATTTGTGTGCGAGCATATCATCCGTGAAAAAGGTTTTTTCCCTGCATGTTTCACTTTGGTTTTGGCTGCGAGCCACTATAGAAAAATTTTCCTAAACTTGCATTACCTCGGGGGGGCATTTTTGGTATACTTGATGATAAAAAATGGGATTTTGGATGATTTCACACTGGTTTTTCCTACTGATACTAGGCTCTGCTTGGCAGGGCACCAGACTTGATTTTATTACGAATACTAGGCTCTGTTGTGCAGAGTACTAGACTTGATTTTAATACTGATACTAGGCTCTGCTGGGAGAGCACTAGACTTGATTTTATTATTCATTTAAACCCGAATACGCTCTGGGCACCCTTTGAGGGGGGTTATTGAGACTTTTATTACTGATTTAGACCCGAGTATACTTTGCGCACCCTTGAGAGGGGGTCTTTTGAGACTACTAATACTGTTTTAGACCCAGTTCAATTCTAGGCACGTACTTCTAGGTTCTGATTCTCTAATATTTCACGTTCATTATTGTATGTGGTCAGGTACCTCCATGGGCCTTCCATTCCGGGACCTGACTACTAGCCGAGCATGCTGGAGGAAGGGTATACGGCGTAGGATGAGGTATAGCGGGCACGTCCCACCATGGGTTCTTTCGCTGAAGTGTCAGGGGGTGCATACAGGGTTACTATTATCGGTTCCATCATCATCATGCCTATCTCACTGGGATTCCACCCTTGTTTGTTGTGTGTTCAGTGTACGCTCTGGTTGTATGGACGGCCGGAGGGTTTGTTTTCACTTGATTGCGTTCCTCGATTGTATGGGCGGCTGTTGGGACTGTAGGTAGATTATATTACTCATGTTATCTCTTAGACCTAGTAGTGGTCCTTGGTTTATGTGGATTGGTAAGTTTTAGCATGTTGAGGTTCTAATTTTTGGGATTGAGTATCGAGGGGCAAGTGAGTCTTATATCTTTGAGGCTCCATCGTGCATCCTCCTGAGCGGTTGTGATTTATCAGACGTTGTTCCTTTTATTGATTCTAAGTAGAACTCTTGGTTCTGGTGGTTTAGTTATTCCATTCTAGATTGTAAATTATGGGTTGGATCCCGATTCATGTTATCTTGAGAGTTTGTGGTTTTTAGTATGATTATGTTATTGTATGGCTTCTAGTTGATTATGTTTCCTACTTCCTTTTATTCCTTTTTTACTTGAGGTTACCAGTATACCGCTATTTTCTCAACTCTCTCTCTTTATTTACTTATATTGTTGTGCAAGGACTCCAGGTGTGTTCTTCTTTCCTTCACCTGTGACTCTATGTATTTATATCTTCTGTGCTAACATTGTTTACTTATGACTCTTGGTTGTCTATTCTCCGTGCTAGTTTCCATATGCTTTATCCATTGTTTTTTTTGACTGCTTTCTTGCTATCTGCTATTTACTATTCTTTATATCTTATATGCGCTCAGTCATCCGATAATGCCTACTGGGTACCTGTTGCTTAGTAATTGGTGCTCATACTACACTTATGCATCTTTTGGGTACAGATATTAGTTGAGCTTTTGTCGTTGATCACGTTGGAGACTCGCACGGGTTTCAGGATACTCGAGACTAGGGTGAGCGACTGACGGTCGGGGCTTGTCTACATCTCATTCTTTGTACTGTTACTCTTTATATATTCAGAGACAGTTGTACTTATTATTTGTCACTTCTAGCACTTGTACTCTATTATAAACTTCTGTACTGTCGATACCAAGTCTTGGGGTTGGTATAGTTTCAATGTATGTATTCAGGTTTTTGCTTCCGCTTTGTCTATCTTTTTATTCTGCTTCCGCTTGTTTCTGCTTTTTGTGCATATTGGTTAGGTAGTATCCCATTACTAATCATTCCGGGCTACAGGGATTGGTTCGCCTACTGGGGGGTTGTAGGTTCCATCATGACCTAAGAAATCGAGTCATGACAGAAAGGGACCCACTGATGAAATCCCATATACCTGAAAGTAGAATCTACAGTAGAACTCTTGCATTGGAGCTTAAACTTTGGAGAACCCTCTGATGTTCTTCAGAGGAAAGGAACATTAATTTTTCTCTTGATTTACTAAGTATAAATTTAATCTAAGGGAATGAGGGGGTTTGGGTAGTTTTAGGCTAGTCAAAATGTCGTAGTTTAGCCTTAAGAAGAGATGGAAAAATTCTGGAATACCCCTGAAATTTAATTTGGAAAACTGCTGAAAAATTTGACTTGAGTTCCACGAGTGGGAACCACGGTTCGTGGATGCTTCCAAAGCACATCGGACCCTGTTGTTGTTCCTGGGCCTATTCAAGCTGCAGGTCTGATTTCCACGACCACAATCTACGTCCCATAGATCATTCCATGGTCCGTGGAATCTGGTCGTGGTTCTTAAAGAAACTGTTGACCCTCAAGTTTGTTTCCATGGATGGAAACCACGGCCCGTGGTTCCATCCTTAGTTTGTAGATCCCTCTAGAGGATGAGGACCTGAGAGTCTACCTGCAGGACTGTTTCCATGGGTTTATACATCTCGTGGTTCTGTTCATGGCTCGTGGTCTTGGTCTATGATTTTAGTCTGAGTTCTAACAGTTGAATACTTAGGATTTTAGGCTGGTTCTAGGTTTAGGATTGTCTTGGGTTTTACAATAACAGTGCCTCAAAACTCTGTTCTCTAGAGAATGCATTAAATTTCTATGTTTTTTTGTTTACTCGAATTGGAAATATATGTCCTATAAATACACATAAGAATAAGTTAATTATTTGGTTTTATTTCAAAGGCATTAAAATATCTCTCTATAATGTAGTTTCTTTATCATCAAATTTTTATAGCAATCACAATATTTTTTACAAAGCGTCACACTTTTCCTACTAGTTTCACAAGACTTGTCTCATATTCACCTTATGCTATTTTTCGTCCACTTTTGTCTTTATGGCCATATAATTATTTTCAAGTGATGTTACAAGGAATTTACTTTCTTTTCTATTCTACAACTTAAAAGAAAATAAAAATGAGTGTAATCCATTGTTGAAAATATTGAAAACTTATATAAAATAGCAATACAAAAATAAACATTAGAACAACATACTGAAATTGTAATAATTAAAATTTGTTCTCTTTTATCTTTCAAAAAGAAAGGAGCACAACCTCCACAATACAAAAAAAACCTAAAGTATGTATTCTCCATGAAGATATGGTTCAGTATTCTTGTGGCATTTGTTGGTGCAAACAGCTTCTACACACTAGTATTCTAAAGGTATTTCAACAAAATACACTCTTTGTCCATTTTCTTCTTCAAGTTATTGCCTGCATTTATTTTAAAAAATTAAAAAGAATAATTATGTGATTAATATTCTCATATATCTACGATACACATAGCACTATTTTTTCTTTTTTATGCAAGCTAATAAAATAATAAATATTCAAATAAAGATATATAATATAAACTATGGTAAACTAATTAAAAATGAGTCAGTATAGAGCTTAATATGAATATATACATGAAAGTTTTTGAACTTATATCTTGTGCCTCTGAAAACTTATTTAGACACCATTATTTTCCTCCTTTTCATCTTCATCCTCGTCCTCATCTTCGTCCTCGTCCTCTTCATCCTCGTCCTCATCTTTGTCCTCGTCCTCTTCCTCTTTCTCATCCTTGTCCTCTTGTTTAGAGCCTTTCTGTAGTGGCCCCAAGTTATTTATGGCTTGTTTGTACCGGTGGTTCGGTGCCCTGGCCGTTCGTTTGGTTGTTTTAACCATTTGCCTTTTAGAGCTTAAACTTAGAGTATCATTGATTTTGGTCAATATTCTTAGCTAACGTACTCGAAATTGAATTCTGACAGTTTTATCAGCTTCGGAGCGATGAGTTTGGTCTAGTTGGACCTTTAGTTGAGGCCTGAGAACTTCCAATGTGGGTTTTGTGTGGTTTTCTCAATTTTCAGGCCATTTGGAGTTGAAAGTGTAACTTCAGGTGACTTTCGATGATCAGAGTGTCGGATTCGAAAGCCGACGATTCCATCAGCTCCGGAATGTTGAGTTTGAGATAGAAATATAGTTGGTTCAGGTTCTGGGTGAGTCAGACTCATTTCGAGCCCTTGAGTTTCTTTTCATTAGTGTTAACTTGGGTCAACATTTCCCAAAAACGACCTCATATGAAAGTTTCATCGATTATGTTGAGTCTGGAACATCTTTTCCACTGTGTTAACATTATTGGTTTTTGAATATCGATTTCCGATTGTGCCCGGAATACCCCGTGAAATTCTCAAAGAGTTGCAGAAAACAGTTGCAGGCCAGCCTTCAGCGCAATCGCGCCAAGGCCAGTTCGATCGTGCCTCAGCGCCTGCCAGCCTTAAGCGCGATCCTGCCCTCCCAGCACAATATTGCCGAAGCGCCTGCCACCCCTTTAGCTCTGTTGTCACTGGCCTAGCACCGATGGCGCTGGCCATTTTCCTACAACTATAAATAGCTGGAAGTACATTTTTCCAGCCATTGCAGCTCATTGTTCTCACTCTAAACTCAATTTCCTCTCTCCCAAATTGCTCCATATTGATTCTAGGCCTTGGGGAGTCGATTGTTTGTGGATTTTCCACGCTCCTTCGTGAGTTGGTAAGCTCCCTCTTCTCTTAAAATTTCCTTAAACCTCCATTGATGATCTTCTCTAAATCTTGAGTTTTCCTTGTGAATTCTAGCCGTCCAGCTGGTGCATGCTTGTGGGAGTGGGAAAATTATCCTTCTTTACTCGGGTTTTCGCCATTGTGTAAGTATTTCTTGCCCAATTTCCATTTTATTTTCCGGAATTCCATTCTTTAAACCCCAACCTTTGCGGGCTGTTTTGATGCCCTTTTCCTTGGCCATTTGTGCTCTAATTTGGAGCATAGCTTCTTGGCACCATTAGGGTTGTCATGGCTCTTTTCGTTATTGGTTTCGAGTTATGGGCCCTGTGGGATCGCTTTTGACCCGGATATCGACCCGGCTACAATTGTAGTTATATGGGTATCGTTGGGCTCGTTTTAACTTCTTATTCGTGAATTTGATAGTTTGATTGTCGCTCGGGAGTTCTCGAAGCATTTTTGTCTTGGGCCTAGTTGTTCGGGCAGTTTGTCATCGGACGACAGGTAGGTTACAGCTTAACTCCCTAGACTTAAAATATATCGGGTAAAATTGTACTAGTTGGTATCCTTGGGTTGGGTTATTCGGTTGGTACCACAGACCTTGACCATTTTTCCATGATCCATTTCGTTCTTTCCTCCGTTGTGTGTAGTGTTCTTGTTAATTGATATTATTACTATTGCTGTCCTGTGAGACCCTGTTGACTCTGGAACATAGACAGCTGGATCATTGGGAATATCCGCGAGTCCCCTACATAGAATTATCCTTCTAGGCTGGTTATGCTTGCTAAGTAGCTTCGGAGCCTGTGCAGGGCCGATAGGTTGATTGTGAGATGCAGGGTGGCTATTGTGTGTTTGATCATGCTATTTCCATGCATATAGAGAGCTTTTTCCATGTTTTACTACGGTTTGGCTTCAGACCTTCTGGAACCATTTTCTAAACCTTGCATGACCCGAGGGGCCCGTCTTCGACGAAAATGATTTGGAAATGGTTTTGACTTGTCTTGTGGATCTTCTTGGGGTAAAGAAAGTTTTAAAAGACATTTTATCAATAGTTCCACTTTTCTGGGCTCGACGGGGTTGGGTGCCTTACTTTCATACTATAGCATCCGGGGTGTTGTTAAACTACGCGGGGCCGAGTACTAGAGCTTTTGGGCTTACTGTTTTAGACCTAGATACCCTTCAGGCAGCTTTACTTGGGGATTATTTTGAGGATGCAGGGCATCTAGTATATTGGTCGGGAGCCTCCATGGACCTTGCCATTCGGGATCAGAAGTTGCAAGCTGCGGGTGCTATAGGAAGGGTATACAGTGTAGTAGTGGTATACGGGTGGGACCTTCCATGGATCCAATCTTCTAGGCCTTATAGGTCACCGAAAGCCGGTGGCGTATGGTACTTTGATCACTTGTACTTAGCATGGAATCATATCATTCATCTGCGTGAGGTTCCACCCTTGTCTATTAATTGTTGATTGTATGCTCTGGTAGTATGGGATGCCGGAGGTTTTGTTTTCACTTGTTTGTGTTCCTCAGTTGTATGTGCGGCCGAGGGACTATTAGTAGAGTCTTATCACATTACTTATGTCTTGAGCGTGAGATTAGTTACAGCGGGGTTGTTGGTTTCTGGAATGAGATTGTTGTGATTAGTGTGGTTAGAGCTTGGTTACAGCGGGGTTGTTGGTGACTATTTGTTATGATTAGTGTGGTTACTGTTACTATTTCTAAGCATGTCTACTTTGCATTTCTCTCCCCTTTTCCTTATACTTGAGGTTATCGGTATACCGTCCCTTGCTAGAACTTATCTATATATACTATTTTTGCGAGGATCCCAGGTGCATCATTCTTTTTTCACCTGTGTTTGCCATGTATATATTCTATTTGCTAGCCTTGATTGTTGCTTTTGGTTTTCTTCCCTCTGGGCTAGTTGTTGTGTACTTTAACGTTGATTTCTGTGACTGTTTGGTTCTACTCTGTCTGCTACTGTTCTTTTACCTTATATGTGCCCAGATGGCCTATGATACCTATTGGGTACCTTATGCTTCGTATTTGGTGCTCACCCTACCCCCTGCATCTTCTGGTGCAGATCCTTATGTGGGCCACCGCCTTTAGAGCACCGAAAACTTATGCGGGTAGCTGTTTTTGGATTATCCAGGCTGAGGGTGAGCTCTTGGCGTTCAGATCTTGACTTAGTTTATCTTTTGTATATTATGCACTCTTTTACTATTCGGAGACAGCTTATGTATATATCTCTTTTGGACCTTTTGTACTCCTATTGTAGTTCGGCTCTTATACATGTTTAGCTTCCGTTTTGTATTTATATTACTCCGTTTATCCAGTTTATTCATTTTGTTCCCTTGCTTCCGCTTATTTATTGCTCTTCTGCTTAAACTGTTAGAAGGTAGCCTATTACTAACCGTTACAGGCTATGGGGATTGGTTCGCCTACTGGGGGTTTGTAGGTGCTATCATCACCGAGAAATTGGGTCATGACAGCTTAGTATCATAGCTCTAGGTTCACCAGTGTCATCGTTATAGGATCCAATGTGTAGTAGAGTCCTGCGGATTAGGGCGGAGATATATGTGCTCAATCTTCGAGAGGCTATAGTGACATCTTTGGGAAATAGACTTTTTTTGTTCCTCTTTTGTGCGTAGTATCCTTGGAAGTTCCTGAAAATCTCACTTGATCTGGTTCACTCTTCTGCAGATGGTTCGTATGAGATCGTCAGCTTCAGGCAGAGGAGAGCCTCCTACCCCTGCATCTCCGACTCCAACTAGGGGTCGGGGTGGTCGCAAGGGAAAGGCTAGAGATCATCACAGAGCAGCGACGCCTGCTAGGGCCACCATGGTTGATATAGATCCAGAGTATGACTATGAGCTAGAGTTAGCTCAAGAGCATCAGCGTGTAGACCCGGGGACGTCCCAGGTACCACCAACTCCAGTGGTAGTTCCAGCATCGATTTTTATGCCAGCTTTAGCCCCAGCTCCATCTTCAGATGTTTGAGGGTTACTTGTTCAGCTCTTGGGTATGATTGGGGAGCATCCTTCTGAGGGATAAGAAGGCCTTGGGTAGATTTCTGAGATTGCCATCGCCGAGATTTGCTGGTACACAGGGTCAGGACACCCACGATTTTATCACCACATGCAAGGAGATATTGCATCACTTGGGGTTATTAGAGACTTACGGGGTTGGCTATACTTCATATCATCTAGAGGGTCCAGCGAAGTTATGGTAGAGAGCATAAGTTGCTTGCAGGCCTTCTATGTCACCTCCCTTGACCTGGTCCGAGTTCTATGAGTCCTTTATGGCCAAGTTCTTCCCACAGAGCGACAAAGAGCGTCGGAGGGAGGAGTTCACTAGACTTTCCCAGGATTCTATGACTGTCTCAGAGTACGAGACCTATTTCCATTAGCTTGATCTGTTTGGGGCCATGATTATGCCTAATGAGACCGACAGGATTCGTAGATTTGTTTGGGGGCTACAGAGAGAGTTCAAAGAGCCTGCAGAGATACTAGTTGCTAGCGGTCGGTGATTTCAGGCCATTGCAGACTATGCCTATATAGTTGAGGATTTGCGTCGTCATGACACTAGGGCCAGAGATAAGAGGCCCCGACATCAGGGTGGTTACAGTGGTTCTAGGAATGGTGGTAGAGGTTCTGGCCAGTGGGGCCGAGGTTATCAGCAAGAGCAGCATCAGGTTCAGTCTAGTCGACCAGTTTAGTCTTCACTTTAGGCAGTGGGTTCTCAGTTTGAGCAGGGTCAGAGCAGTCAGCAGGGTCACAACAGTCAGTCTGCGAGGGGTACTACTTCGGGGGCATCAGGCTAAGGTGGCCACACAAGTTCAGCGGGTCCATCTCGACAGGGTAGGCCATCAGAGTTGTGCTATGAGTGTGGTGTTAGTGGTCATTTTGCCAGAGATTTCCCCCAGCAGGGTACAACATGTTATGAGTGCGGAGTTAGTGGCCATTATGCTAGAGATTGCCCCCAGTGGGGTGCGGTTCAGCCTTTTTGCTCTGTTCACCTACTGGCTCGGAGAGGCGGTGGTTAGGGTAGAGGTGGTGCTCTGCATGGAAGAGAAGGTTGTAGGGATAGTGGTCAGGCAGGTGGAGGTCATCGTCAGTTCTATGTGGTCCCTGGGAGATCGGAGGCAGAGGCCTCGGATGCTGTGATCACAGGTACAATTTCTGTATGTCATCAGCCAGCTTATGCTTTATTTGATCCTGGATCCACTTGTTCATATATATCTTTCTACTTTCTGCTTTGTTTGGGGTTGGATAGTGAGCCATTGTATGTGCCTGTTTCTGTTTTAACCCTAGTAGGAGATTCTTTAGTAGTGGATCGGATTGTGAGATCCTGTGTGATATCTGTTGGTGATTTGGATATTTGGGCTGACTTTATGATTCTTTATATGTTGGACATTGATGTGATACTGGGCATGGACTGGTTATCCCCTCACCGTGAAGTTTTGGATTGTTATGCCAAGACCAGTACCATAGCCGTGCCCGGTGTGTCCCCAATTGTGTGGCAGGGTTCTGTTAGCCATGCACTATCTAGTATCATCTCTTGTCTTCGAGCTAGGAAGTTGATTTCCAGTGGGTGTCTAGCTTTTTTAACATATGTCTGAGATGCTAGTGTTGACCCCACATCTCCTGAGTCTGTTCCTGTGGTTAGAAACTTCCTAGATGTGTTTCCTACTGACCTGTCAGGCCTTCCACCTGAGAGGGATATTGACTTTGCCATTGAGTTAGAGCTAGGCACCAGGACCATTTCTATCCCTCCCTACCATATGGCTCCTGCTGAGTTGAGAGAACTTAAGGAGCACCTCTAGAATTTTTTAGCTAAGGGGTTTATTAGACCAAGTGTGTCTCTTTGGGGTGCTCCTGTCCTCTTTGTGAAGAAGAAGGATGGGTCGATGCAGATATGTATTGACTATCGGCAGCAAAATAAGGTGACAGTGAAGAATAGGTATCTGATGCCGAGGATTGATGACCTGTTTGATCAGCTTCAGGGTTCCGCCGTGTTTTCTAATATTGATTTAAGGTCCGGCTACTATTAGTTGAGGATTAGGGCGGAGGATATCCCTAAGACAGCATTCAGGACACGTTATGGCCATTATGAGTTCTTGGTGATGTATTTTGGGTTGACTAATGCCCCCGCAACTTTTATGGACTTGATGCATAGGGTGCTTAGCCCGTACCTGGATATGTTCATGATAGTCTTCATTGATGACATTCTGATATACTCGAGGAGTAGGGATGAGCATGAGTAGAATTTGAGGACTGTACTTCAAACTTTGAGAGCTCATCAGCTTTATGCCAAGTTCTCAAAGTGTAAGTTTTGGCTCGAGTCAGTTGCATTCCTAGGACACGTGGTGTCTAATGATGGGATTAGAGTGGACCTGGATATGATTTCACTATTCTATACCATCCGGTCAAGGCAAATGTAGTAGCGGATGCCTTGAGTCAGAAGGCAGTGAGTATGGGTAGTCTAGCTTCACTTTCAGTTTCTGAGCGGCCGTTGGCCTTGGAAATCTAGTCCATGGCTAACCGTTTGGTTAGTCTTGACTTATTAGATCCCAGCAGAGTCCTTACCAGTGTTGAGGTTCGCTCTACTTTAGTTGATCCGATTCAGAGCCGACAGTTTGAGGATCAGAGTTTGTGTGACTTTTATGATTAGGTGGTTCGGGGTGAGGCCAGCCGGGCTACTTTGGGTTCTAATGGGGTTCTGAGGTTTGAGGGTCGACTTTGTGTTTCGAGAGTTGGTGATTTGATACAGTTGATACTCCATAAGGCACATTGTTCTTAATACTCCATTCATCCTGGCGCAGCAAAGATGTATAGATATTTGAGATAGCTCTACTAGTGGAGTGGTATGAAGTGGGATGTGGCAGAGTTTGTATCTTGGTGCTTGAACTGTCAGCAGGTGAAGTTCGAGCACATGAGACCGGGTGGCTTGATGCATTGACTTCCCATTCCTGAGTGGAAGTGGGAAGGTATTACTATGGACTTTGTTGTTGGTTTGCCTTGTACTACTTGGAGGTTTGATTCTATTTAGGTGATCGTGGATAGACTGACTAAGTCAGCGCATTTCTTGCCGGTTCAAACTTCCTACGGGGAAGAGAGGTTAGCTCAGATCTACATTCGTGAGATTATATGGTTGCATGGGGTCCCATCTTCTATCATTTCAGACCGCGGCACTCAGTGCACATCTCAGTTGTGGAGAGCTATACAGAGGGATTTGGGTACGAAGGTTCATCTTAGTACTGCGTTCCACCCTCAGACAGATGGCCAGTCCAAGAGGACCATTCAGGTCCTGGAGGACATGCTTCGGGCCTGTGTACTTGACTTTGGAGGTTAATGGGATCAGTGTGTGCCTTTGGCTGAGTTTGCGTATAATAATAGCTTTCATTCGAGCATTGGCATGGCACCTTTTGAGGCTTTGTATGGTAGGCATTGCAGATCTCCCATTAGTTGGTTTGATAGGTTAGAGTCTAGACCGCAGAGTACTGATTTGCTTAGAGATTCCTTGGACTGAGTCAGTTTGATCCAGGATAGGCTTAGAGCAGCCCAGAGTAGGCAGAAGAGCTACACTGATTGTAGACTTCATGCCTTGGAGTTCAGTGTTGGTGAACTGGTTTTCCTTCGTGTATCGCCCATAAAGGTCATGATGAGATTTGGTCGGAGGGGCAAGCTTAGCCCGAGGTTTATTAGGCCGTTTGAGATTCTACAGAGGGTAGGTAGTGTTGCCTATATATTAGCGTTGCCTCTGATGTTTTCAGCTATTCACCCAGTGTTCCATGTCTCGATGTTGCGTTGGTATGTACCAGATGAGTCTCATGTGTTGCATTGAGGTTTGGTTTAGTTGGATGAGAGGTTATCATTTGTTGAGGAGCCGATAGCTATTTTGTCCAGAGATATCAGGAGGTTGAGATCTAGGGAGATTCTGGTTGTGAAAGTTCAGTGGAGGAACTATCCAGTCGAGGAGGCTACTTAGGAGACCGATAGTGAGTTGAGTGCTCAGTATCCGCAGTTGTTCGATCCTTCAGGTACTCCCTTTTCTTGACTTTCGAGGACGAAAGTCTTTTTAGTAGTGGATATTGTGATGACCCTACTGGCCATCTTTGTGTTTATTCATTTATTGCACTGTTAGAGCCTTCCGATAGCGGCCCTAAGTCATTTATGGCTTGCTGGGACCGGTGGTTCGGTGCCCTAGCCATTTGTTTGGTTGTTTTGATCATTTTCCTATTTTAGAGCTTAAACTTAGAATATCATTGACTTTGGTAAACATTCTTAGCTAACATGCTCGGAATTGAATTCTGACAGTTCTTTTAGCTCCGGAGCGATAAGTTTTGTCTAGTTGGACCTTTAGTTGAGGCCTGAGAACTTTCGGTGTGGGTTTTGTGTGGTTTTCTCAGTTTTCAAGCCATTTGGAGTTGAAAGTGTAACTTTGGGTGACTTTTGATGATCGGAATGTCGGATTCGATATCCGACGATTCTATCAGCTCCAGAATATTGAGTTTTGGCTAGGAAGATGATTGGTTTGGGTTCCGGGTAAGTCAGACTCATTTCGAGCCCTTGAGTTCCTTTTCGTTAGTGTTAACTTGGGTCAACATTTCCCCAAAATGACATCGTATGGAAGTTTCATCGATTTTGTTGAGTTCGGAACGTCATTTCCACTCTGTTAGCATTATTGGTTTTTGAATATCGATTTCCGATTGTGCCCGGAACACCCCATGGAGTTCTCAAAAAGTTGCAGAAGAACAGTTGTAGGCCAGCCTTCAACACAATCGTGACTAGGCCAGCGTGATCGTGCCTCAAAGCTTGCCAGCCTTTAGCACGATAGGGCTGAGGCTCCTGCCACCCCTTCAGCGCTGTTGGCACTGGCCTAGCGCCGATGACGCTGGCCATTTTCCTACAACTATAAATAGCTGGAGGTATGTTTTTCCAGCCATTGCAGCTTATTGTTCTCACTCTAAACTCAATTTCCTCTCTACCAAATTACTCCATATTGATTCTAGGCATTGGGGAGTCGATTGTTTGTGAATTTTCCGCACTCCTTCGTCGTTTGGTAAGCTCCATCTTCTCTTAAAATTTCCTAAAACCTCCATTGATGTTCTTCTCTAAAGCTTGAGTTTTCCTTGTGAATTCTGGTCGTCCAGCTGGTGCATGCTCATGGGAGTGGGAAAATTATCTATCTTGACTCAGGTTTTTGCCTTTGTGGTAAGTATTTCTTGCCCAATTTCTATTTTATTTTCCAGAATTCAATTCTTTAAACCCCAACCTTTGCGGGCTGTTTTGATGACCTTTTCCTTGGCCATTTGTGCTCAAATTTGGAGCATAGCTTCTTGGTACCATTAGGGTCATCATGGCTCTTTTCGTTTTTGGTTTCGGGTTGTGGGCTTCGCTGGCCCGCTTTTGACCCGGATATTAACCTGGCTACAATTTTAGCAATATGGGTG
The DNA here is from genome assembly GCA_003996215.1 of Jaltomata sinuosa. Lineage (NCBI taxonomy): Eukaryota > Viridiplantae > Streptophyta > Magnoliopsida > Solanales > Solanaceae > Jaltomata > Jaltomata sinuosa. The sequence continues at coordinate 274,634 of QJPP01002439.1, read as the reverse complement.
TCGTTGGACTCATTTTAACTTCTTATTCATGAATTTGATAATTTGATTGTCGCTCAGGAGTTCTCGAATCATTTCGGGCTTGGACCTGGTTGTTCGGGCAGCTTGTCGTCGGACTACATGTAGGTTATGTCTTAACTCCCTAGACTTCGCATATATCGGGTAAAATTGTACTAGTTGGCATCCTTGCGTTGGGTTATTAAGTTGGTACCACAGACCTTAACTGCTTTTCCATGATCTGTTCCGTTATGTGTAGTGTTCTTGTTAATTGATATTATTACCCTTGTGGTCCTGTGAGGCCCTGTTGACTCTCGAACATACACGGTGGGATCATTGGGAATGTCCATGAGTCCCGGAGATAGAATTACCCTTCTAGTCTGGTTATGCTTGTTGAGTAGCTTCGGAGCCTGTGCAGGGCCGATAGGTTGATCGTGAGCTGCGGGGCGGCTATTTTGTGTTTGATCATGCCATTTCCATACATATAGAGAGGTTTTCCCACGTTTTACTACGGTTTGGCTTCGGGCCTTCTGGAACTATTTTCTAAACCTTGCATGGCCCGGGGGGGCCGTCTTTGATGAAAATGATTTGGAAATGGTTTTGACTTGTCTTGTGGATCTTCTTGGGGTAAAGAAAGTTTCAAAAGGCATTTTATCAATAGTTCCACTTTTCTGAGCTCGACGGGTTAGGGTGCTTTACTTTTATACTACAACATTCGGGGTGTTGCTGGACTAGGCGGGGCTGAGTATTAGAGCTTTTGGGCTTACTGTTTTAGACCTGGATACCCTCTAGGCAGCTTTGCTTGGGGATATTTTCGAGGATGCGGGGCATCTAGTATGTTGGTCGGGGGCCTCCATGGACCTTGCCATTCCGGACCAGAAGTTGCGAGTTGTGGGTGCCGCAAGAAGGGTATATGGTGTAGTAGTGGTATACGGGTGGGACCTTCCATGGATCCCATCTTCTGGGCCTTATAGGTTGCCAAAAGTGGGTGACATACGGTACTTTGATCACTTATACTTAGCATGGCATCATATCATTTATCTGCGTGAGGTTCCACCCTTGTCTGTTGATTGTTGATTGTACGCTCCGGTAGTATGGGATGCTGGAGGGTTTGTTTTCACTTGTTTGCGTTCCTCGGTTGTATGGGCAGCCGAGGGACTATAGGTAGAGTCTTATCACATTACTTCTATCTTGAGCATGAGATTGGTTACAGCGGGGTTATTGGTTTCTGGAATGAGATTGTTGTGATTAGTGTGGTTAGAGCTTGGTTACAGCAAGGCTGTTGGTGACTGTTTTTTATGATTAGTGTGGTTACTTTTACTGTTTCCGATCATGTCTACTTTGCATTTCTCTCCCTTTTTCCTTATGCTTGAGGTTACCGATATACCATCCCTTGCTAGAACATATCTATATATACTGTTTTTGCGAGGATCCCAGGTGCATCGTTCTTTTTTCACCTGTGTTTGCCATGTATATATTTTATTTCCTAGCTTTTCTTGTTGCTTTTGGTTGTCTTCCCTCTAGGCTAGTTCTTGTGTACTTTATTATTGATTTCTATGACTGTTTGTTTCTAGTCTGCCTGCTATTGTTCTTTTACCTTATATGTGCCCAGTTGGCCTATGATACCTACTGGGTACCTTATGCTTCACATTTGGTGCTCACCCTACCCCCTGTATCTTCTGGTGCAGATCCTGGTGTGGGCCATCGCAGTTAGAGCACCAGAGACTCGTGCGGGCAGCTATTTTTGGATCATCCAGGCTGAGGGTAAGCTCTTGGCATTCAGAGCTTGACTTAGTTTATCTTTTGTATATTATGCACTATGTTACTATTTGGAGACAACTTATGTATATATCTCTTTTGGACCTTTTGTACTCCTATTGTAGTTCGGCTCTTATATACTATGATACCAGGTTTTGGGTTGGTTTAGCTTCCGTTTTGTATTTATATTACTCTGGTTATCCAGTTTATTCATTTTGTTCTCTTGCTTCTGCTTATTTATTGCTCTTCCCCTTAAATTGTTAGAAGGTAGCCCATTACTACCGTTCTGGGCTACGGGGATTGGTTCGCCTACTGGGGGGTTGTAGGTGCCATCATGACCGAGAAATCAGGTCGTGACAAAGATAAATATCAAAGTTATATTTTATTAATTGTGGAAATGTACTAGTTTTATGGACTTTACTCCCCATTTACTATTTGTTTAGATAAAACTGTTTAGAAATAAATATTTTAACAAAGAAAAGGAGAGTCTAAAAAGGAGAAAAAAGAATTGCATTTTAAATGCATAGTCTACATTACTGTCTTTTTCCTTGCATTCCATTTTCACTTGAAATAAATAAAACAACAGTCACATAAATTAAACTAATATACGTGTCCATGCGATGCACGAATTATACAAAAAATATTAAAAATTTATGTGTGGAAAATAAAAAAAAACTAACTCTCAGAAAATAAAATAAAAACTTACATTTGGCTTGGCAATAACCTATGTAAGATTTTTTACATAGTAATAACGTAGATAGAAATTTTCACGTTCCTCTCTTTGATCTCAAAAATTGGATTTTGTTGATATTTGTAAGTAGAAATTATTCTCAAAATTTATGGGTTACTTTGATAAATTAAGAGGTCTCATTAGTTCTTATTAGTTAGTGTTGACTTGGGTCAACATTTCTCCAAAACGACCTCATATGGAAGTTTTGTCGATTCTGTTGAGTATGGAACGTCGTTTCCACTCTATTAGCGTTATTGGTTTTTGAATATCAATTTTCGATTGTTCCCGGAATGCCCCGTTGAATTTCAAAAAGTTGAAGAAACATATTGTATACCAGGCCTTAAGCGTCATCGGCGCTAGCCTAGCGCGATCGCGCTCAAGCGCATTTCGTCTAGCCAGCGCGATTACGCTGTGATGGCGTCGTTGGGGCTGGCTCTTTTACAGTGCTATATATTCCTGAGTTTTCATTGTTCCAGCCTTTTTATCTCAACTTTTCTCACTCTAAAACACATATACTCTCTCCCAAATTGCTCCCAACTGTCCTAGCCTTGGGAACTCCTCCTAGTTGTTGTATTTTCATCGCTTCTACGTCGATTGGGTAAGTCTTTTGCCTCCCCCAAGGTCTTTCTTTTCATGAAAATCACCATTGTTATGACTCTTAAGAGCTTGAGAAATTCTTTGTAGAATCAGTCCCTTGCTGATTGCATGTTCGTGGATCTTCTTGGTATTCACTCCTTTGGCAAATGCCTCCCGTTTTGGTAAGCGTTCTTGCTTAATTTCCGTTTTCATCCTTAATTTCCATTCTTTAAATCCCCTCTAAGGCGGGTTGTTTTAGGACCTTTCACTTGGCCAAAATTGCTTATTTTTTGAGCATGTCCTCATGGCATAGTTGTGGTCGTCGTGCTTCTTTCCATTTTTGGTTTTAGGTTGTGGGCCTCGCGAGCTCGCTTTTGACCCAGATTTTGACCCGGCTAAAATTGTAGCATTATGGGTATTGTTAGACTCATTTTAATGTTTCATTCATGTTCTTGATAGTTTGATCATCGTTTGAGGTTTCTCGGAGTGATTCGGGCTTGGATAGTGTTGTCCCAGCAGCTTGTCATCGGATGACAGATCGATTATGGTATAAACTCCCTAGACTCAGCATATATCGGATAAAATTGCACTAATGGGCATCCTTGGGTTGGGCTTAATAGGTGGGTACCACAGACCTTGACCGCTTATTCATGTTCAGTTACTTTTCTTCCTCCGATGTGTGCAGTATTTGTTTTATATTCTCTATTCACCCTTGTGGTCCTGTGTGGCCTTTTATAGACTCTAGAACATAGTTGGTGGGATATTGGGAATGTTCGTGAGTCATGGACATTGTTATTACTATTATAGAGCTGGCTATCTGTGTTATAGAACGATTGGAGCCTGTGCAGGGCCGATAGGTTGATTGTGAGCTGTTGGGCTATTGATTGTGATTGAGTATGCCATGATCATGCATATAAAAGGATATTGTTCATGATTTTACTACGGTTTTGGCTTTGGGCCCTCTATTGATGATTTTTCTAAACCTTGCATGGCTCGTGGGGCCCATTTTCGGTAAAATTGTTTATAAAATGGTTGGTACCCCTTTTTATGGATCTTCTTGGGGTAAGAAAGGTTAAAAGAGAGAGATGTCTCAATTTTCATATCTTATATTGGACTCGAATGGACCGAGGTGCTAGATTGATTCTGATATTGATAAAAAAATGATATTAGCCTCGATAAAGCCGGGCAGCGGATTTGATTTACTACTATTTTAGACCCGGATACACCCGGGCACCCTTGAAGGGAGTTTATGAGACTTATTTCATTGATTTAGACCTGGATAGAATTCAGGCATGCATTTTGAGCATTTGAGTACTAGTTGGATTCGGTGGAACTCTGGACGGATATTTTGAGGTTAGAGTGTAGTATGTGGTCTACGAGTATACCTCCATGGACCCTGTCATTCCAGACCAAGTGCTACGGGCAAAAGGGTGACCGGGGGTAGGGGTGTACGGCGGAGTAGATGTACTCGGGAGAATTCCTTTCATGGATCCCGCCTTTATTGGACCTTTGAGGCACCGGAGGGAGTAATATACTGACACTGTGGTTACACTTAGTTTGTCATATCATATCATATCATTCATTGTTTGAAGCTCCACCCTTGTTTGTTGTTTGTTGAGTGTACACTCCGGTTGTATGGGTGGCCGGAGGGTTTGTTTTCACTTGTTTGCGTTCTTCGCTTGTATGGGCGAACGGGGGACTGTAGGTAGACTTCTGTTACTTTATTGTGGTGTTATCCCTTGCTACGGTTATAATTATGAGATTGTATACTGCTAGGTTGTTCGTTCTGGATTGAGATTGGTGTGATTTTTTGGTTATTGATTCCTGCTTTCTGAGCATACCTATCTTTATTCCTCCCCTCCTTTCCCTTGTACTTGAGGTTACCGGTATACCGCTCCCTTCTAAACATACTATATACTGTTATTGCAAGGATCCCACGTGTGCTATTTCTTACTCTCACCTGTGCCTGTTGTGTGTATATATTCTACTTGCTAGCCTTGTATGTTGCTTTCTATTGTCTTCCCTCTGGGATAGTTCCGTGTACTTATCCATTGCCTTCTGTGACTATCTGTTTTCTATTTTGTTCATTACTGCCCTTTTATCTTATATGTGCCCAGTCGGCTTAAGATACCTACTGGGTACCTTGTGCTTCGCATTTGGTGCTCATACTACACTCTGCATCTTTTGGTGCAGTATCTCGTTGGATATTCATTCGAGGAGCTGCTTTTGTGATATTCCAGACTGAGGGTGAGCCCTTGATGGACGGATCTTAGCCTTAGTTTATCATTTTCTTATGTACTCTATTATTACTTGGAGACATTGGTGTATATGTTATTTTGGACCCTTGTACTCCTTATGTAGATTCGGCTCTTATACGCTATGATACCAGGTTTTGGGTTTAGCTTTCGCATATGTATATATTTGTTATCTATTTTCTTCATTTTGGTCCCTTGCTTCCGCTTATTAAACTGTTCTTCCGCTTAAATGGTTAGAATGTAGCCCATTACTAACCGTTCCGGGTTATGGGGATTGGTTTGCCTACCGGGGGTTGTAGGAGCTATCATGACCGAGAAATTGGGTTGTGACATAAGCATAAGAGATCAAGTTGAGGAACCACTATATGCTTGAACTTTTCAATGTATAGGGTATCTTAAAACAACAACAATAACAACAACATGTGGAATCAATAAAAGTAAGTAACAAAGATACTAATATTGACTTCATTCCAGAGAAGAGGTTGATTGGTCAGCATTCGAGGGTGATGAGGCATTTTACTTTCCATTGTCGTAGAAGAAGAGTTCTGCATCAAGATGTGTAACAAAGAAATCTTGCTTATTGATTAATACAATAATGTAAAATTCAAAGACAATGCGTGCACATCTAAATATAAAATACGATTAATGTTCTACCTAAAATCTTCTATATACATAGTGTTCTAGTCTGAGGTAATGGTGAATGTGTTGATCTGAGGTAGCGTTAGGTACTACGTTGTTGCTTCTATTGTCAAATTTTGTCACAAGTCAATGTCACCTTTATCACATATTAAAATAAAATTAGATCAACAAAGAATCACCAAATTAATATATGTTTGTCGATTTTTCATCTCAAAATTCATATTGATTAACTAAAATTAAGTTCTAAAAGATTATGTAAGGAAATATCGTATATACTAGTCAATTGGTGTTAACATCGGGTGTGCATAAATTTTAACAATAAAATATTTATCATTAAATAAGCTACTCGATATGTGTAGAATGTGTTTATGGATTGTTTGTAATGGTTGTACCACTTGATTTTGTATAGATTATCTTCTGGTGGGAAGGGGTACTATCCACTGAAGTTTCTCGAGCTCAAAATTGAGGTATGTAAGGCTAAAACTTCTTTCGCTGCAAGGCATGACCCTACATCTCATGTTTCTCTACAAGAGTCTATATAGTTTATATTATTTATAGAGAATGATATTCAGTTGTTATGTTCCCTATACTTTATAGTAATCACCCCTGCATATCAGTTGTTCATTGTCCATATGTTCAGAGTATTCGAGCTAATCTTTACGAGTCATAGTGTTCACATAGTCTGCAAAGCTATATATGTGCCTTCATTGGTATACCATAGAACTCATATAGTACATTTATTATATGTATCTATAAATAATTCTCTTGTCATAGTATATTTATCATATGTACAAAAAAAACATGTCCATATGATTCATTTGAAACAGAGCATTGTTTACTAGTTGATTCACTTAATCAGTGATTACCATCGGTTACTCAGAGTTTATAAATTATCATTCATAGCTTATTATTTGTACAGTTGATTTCATTTGTAATTAATTATTCAGAGGCTCTCACGGCATCAATTGTTAAGATATAAATTAAGCAATGGTGAGGGAAGGTCAGAGATATTATATTTTATTGACTCATAACGTGACATTGCCTTGTGCACATAGTTGAGACCGCAGACCCTCAGAGTTGATCCTATGAGCGTACTAGCCTATTATGGCTATGTACCCTCATAGTAGAGACATATATGGCATACCTGCCTTTGAGCTTACCCTCAGAGTTGAGCCTTTATGGCGTACCTTCAGATATCATAGACTATGAGACTTAAAAATTTTATATGAGATTCAGAGATAACAGAGTTCATATGCTATCTAATTGATATAAAGCCCTCGAAGCTCATATTCAGAGGCTATCATTTATTCATTTGAAAGTACCTAAGTTACTTGATTCGACAGAGAATTGTATCATTTGATCTCATATTAATTAATAACTTATAAGACACTTGTATAATAATTTCAGAGTAATTTCATATGATTCAGTGTTTTATAGGTTACTTCCTGGTAGAGGTATATCTCAGTTGAGCACAATATTGATTCTTTTATCGTGCTATCTTACTTATACTTGTTATTTAGTCTGCCTTACATACCAGGTCATGTTATATATTTATTGACACACCTATGAAATGGGGTGTTGCATTCTTTTAAGTGCAGGACCAGGTACACAGAGTTATTTTCATGACCCAACTACCGGGTCGTGCGGGTACCTACTCTAATCCACCTAGATAGGAGAACTCTTACCACCCGAACCAACAAGTAATGCGGAAAAAGAATAAATCCATGAAATAAACCTTTTTGAAATACAAGAACATCCTTTACAATATTTAAAGAGTAAACCATTACAATTTGAAAACTCCCTTCTCCAGAACCTAGTCTAAGCCCGTACAAGAGCTACTACAAGAATGATACCAATATAAAAGAGGACACAACTCCCACCATAGAAGTAAAAAGTAGGAGCTGCTGGAGAATTACTGTCATTTCGTACCTATGAAAAATCACCAACCCTGCAACCAGACTATACCAAAAAGGTATACCAAGAGTAGAATCAGTACAAACACACGTACTGGTAGGCATCATTGGTCGACCCGAATCCACTCATACCATCATATAAGAAGAACAGGAAAAGCATGAAATAACCAATGTAGTCCCATCCTCCAACACACAACTTTATCCAAACCCAATATCAATACCCATCTGCTTATGGATCCTGCCTTAACCCTTCATATCCCTTCCGCTGCCAACTCCCTCACTCGAGACTCTACCCTCTTGACTCCTAGGACTTTGCAAGTCGCACTAACCTTAGACTTCCCAGTAAGTCCATCCCTGAGTATGTCTTAGACTTCCCAAGTCACCTTGACACCTAGACTTCCCAAGTCACCTTGTCCATTGCCAACATCTATGTCCATACTCGGACGACCATTTCCTTACCCAAGTCAACCACTATGACTCAACAACCTGGAGTAAACCCCACTACTTAGTGACATAGACCGCACCCATCGTACTGCCACCTACTAGTACAATCTGCCCCAATGACCTCCAGGGCCATACTCGACAAGTATCAACAGTCAACATTGTAACCAGACCACAAGTCTCCTCCTTAGCTTATACTCTGCAAGTAGCAATTCTAACTGACATTGACAATTCTTAGTGACAACCAACATATATCCTTTTTACATAACCCGAACCAAACAAGGATACCTAGTACAACGTCTATGCCACATAATATGCGACCCCGGTTCATAGAAGAACCACATTTATCACTTAAACACCCAACCCGGTCCTCCAAGGACCAATTATATGCCAAAGGATAATAAATCCCCGCCCTCTCAGGAACCCAACATGTAAATAACATCCATAGCAGATAACCCGATTCACTCAAGGAACCATATGTAAAGATGTTAATAACAGCTAACTCGGCTCACTCAAGGAAACAACACGTAAAGACATTAATAACAGATAACCCCGTTCACTCATGGAATAAACATGTAATCCACTTCACAACCATTGACAACATTTAATGACAACACAATAAACATTCCTTTTTACTTAGCCCGCACCCACCCTAGGATCCCCCTAACAACATCTAAGTGGTAAACATGCAGCCCGGTCTACACCAAGACCAAACTCACTATCAAATATAATAACCCAGCCTCCCAAGGACCATATGCACATAATCACAAGTCAGAAACACAATCAAGCAACTAAAGAAAACCCGTACCATGCGTGGTACCCGAGCCAACCATTTGTAATTCTCGTACCAGGCGTGGTACTCGAGCCAACCAAATAGTATCATGTACCAGGCGTGGTACCCGAGCCAACCAATGAGTAACATGTACCAGGCGTGGTACCCGAGCCAACCAATAAGAAACCTCTACCAGTCATGGTACGCGAGCCAATCGTTAGTATTCCTGTACCAGGCATGATACCCGAGCCAACCGTTAGTAATTCCCATACCAGGCGTGGTACCCGAGCCAATCGAATGTCATAACAAGTCTAAATCAATCACAACCAATGAAAAAACATACATGTCAAACCAACAAGTAAACAAAAGAAGTTCATTCAAAAGGCTGATTACCGGACACTTAGACATTCATAACACACTCCCTAAGCATGAAACTCATACAATACTTAAGCAAAGCACATGAATATACAATGCATAAGAGAATCAATAACCATCACCTACCTTCACCCCCGGTACGTAACTCAACTTAAATCTCGTTTAAAGACTAAGCCCAATTTACCCTTTAACACATACTAGTAAATACATCCAGTCCTCGCCCTCCTTCTAGTACCGAAACACAACATGGGGAAAGACCTCCCCTAACCTTGGTAATTCAACCAATTACAATATTCTAGTTTATTATAACAACATTTCAGAGAATCCTTTCTTTAATATGTGGTTTAATTATCCAAGTTCTCGGTTCCCTGAACCTTCCTGACGCCCTAATCCTCAGATTTTATCATCACACAACACCCAATTAATCATAAAAACCCGAATTATCACAACAAATTATCACAACTCAATGAATTCTAGATTAACTAATCCAACCATAGCAATTCTCCTCCAGACCTTCGTGCCTGAGACCCTAAACATGGATTCTCCCTTTCAATTAAACAACAAGTAGGAAATAGAAACGGGTCAATCTACTCAATAAAGAAAACCTAGCCTACCTGGAGGCCAAGCAGTTGCGCAGTGCAATTTCTGGATCTATGAAAGCGTTCCTTGATGGATGACAGGCCCGAAATCCATGGTTTCGCATCCTTTTATCCGAAATCTCCCCTCCCCATGACTCTCAAGCCTTGGAGTAGCCAAAGAGGGCTCTTGGAGTAACCCTCATCTGTTTTAAGGATGAATGGGAGAGAATGAAATTATAAAACCCATTTTTGAGTTTTTTGATACCGTCGCTCCACTATAGCGGTCAACGCTCCGCTATAGCGTTACCGCTGTAGCGGAACCATCCTCTATAGCGGTGCTGACTGACATTGACTTTTGCTAAATCGGTAATTTCTTCACTATAATAGAGGTCGCTACAGTGATGTGTTAACCGCTATGGTGGTCGACACGGGACAGGAAGTTGTAAAGTCCCCCAAATTGGTCCATTTTACAACACACTCATTTTCTCGATGTTCCGAAACAACCCCTTCACGTCAACTTCAATACCGAGAGTTTTGCTTACCCAAATTCGATTTCAAAAAATCCCCCAAACTCCTTTATGTCTTAGCTAAGTATAAAACTAGCTCAAAATAGGACACATTATCCAATCCTTACCCAAATTTCCCTAGACCATACCTCACTCCAAAACTGGCCGAGACTAGCCCAGGATTTTCAAATCTCAAATCCGGAAGTTTTCTGACTCAAAACATGGCACGAAAAGTCTACCCTTAACGATGAACCCGATCATTACAACAGATACTAATTTACCCATCTTTCATCCCTGAACAATCCTTAAGGTGAAAAGAAAAGAATATGCCTGCCCTTGTGCCTTATGCTCTGCCATGACAGCGTAATCATAACCTTACGCGAACTACCCAAGCCTTTAGAACTCTCGGTGTACCCAACTCAATCAAAATTTAATTCACTCCCACTCTATCAAGGAATTCCTTCCTTCAAGTTGTACAAGGCTAATTAGATTACTCCTTCTCGAGTGCCCAAGAAATTTGGGGCCTCGTCGAAATACTAAACCAAAAGAATCTCAACTAACGAACAATAATTTTTCCATGCCAAGGGGACAAAATCCCACCACGGTGACCCATTTCCCGCTATACCCAGAGTTCTTCTAACCCAAACTCCATTCTGAAAGATTTCTACAGGGTACTATGCCCTTTACACATCATAGTAACACCTTACTCCTATCAATACTATTCCCTGAGACACCACTTATCTCTAAACCACGCAACAACGAAAATTCCATTGGAACTCATCCTAGCTTGAGGTTTTCGTCATCTCTCATCTTAGAGGGAATTCTACCCAGGCTCTTACACCTTAACCAATGCTATAGCAAGCACACCCCTATCACCCAAAGAGCAGTGACACCAGGTATCATGACCGACCAGAGGGATAACAAAGTTAAAGAATCTATTTAATAGCCCCACTCCCTCAATTGACCCTACCATTAAGGATTATCAATTATCAACCAGCCACTAATCACCCTCATAACATAAGCCTATGAGCAGTGTCTAACACTACTCAGTCAATTACGGGTCATGTTGCCAAATCCTACATGGGTGGTTATTCCCACTAACGGCCAATCATAAATTTACCAATTACCAGAGTTACCATATCCACTCCTTCCTTTCTTCGCGCATGGATGCTAAATAATTCACACAATAGCTCACAACTCGATTAGCGATTTAAAAAAATGACCCAGGAATGAACAACAAAATAGGGGAAGACAGGACAGTCATTCTGCCCTGCGCCCTTCCACTATAGCGGTTGTCACTCTGCTACGGCAGTACTGCCATGGAGATAGAAAATACCTCTATAGTGGGATCGTCATAGTGGTGCAGTTCCACTATGGCGGTCCCAACGGTATCAGTCTAGAATTTCAAAATTTTCAGCAAAGTGTACTCATCCCTCTTCCTAGTTATCATTGTCTAACCTCGTCAATCCTGCCATGGTCTTAAACAACCCCCAAGACCATTCCTGGCAATGCACAGATTAAAACTTAGCACCCATTTATCACCTATCATAAAAGATTCACATAAGGAAATTGTTCTCAACAATACATTCCCGCTATTACACACGAATAACCCCATTGTTCCCATGGTTTCCAACCAAGTCCCGGCTGTCCTAAAATCGAAGCTTCCCTACAGTCGTAAATCATTTCCCCTCACCATCTTAACCAATGATGAGTCCCTTTTCAAAAGTAATATGAAATTGTACTCCACAAACATAGCATTTTATCACAAACCAAATCATACCAATTCAAATTATGACGACCTTTAGACCCACAATTTCACAGTAAGGCAACCAATCACATACCAACCAAGTAAGTCATACCAGCATTGTAACACATAAATAATTCAGCTTCAGTTTACAACGAAATCAAGTCACATAATTTACTCTCCATCCGTCCCATGGATGACCATTAGTCGATCACCCATGTCTTACCATAATTCTCGCTATTGAGAAATAATAGCCCTTGTTCCTGGTTCTTATTCACATACCAACCACTTGAAACCTAAGTTCCCACAAGTATATATATCATTTTCCCTTATCATTTTTACCGATGATAAGACCCTGTCCAGCATTTAGCATACTGTTTTCCACTTGAAACCATAAAACAAGAATTTCTTCAATCATTAACACATAACCAGGTCAAGATTCTTCACTAATCACAAATTTCAAGTAACTCAAGCAATTACACACCACACAATCGCATTCATTCAAATAATGCAATGCATTCAATCATAAGTCTCAAGCTTCAACACTCAATCATATCAGTTTTATTACATTTTATTCTCTTCCTAGATGACCGTTAGCCAATTCATCCATCCTTTACATAGCCTCCCAGGCCAGATATCAATTGGAACCTTCCTGGTTTAAATTTCCCTTGCTTGTCTTATCGGAACCGGAGTCCAATGACATCCTTCACTTTGTTGAGATACCAATTGGGATCGAGAGATACCAATTGGATTCAACCTATACAAGAAAGTAAAAGAATCACACTGAAAAGGAATGAAAGAAGAGAGATGTTTACTAGAATGCTTCATAGCTTCCCTAGGATTAGATCTGGATGTCACCACACCAATCCACGGGACTCTATTTGAGATCTGCTCTTATACTGGGAGACCGGTAACCTGGGCTTTGATACCATTTGTCATGACCCAACTACCGGTCGTGCAAGCACCTACTCTAATCCATCTAGATAGGAGAGCCCTTACCACCCGAACCAACAGGTAATGCGAAAAGAGAAATAAATCCATGAAATAAACCTTTTTGAAATACAAGAACATCCTTTACAATATTTAAAGAGTAAACCATTACAATTTTGAAACTCCCCTTTCCACATCCTAGTCTAAGCCGGTACAAGAGCTACTACAAGAATGATACCAAAATAAAAGAGGACACAACTCCCACCACAGAAGCAAGAAGTAGGAGCTGCTGGAGAATCACAGTCATTTTGTACCTATGAAACATCACTAACCCTTTAACCAGACTATACCAAAAAGGTATAGCAAGAGTAGAATCAGTACAAACACACGTACTGGTAGGCACCATCGGTCAACCCAAATGCACTCATACCATCAAATAAGAAGAACAAGAAAAGCATCAAATTAACCAATGTGGTCCCATCCTCCAACACCCACGTTTATCCAGACCCAATATCAGTACTCATCTGCTTATGGATCCTGCCTTAACCCTTCCTATCCCTTCCGCTGCCAACTTAATCAATCGGGACTCTACCCCCTTGACTCCTAGGACTTTGCAAGTCACACTAACCTTAGACTTCCCACTAAGTCCAGAACTGACTATGTCTTAGACTTCCAAAGTCACCTTGACACCTAGACTTTCTGTCATGACCCAACCTACCGGGTTGTGCGGGAGCCTACTCTAACCACCTAGATAGACGAACCCTTACCACCCAACCAATAGGAACATGCAGAATTTAAGTAAACCATTAATTAAGTCATCCTTATACATAACAGAAGATCCTTTCTTTACAAAAATCCTGTTCAGGAATAGACTACATAATAAGTTGCGGAAAATCTTTACAACATTCTTAAAAACACCCTTACCTAGGATCTAGTCTAAACAGGTACAAGAGTTATTACAAGATGACACAAAGATATAAAAGACCCAACTTCCGCCATGGAACACGAGGATAGAAGTTGTTGGAGATCTCATCGCCGTGAACCTATGAAACATCACCAACCTGCAAATAGACTATACCAAAAGGTATAGCAAAAGTAGAGTCAGTACAAACACATGTACTGGTAGGCATCATCGGTAGACCCGAATCCACTGTTACCATCATATAAGAAAAACAGGAAATACATGACCGAAATTAATAACTTGGTTTCCACCCCCATGTTCTTCCGCTGCCAACTCCCTCATTCTCAAGGCTTCCAAGTCACACTAACCTTAGACTTCCTAAACCTTACCTTACCCCCGAATTCCCAAGTCACCTTACCCTTGATTTCCCAAGTCACCTTACCCTTGACTTCCCAAGTCACCTTACCTAAGTCCACTGTTCTAACTATCCTTCCGACTTAGCCCGGCTAACTGCCCAACTCAACCACTTATAATCGTAACATTACTCACCAGGGTCCAACCCTCTACGGATCTCTAGTAAACCTTCTAATAAATGTGCAATAGTCAGGATCACAACCCCAGACTCTCAGTCTGTCCGCCACATGCGATCCGCACAACAACCCTTGTTACATTTAAGGGCAACCTTAGAGTTATATATAATCCCCTTACTATACGAGACTCGGACCCTCCAAGGATCCCCTTAATCATACTCAAGTATTAAAAAGTTGCCCCGGTCTATACCGAGACCAATCCTTAGTCATTAATCATAATCAATCCCCGACCATCTAGGCACACATCAAGGTGACAATATATATAATTAAATGCACTTACATGTCCTCTATTACATAGTCCAAAACCATCTCGAGATCCCTTCTAAACAATACCTAGGCGTCAATGATCAACCTGGCCTAACCCAAGACCAAACACAAATATCAAGGAACAACCTGGCTTAAACTAAGGCCAATCCACAGTTATACAAAGTTCCCGGCCATTCAAGGACCACCAAGACTAGCACATTTAAATAGACAACCCGGTCCACTCACGGAACCAATACCAAGTATCTCATCCAGTAAACCAACCCAGTCCACTCACAGAACCAATATCAAGTATCACATTCAGTAAAACAACCCAGTCCACTCACGGAACCAATATCAACCAATGCAATACAATAGTCAATGAAATGATGTAGAATGCATTAAAGAAAACCCGTACCAGGCGTGGTACCCGTACCAACCAAATGATATACCCGTACCAGGCGTGGTACCCGTGCCAACCATGTGTTATACTCGTACCAGGCGTGGTACCCGAGCCAACGGAATGTCAATAACCATATTCAATATGTGAACACACACAACTTGTAAAGCTAACAAGTAAACACCATACAAACATAGACAATAAATCAAACTTAGACAATCCACACAATTCTCCTAAGCAATGTAATGCAAACAATTACTTGGACAACGAGTAGAATGAATATACACATTCACAGAAATACAAAAGCCATCACCTACCCCCTTTCGGGTACAACTACAAACCATTAATTCCCGTCCAAAGACTATTTCCTGGTTCACACTTTTTGTTATAACATGTAACTAGCAATTTCCCCTTTTTATTTTAAACATACAAACATGCTACACGATTTTCTTCCTAGCCTTAGCAAGACTGCTGCTAAGCCTCAAGCAATAACATTTCCTGAAGCCTCACCTAGGAGCTTTCGTTTCCCGTTTCTCGTGCTCCCAAGTACTTCCCCAGTTCCCCGAACCTTCCCAACCTACCAGTCCATCAACCCATCTTTTTATGTCAACAGAATAAATAAGCTAACCACATAATACCATTCACGAAACCCACTATTTACTCTGTACATCCTAGAAACACACAACAATTCTCAAATCCACCAGACCCCTTGCCCGGAGGCCTAAGACATGGATTCTCTATTTCTACTATACAAGGTACGGAAAGTAAACAGGTCTAACTACTCATAAAACTTAGCCTACCTGGGTGTCAGCAGCTGCAATAATGCATTTCTGGCTCTGTGGTTGTGTTCCCGACTGACCCGTGATCTTGGAATTTGTTGTTCTGCATCCCTTCAGCCATGACCTCTTCTCCTCAAGATTTACCAGCCTTGGAACAGCATGGGAGGGTTTTTGGAGGAACCCTCGTAAGTTGCCCAACTGAGGAGAAGAGACTTTTTAATAAAATCCCATCATATGTTTTGTCTCCCATAACCCCGCTATAGCGATTTACCTTACCGGGACAGCGGTGCCGCTATAGAGGTATGATATCATCCCGGATTTGTTCTGGAAATCCAAAAAATTTCATGATGTCACCCTATTTATTCCGAACGTATTTTTAACCATTTTCCCTAATTTATGGAATCGAGAAGAATTTACATAATGACAGACCCAATTATTACAACAAATACCAATTTACCCATCGTTCATCCTCAAACGATCCCGAATCAAATCGGAGGATAGAAACTGACCCGGGACTCTTACCGTCCCACGTGACCGCATAATTACAGGACCTATGCAAGTTGTCAAACCTTCCCTTTACAAGTCTAACCGACCAAGGAAAATTTATTATTACCTCGTCTCGACGAAGAATCTTACGAGCCTCGCAAGGGCTATCACGCGTGTCCCCATCCCGAGCACCCAAGAATTCCGGGGTCTCATGTCATATTGGATTGGACGAATTTGAAAAGACCCGACAGAACTTTTCTCGTACCATGACTGACTGGCTTTCCGTTGTAGCGGACAATTCTCCGCTATAGCGATCTCGCTATCGCGGATAGCCGACCGCTATAGCGGTTGATAGCAGAATGAAATTTGGGAGAAACAGATTCCTCCCCTCATTCTCCCCACATTCCACTTAAACACTACACTTTCTCTCCCGATCATCCCACTCCCAACGTTGGAATTTCTAGGTATTAATCATACTTACTCTCTTTCTTACTCTTTTGCACTAATTTGTACATGAATGTGGTAGGATTTTAGGAACTTGTAGTATATTTGAAATGGGTTTTGAACTTGAACCCCCTTGGTTGGATTTCTGTCGGATTCCCAAAGCATGGATGCTTTTCTTACGTTTACAATGCCTCCAAGGTGTTCTGGGCGTAAGGATTATACTAATGTTGGCCAAAAATGGGCCAAATATGGGTGGTAGAAGTGAAGGGTTGCTTCTTGAACAAAGTAGTGATTCAGGCGAATTTTAGGGGTTATTATGCCCAATTTTTTGTAGAAAATAGCAATAGGGTACTTTGGGTAGGTAGATCTGATCTTGGAATGACAAAATCGAAGTTTTGGACCAAGGAGCGCCATTGATGCACCCCTTGAAAATCTGGAACGATGAAGATCGCTATAGCGGCAGGGCTCCGCTATGGCGGTCCCTTGACTTCCCAAGTCACCTTACCCTTGACTTCCCAAGTCACCTTACCTAAGTCCATTATTCTAACTATCCTTCTGACTTAGCCCGGCTAACTGCCCAACTCAACCACTTATACTCGTAACATTACTCACCAGGGTACAACCCTCTACGAATCTCTAGTAAACCTTCTAATAAATGTGCAATAGTCAGGACCACAACCCCAGACTCTCAGTCTGTCTGCCACATGCGATCCGCCAAGAAACCCTTGCTACATTTAAGGGAAACCTTAGAGTTACATTTAATCCCCTTATTGTACGAGACCCGGACCCTCCAAGGATCCCCTTAATTACACCCAAGTATTAACAAGTTGCCCCGGTCTACACCGAGACCGACCCCTTATCATTAATCATAATTAATCCCCGACCATCTAGGCACACATCAAGGTGACTACATATATAATTAAATGCACTTACCCATCCTCTTTTACATAGTCCGGACCCATCCGGGGATCCCTTCTAAACAACACCTAAGCGTCAATGATCAACTCGGCCTAACACAAGACCAAACACAAATATCAAGGAACAACCCGGCTTAAACTAAGGCCAATCCGCAGTTATACAAAGTTCCCGGCCACTCAAGGACCTCCAACACTAGCACATTTAAATAGACAACCCAGTCCACTCACGGAACCAATACCAAGTATCTCATCCAGTAAACCAACCCGGTCCAATCACGGAACCAATATCAAGTATCACATTCAGTAAAACAACCTGGTACACTCACGGAACCAATATCGACCAATGCAATACAATAGTCAATGAAATTATGCAGGATGCAATAAAGTAAACTCGTACCAGGCGTGGTACCCATGTCAACCGAATGATATACTCGTACCAGGCGTGGTACATGTGCCAACCATGTGTTATACCCGTACCAGGAGTGGTACTTGAGCCAACCGAATGTTAACAACAACAGTCAATATGTGAACACACACAACTTGTAAAGCCAACAAGTAAACACCATTCAAACAAAGACTGTAAGCCAAACTTAGACATTCCACACAATTCCCCTAAGCAATGTAATGCATATAATTACTTAGACAACGAGTACAATGAATATACATATTCACAGAAATACAAAAGTCGTAACCTACCCCCTTCCAGGTACAACTACGAACCGTTAATTCCCGTCCAAAGACTATTTCCTGGTTCACCCTTTTTGTTATAACATGTAACTAGCAATTCCCCTTTTTATTTTAAACATACAAATATGCTACACGATTTCCTTCCTAGCCTTAGCAAGACCGCCGCTAAGCCTCAACAATAATATTTCCTGAAACCCCACCTAGGAGCTTCCTATTCTCATTTCCCATGCTCCCAAGTGCTTCCCCGGTTCCCCAAACATTCCTTACCTACCAGTCCATCAACCCATCATTTTATGTCAACAGAATAAATAAGCTAACCACGTAATACCATTCACGAAACCCACTATTTACTCCATACATCCTAGAAACACATAATAATACCCGAATTCGCCAGACCCCGTGCCTGGAGGACTAAGACATGGATTCTCCATTTCTACTATACAAGGTACGAAAATTAAACAGGTCTAACTACTCATAAATTCTAGCCTACCTGGGCACCAGCAGCTGTAATGATGCGTTTCTGGCTCCGTGGTTGCATTCCCGGCTGAACCGTGATCCTGAAATTCATTGTTCCGCATCCCTTCAGCCATGACCTCTTCTCCCCATGATTTCCCAGCCTTGGAGCATCATGGGAGGGTTTTTGGAGGAACCCTCGTATGTTTCCCAACTGAGGAGAAGAGACTTTTTAATAAAATCCCATCACGGGTTCTGTCTCCCTTAACCTCGCTATAGCGGTCCACCTTACCGCGACAGTGGTGCCGCTATAGTGGAACAATTACCGCTATAGTGGAACAATTACCGCTATAGCGGTGTGACATCATCCTGTATTCGTTCTGGAAATCAAAAAAAATTTGTGACGTCACCCTATTTATTCCGAACAAATTTTTAACCATTTTCCCCAATTTATGGAATTGGGAAGAATTTACATAACGACGGACCTGGTCGTTACACTTTCCAAGTCACCTTGACACCTAGACTTTCCAAGTCACCTTGACACCTAGACTTACTAAGTCACCTTGTCCATTAGCAACATCTATGTCCATACTCGGACTACCATTTCCTTACCCAAGTCAACCACTATGACTCAATAACCCAGAGTAAACCCCACTACTTAGTGACTTAGACCGCACCTATCGTACCACCACCTACTAGTACAAACAGCCCCAATAACCCCCAAGGCCATACTCGACAAGTATAAATAGCAAACATTGTAACTAGACTACAAGTCTCCTCCTTAGCTTATCAACCGCACGTAGCAAGTCTAAATGACACTGACAATTCTGAGTGACAACTAATATTTATCCTTTTTACATAACCCGGACCAAACAAGGATCCCTAGTACAATGTCTATGCCATATAAATTGTGACCCCGGTTCACAGAAGAACAACCTTGTCACTTAAGCACCCAACCGGTACTCGAAGGACTAATTATATGCCAAAGGGTAATAAATCATGACCTTCGTAGGAACCCAACATGTAAATAACATCCATAGCAAATAACCTGGTTCACTCAAGGAACCTCATGTAAAGATGCTAATAACAGCTAACCCGGCTCACTCAACGAAACAACACGTAAAGACATTAATATCAGACAACCCGATTCACTCATGGAACCAATATGTAATCCACTTCACAACCATTGACAACATTCAATGACAACACAATAAACATTTCTTTTTACTTAGCCTAGACCCACCCTTGGATCCCCCTAACAACACCAAAGTGGTAAACATGCAGCCCAGTCTACACCAAGACTAAACTCGCTATCAAATATAATAACCCGGCCTCCCAAGAACCATATGCACATAATCACAGTTCAGAAACACAAACAAGCAAGTAAAGCAAACTCGTACCAGTTGTGTGGTACCTGAGCCAACCATTTGAAGTTCCCGTACTAGGCATGGTACCTGAGCCAATCGAATAGTATCTTGTACTCGACGTGGTACCCGAGCCAACTAATGAGTAACCTGTACCAGGCATGGTACCTGAGCCAATCAATGAGTAACCTATACCTGGCATGGTACCCAAGCGAACCATTAGTATTCTCATACCAGGCGTGGCACCTGATCCAACCGTTAGTAATTCCCATACCAGGCATGGTACCCGAGCCAATCGAATGTCATAACAAGTCCAAATCAATCACAACCAATGAACAAACATACTTGTAAAACCAACAAGCAAACAAAAGAAGTTTATTTCACAAGGCTGATTACCGGAAACTTAGACATTCAGAACACACTCCCTAAGTATACAACTCATATAATACTTAAGCAAAGCACATGAACATACAATGCATAAGAGAACCAATAACTATCACCTTTCCTCATCTCGGGTACGTAACTCAACTTAAATCTCATCCGAAGACTAAGCCTAATTTACCCCTTAACTCACACTAATAGATACATCCAGTCCTGACCCTCCTTCTAGTATCGAAACACAACATGGGGAAAGACCTCCCCTAACCTTGGTAATTCAACCAGTTACGATATTCTAGTTTATTATAACAACATTTTAGAGAATCCCCTCTTTAACCTGTGGTTTAATTATCCAAGTTCTCGATCCCCTGAACTTTACCGACGCCCTAGTCCTCAGATTTTATCATTACACAACACCCAATTAATCATAAAAACCCGAATTGTCACAACAAATTATCACAACTCAATCAATTCTAGATTAACTAATCCAACCACAACCATTCTCCTCCAGACTTCATGCCCGAGAGCCTTAACATGGATTCACCCTTTCAACTATACAATAAGTAGGAAATAGAAGTGGGTCAATCTACTCAATAAAGAAAATCTAGCCTACCTAGATGCCAAGCAGCTGCGCAGTGCAATTTCTTGCTCTGTGAAGGCATTCCTTGATGGATGACAGGCCCGAAATCCATAGTTTCGCATCCTTTTAGTTGGAATCTACCCTCCTCATGACTCCCAAGCCTTGGAGTATCCAAAGAGGGTTCTTAGAGTAACCCTCGTCTGTTTTAGGCTGAATGAGAGAGAATAAAATTATAAAATCTATTTTTGAGTTTTCGGATCTTGTCGCTCTGCTATAGCGGTCCACTCTCCGCTATAGCGGTACCGCCATAGAGAAACCATCTGTTATAGCAATATTGACTGACATTGACTTTCGCTATAACGGTAATTTCTCTACTATAGTGGAGATTACTACAGCAATGTGTCAACCACTATGGCAGTCAACATGGGACAGAAAGTCGTAAAGTCCCCCAAATTGGTCCATTTTACAACGCACTCATTTTCCTGACATCCCTTCACGTCAACTTCGATACTAGGAGTTCTGCTTACCCGAATTCGATTCCAAAAAATCCCTCAGACTCCTTTATGTCTTAGCTAAACAGAAAACTAGCTCAAAATAGGACACATTACCCAATCCTTACCCAAATTTTCCTAGACCATACCTTGCTCCAAAACTGGGCGAGACTAGCCTAGCCTAGGATTTTCAACTCCCAAATACGGAAGTTTTCTGGCTCGAAACTTGGCATGAAAAGTCTACCCTTAACGATGAACCCAGTCGTTACAGTTGTAGACCCCTTCTGTAGACACTATCGTGTATCAAGAGGGAATTCTGTAAGCTCCATTTCCCTCTGTATCTAGTTTAGAGATAGTACTCTTTTTTGTTGTATATATTTGCATAGTATGGGTGCGGTGGGGCCATGTCCTAACCACTTATAGTTGCATAGTGTCTTACTCTTTAAAGGCTTTGTGGACACTATAATACGTTCATTTTGTATCAATTAGTCATAGGCCATTGTATATTCATGTATCATCCTTTTAGTTATCTCTAGTACATGAATCCCTTATATATCATCTGTCATAGATTATCTTTATAGCGTATATATGTATAGTACTTATATGTCCCATACAGACTTGGGGCAATGACAACTTGGGTGGGAACTTATTGAATAAAGTATGTTATGGGTTGAGTGAAATTATGGATTTGAATACTAAATGAGTTGAATTATCATTGTGATGTCCAAATTGGGGATTATATTATGTGGGTGATAAAGAACTTAAATTCCTAGATTTAGATTGAGGCTCGTAGCCAGTGTTCATAAGCTTATGGTGATTTTGAGATTTTTATCATATCTATGTTATTGGCTTGGTTGTG
The DNA here is from genome assembly GCA_003996215.1 of Jaltomata sinuosa. Taxonomy (NCBI): domain Eukaryota; kingdom Viridiplantae; phylum Streptophyta; class Magnoliopsida; order Solanales; family Solanaceae; genus Jaltomata; species Jaltomata sinuosa. The sequence goes on along the minus strand of QJPP01002439.1, from coordinate 251,851 downwards.
CTTTGTGTGTATGCATATTCATTAATCTCATGGATCACTGAGCTGTACTGATGAAACACTAATTTTTAAAGAAAATTAAATACTTTTACTAATTCAGTTTGATGAAGAATCCTGGACTTAAATGTGTGGTACAATATTGATCTCGGTATGATAGAGATCCCAAAATTGGTATATGGACCTCGTGAGTCTCCTATGAGTCCCACCTTTGCAACAAACTACTGCAGGAGATGTATATCAGTAGGCATTGGCCATTGTATTTCATCTTATATAATTGCATTGCATTATTATTTGGATTGTTATTTTGATTAAGATATATCGTGTTATTATTAATATTAAACTGTCTTTTCTGAATGAAAGATTATTTTAGTATTCTTTATTCAGTATAGTAACTGCTTAAGCTCAGTCAATCTATGGTGCCTACTGAGTACAAGTGGATCGTACTCACCCCTACTTTTTGATACGCCCAAATTACAACTCCAATTACAAAGCGTAAGCGGTCGTCTTCAAATATAGATCCCAACAGAGGTTGGGGTCGATCCCACAGGGAATAAGGTGCAAATTAAGTCGTTCGTGAATTAGTTGACTAGTAATCAATAGTTTTTGGTAAATAGGGGGGGTTTGTGTGAACAATATTTGATCAAAGCAAATAGTAATGTACGATTAATAATCAATATGAGAGTGAACTAGGGAAGTGTTCACCATGGCGTCGTAACAATTTCGACTCAAGGCTTAACCGGGTTCTTTCTATATGCATGTCACGATGTGATTGAATTCATGGTATCGTCTAAATGTTTCTCAACCAAATAGACGAATTTCCTTTTCAATTCTCTCGAACTTGAAAAGGTGAACTTTCTTATTTCAATCATAAATATCAAGTAGATTAATCTAGTTACAGCATTAATCATAAGACGAGAGTTGGTAGTCTCGAATCCTCGTCGTTAATCAAATTTCTCGATTTTAATCTCTTTGCTCAAGCAAATTAAACCTAGGCATGTTCTACTGTTTGCAACCTCTAGAAAACATTAATAACAAATGATTAACAACGTGACAACATATAAATTGAATCCTACGCTACCCGGAATCTATATTGCTACTTTTGCCATGGCTCCCACAACCCAAGTTGTGGGAAGTTAGTTACTCATGCTATTAGGAAAAGAGAAGAAAATCATATTCATAATAAAGAGAAAAGATTCTTACGATATATGAACACAAGCTTCAATTATCCAAGAACAAGAAGCTAAAATCCCAAAAACGATCAAGAAGAAGAAGAACAACGAATTGTGTCGTGTTTTCCTCTCAAAAACTCGCTCAAAAATATCCTAGAACTATTGGGTAATGAACAATAAAATAACCCTAACACAGGGTATTTATAGTAGTCCAGGAAATAAAGTCTAAAAATAGAATTTTTGAAATCCCACGTCGCGTTTGACGGGTCGCCTAACGGGCCATCAAGCATGCGACGGGCCGTCACTCCAAGCCGTCGCCACTATCCAGTGCTTGCTATCTTTAAGCTCTAACTTGACGGTTTGGCTGACGGACCGTCACCCATGCGACTGGCCGTCATGCCAACCGTCGCTGCTATCCAGTGCAGGCTCTCCTTGAGCTCCCACTTGACGGCTTGGCTGATGGTCCGTCACAGGTGTGACGGGCCGTCGTGCCAACCGTCGCCGCTATCCAGTGGCTCCTTTAGCTGATGCCAGGTTTGGTGGCTCTCCTGACGGTCAGTCACCTGTGTGACGAGCCGTCAGGTCCTTCGTCAAGCCCAACCCTTGTTTCTTAGCTTGAGTATTTTTACTTCCTTTTTATCCTTGTCTACATTTCCTGCAAATACAACATAAAAACATCAAAAATGACAACGATTGCTTGAAAACTCATGATTATTCTTAGTTAAAGGAGTCAAAAGTGTCGTAGAATGGCGGCACATCAACACCCTCAACTTAAAATGTTCGCTTGTCCTCAAGCAACATGACAACAAAACAAAAGGACGACTCGACTAAGAAAACAAACATGTGTTACTAGCAAATCATGGCAATTCAACAGCTTTCAATTTAAATCAAGCCCCCCGGTAGCACACAAATGTATGAAACGCTAACTTGCAAGGATCCAAACATGTCATTCCGATATGATAGAATATTCTACATACACACACAACAGCTATCCCAACAGTCAATAGATAATACAGAGATCTTGGTGCCCTCACCACAAAGAAGTCCCACACACAAGATTTGGGACTAGGTAAGGCGCTCACACTCACAAACGATTTCAAACAATGCACATGCGATGCCATAAGCTTGCCCTTGCTATTATATTTCAGTTTTTTAGAAAGCCGCTCAGGATCACTACAGGACTTGTTTTGGCTTGTAATGAGGCTTCGGGTGCAGGTAGGATACGTTTGGGGAATAGTGACTAAACCTTCCTTGGAATCACCGACATACTCTTTCCACTTATCTTTACTTGGTCCATCCTTATTCACCTTTTTATTCCATTCTGTCTCTACAGGTGCGGCCTCTTTATTTTGATAATTCTTTTTCACCTTTTTTTTTTCTCTTTTATTTTTAAGCACACACTCAAAATTTTCATTCTATTCACAACCAATCTTATCCATCCTATTTTTCTTATCATTTACCTCTATAGTAGTCACCCTCAACTTAGGCTGATTGCCTGAGTTGAGGTGCACGATGTCCAAGGAATGACCAGGGCCAAAATAGGGATTCAAAGTTAAAAAGGAACGGTGACAGGTTATTTAAAGAATAGGGTCAATTATGGCTCAAACAGGGATCAAAGGGATTATTTGCATTTGGATGATCTTATAGGCTAAGTGGACTGCATACAAAAAGGGCCTGTGATCCTTTCCTAAGCAACCGACTTCAAACTTAACAAAATAGACCGGGCAAGTTCTAGATGCATGCACAGAGTAAGAATTTATAACAATAAGCTCACACACACTTGGCACCAAGAAACCATACCACTACCAACTATCAAAACAACAGCTCGGCTTAAGCATAATTATTACAATCATAACCACACAATGATATTCAAGGATCCAGAACAGTCAATCGTTTCAAACATAAGTACAAAATCAACTTTTTCAGAGGGGGCTCCTTTTAGTTCATCTTTCAAAAAGCCATGCTTGCTATAGACATCACAACACAACTAAAATTTAAACGACAACCTAAACATGCCGGTTCTACTAGATAGCACACCGGAGGAAAAGAAACACAGCAACAAAAACCTCCGGTGGTGGTACTCCTACCCCTAACAAAAGAATTTAGCATTGTCCTCAATGCTCAAGGAAACAGATATTCAGAATAAAGGCCTAGGGGTACCTGGGAAACGTAGGTTTCCGTACGCGGATCATTAACATCTGGGGGTCCTTTCAAACTCCGGTACTACACTGGATGATGCCCCACCTGCTTGGGCACGCACTCTTTCCTGTCGCAGCTGCTCATCTACTACCGACCGCTGCTTTGCAACCTCCAGCTCGTCCTCCTCAGCTGATATCTTTTTGTGCTTCCTCTTCTTTGACTTCTTTACCCCACTTTCACCTGCTTGGAGTTCATTAATTTTCAGTGGCCGACCCATCAAATCCACTATCGTGGTTTCTTCGTCCAAGTCCACGAACTCCGAAGTCTCCTCATAAAGTGCTTTTTCTTGCTTGAGGACTGTGATGTCATTTTTCACCTTCTTTAGTTCCACCTCAAATCTTGCCAGGTCCGGGATGCTCATTTCGTTTAGCCTTGCATCCATCTGGGTTTCCATCGCATCGACTCTTGCGCACAGCCCCTCAAATGGCTTCAGAGCCTCCCGTATTGCTTCATCAATGGTGGGTTTGAACAAGCCCGTCCAAGCGGAAATTTGTTTATCCAACTGTTTCTGCTTTTGCACCATTTTAGCAAAATTTCGGGGGTTCATGTGATATTCTGGTGGTAGAGGAGGCCTTGCCGCAGTGCCAGAGCTTTCAGGAGTAGCTCTCGTTGTCTGTGAAGTTTTCGGATCAAACACCGCAAGTGGCATTTCTGTGCCTGATGGGGTGTCGGTTGCCTCGGAGGTGGTTGTGGTTGGCTCTTCGAAGATCTGAGGCTTATGAATCCTCATTTCAAACTTAGTATCATCCTTTGATTTGTCACTATTTTTCTTTGATGACGCTGTCACTTGCTTATCAATACCATCCCATATCGGTACCTCTGCACGCCTGTATAACTCAGTGACTAGACACGGGAATGGCAAAGAAGAAGTAGTTTTTATGGCCCTGGTCTGCATCTCATCTGCAATTATCATTCCGAAGTTGATGACGTACCCGGCTATCAAGCTTGCCACAAGGATGGCTCTTCCCTCATCCAAATTATTGTCTCCTCCTGTTGGAAATAACCTGTATCGCACAACTGCCCACCAAAACTTGGCTACGAAGCTTAGTGATTGCTTCGATATCCGTCCCCTCTGAGTTAGCCAAGATGGTGATCCATCAGTCAATGTTCGGGCTAACCATGGTCTCTGCGAGTAGGCGTTGGAAATCTTGTCATGAAACTCTGGCATATCAGGTGGAGGGATGTATTCAGGGCCAAAGAGGACTCTGTTAATCATTTCTCGGGAGATGATCACTTGTTTACCCCGAACCGGTACCCTGTCCTACCTTGGTGCTGATTTAACCCCTTTTCCTGGCTCACATTTGTTCTCCAACAGTGCCAAATAGTTGGCATAGAATTTTCGGACTAGTTCTGGATAATAGAATCCTGGGGGTGAGCTCATCCACTCGAGCTGATACCTCTGAAACTGTGTCTGAAGAACTGGGTATTCAGGCAGATCCGTGGTCATGATTTGCACTTCTTCAGCTATCGGTCTTTTGTGGCTGCTCGACATTGTTTTGGTAAGACCGTCAAGATAGTGCTTCTGAGCATCCTTAAATGCCCACCGGATCGATTCTCTATCCATGGGTGCACTCCCTGCAATTTTGGTGGTTTCAGGACCACCTACATCCTCCGGATTGGGGCTGGAGCTACCACTTTCTTTCGATCCACTACCGCTCCCCAACTCACTGCTAGATGACCCATTCTCCTCTTCAGACTGGGAGACTTGGGTGGTTCTTCATTTAGCTAGCCTAGTCTAGTTAGTCGGGGCTTCAACTGCTTCTTCGTCGCTACTCGATTCATCAATTAAGGTCTGAGTGGCAGCGGTTTTTTCTTTCCTCTTTTGAGCTTGACCGCGAGGTGGTTTTGGGGGCCATGTACCTGCACGTGCACAGTTTAAACACATGAGAACTGGAAAAACACTCGCTTTTAGCCACTGTCTCGGAGTGACGGCCTGGGTGACGGTCAGTCGCAGTGGTGACGGACCGTCGCACCGGCCGTCACTTTGAGACAGTGAACTGTCTATTGTTGACGGTTTGGCTGACGGTCAGTCACGGGTGTGACGGGCCGTCATGCCAACCGTCACTTTGAGACAGCGAGTTTTATCCTTCTTTGAGGCATTTCCTCGAACACCTTGTGCTCTATTCGGGGTTTAGCCATTTTTTGTGGGATTTGGTTTCACAAGGTCACCACCCATCATGTAATTAATCTCATGGGTACTCAAGACTTCACCCATGTTAAGTTTTACAATTTCAAACAACAACACCACTCATACCCAACAACATTTACATTATCACAATTTCACACATATACAAACCCACAATTTCCTTCGGTATTTCTTCATGCTACTCAAATAATCTCAACGAGGAAGAGTTTAGAATCGTACCTTGATTTTGTTAGTGAGAAGAAATCGCTATTCCCTTTTGATTTATATGAACCGATGGACAACTAGAGGGAATTTGTTGGTTTCTTGCGTTTTGGACGACGGTGGAGAAAGGACAATGGGGATGTGGGACTTGGGAGCGGGTTGTGGACTTGTTTGTGGAGAAGAGGATTATTGTTTTAATGGAGGGTTGGAGCTTGAGAGTATAATATGAGTGGGGATGAAGGTGAAGATGATTTAATATATAACCGGGCGGGTCAGTTTGGTTTTGGGTCGGGTCGCCCAAAATTAAAAAAAAAACTTACCTGTGCGGTGGCCTGGTGTGACGGTCCGTCAACTACTTGGCGGTCCGTCACTTGGTGCGTCACAATTAGACAGTGAGCCCTTGTGAGTCTCATGGTTGATGGCCTGTAGTGACGGTCCACCAAGTCCGTGACGGTCCGTCACTCATATCGTCAGTACCAAACAGTGGGTATGAATATTTGTCAACATGTGATGGTCCGTGTGACGAGCCGTCGTAGGCGTGATGGCCCATCAACTGGAACAGTCACTCGTAGACAGAATCATGTTGTTACTTCCACCTTTTTGTACCTGCACACTCAACGCACAAATTAACCAATTCTAACAAATCAAATCTTTCTAAGACCATAATACAACAACAATATATTGGTTGCCTCCCATACAGCGCCTGATTTAACGTCGCGGCATGACGCGGGTGTCTTGATTACTCAGACTTCATCAAGATACACCAGAGACAAAACATGTACCTCCTCCGGGAGGCCCAGATATTGCTTTACCCTCTGCCCATTGGCTTTGAACAACTCACCATCTTTATTTTCGAGTTCGACCGCACCGGATGGGAACACTTGGTGTACTTTGAATGGTCCGGACCATTTGGATTTGAGTTTCTCGAGAAATAATTTGAACCTGGAGTTGAACAACAATACCAAGTCTCCAACTTTGAACTCCCTTTTCTCAATTTTCCTGTCATGGTACAGCTTCATTTGTTCCTTGTAGAGAGCGGATCTCTCATATGCTCGCAATCGGAACTCGTCCATCTCATTCAATTGTTCCAACCTTAGTTCTGATGCCTCTCTCCAACTGAGATTTAACTTTTTGAGCGCTCAAAGGGCTTTGTGCTCAAGTTCCACGGGCAAGTGACAAGCTTTACCAAAAACAAGTTGGTAAGGAGACATACCTATTGGCGTCTTAAACGTTGTTCGGTACGCCCAGAGTGCGTCATCCAGCTTTCTTGCCCAATCTCTCTGGTTCACATTCACAGACTTAGCCAAGATCTCTTTAATTTCACGGTTCGACACTTCGACTTGCCCGCTGGTTTGGGGGTGATAAGGTGTGGCTACCTTGTGTTGCTTCACTCCATATTTTGCTAGAGCAGCCCAGAACACCTTATTGCAAAAATGTGAACCTCCATCACTTATGATTGTGCGAGAGGTGCCAAACCGAGCAAAGATGTTTCTTTTTAAAAACGCCACCACACTTTTCCCTTCGTTATCGGCCAAAGAAACCGCCTCTACCCACTTTGAAACATAATCCACCGCTACCAAGATGTAACGGTTCCCATAAGAGCTTTCAAAAGGGCCCATGAAATCTATTCCCCATACGTCGAACAACTCAACCTCCAAAATAGTGGACATGGGTAGCTCTTGTCGGCGAGAGATTGCTCCTCTTCGTTGGCATTGATCACAGAACTTGGCAAATTCATATGAATCTTTCTTGATTGTCGGCCAATAATAACCACACTGTAAGATTTTTTGGGCGGTTCGATTACCCGCGTGATGTCTTCCAACTGGGGACGAATGGCAAGCTTGCAAGATGCTTGTCATTTCCACTTCCAGTACACATCTCCTCACTATGTTGTCAGCACACAACCGGAATAAATATGGCTCATCCCAGAAAAACTTACTTGTATCATGGAGAAACTTCTTTTTCTGGTGGAAGTTCAAATCTTCCGGGATCATGTCACTCACCGCATAATTTTCGAAGTCAGCGTACCAAGGCACCATATCAAGTGATGCAGCCATCACCTGCTCATCCGGGAATGCATCATCAATCTCCAGTTCATCTATTACGTTCTCTTCCCTCTCAAGCCTGGACAGATGATGCTACCTGGTTCTCACACCCTTTCCGATCTTTGACTTCAAAGTCAAATTCCTGCAACAATAGCACCCATCGGATTAGTCGAGGTTTTGCATCCTTTTTGGTCATCAGATACCTCAAGGCTGCATGATCTGTGTGCACCACCACTTTTGTACCAAGTAAGTATGCTCTGAATTTCTCAAAAGCGTATACAACAGCCAGCAGATCCTGTTCTGTCACTGTATAGTTCTTTTGCGCCCCATTCAATGCTTTACTAGCATAATAAATGGGGTGAAAAATTTTGTCTCGCTTCTATCCCAGAACAGCTCCAAGTGCAACACCACTCGCATCGCACATTACTTCGAACGGTTTGGACCAATCTGGGGCAATTATAATAGGAGCATCCACTAACTTTTCTTTCAGGCACTCAAACGCCCTCAAACACTCAGCATCAAATACAAACTTAGTCTCCTTTTCAAGCAACCTGCACAGTGGGGTAGCAACCTTAGAGAAATCTTTAATGAATCTTCGGTAGAACCCGGCATGACCAAGAAAACTCCTCACACCCTTTACTGAAATAGGTGGAGGTAGTTTCTCGATGACTTCTATCTTGGCTCTGTCCACCTCTAGACCTCTCATAGATATTTTGTGTCCTAATACGATGCCTTCTTTCACCATGAAATGGCATTTCTCCCAATTCAGCACGAGGTTTGACTCTTCACACCTTTGCAATGCTTGACCCAGATTAGTCAAGAAATCATCAAATGCATCACCCACCACCGAAAAGTCATCCATGAAGACTTCCAATGTTTTCTCCACCATATCAGAAAATATAGACATCATGCATCTTTGGAATGTTGCAGGAGCATTGCAAAGACCAAAGGGCATGCGTCTAAAAGCAAACGTACCGTAGGGGCAGGTGAAAGTGGTCTTCTCCTGATTTTCTGGGGCAATAGATATTTGGTTGTACCCCGAATATCCATCTAAAAAGCAATACCAACCTCTGCCAGCTAATCTTTCCAGCATCTGATCCATAAAGGGCATGGGGAAATGATCACGAAGAGTCCAGGAGTTTAGCTTTCGGTAATCCATACAGACTCGCCACCCCGTGATAGGTCTTAATGGAATCAGCTCATTTTTGTCATTTGCTACCACAGTCATTCCTCCCTTCTTAGGAACACATTGCACTGGGCTCACCCATTTGCTATCAGAAATTGGGTAAACCACTCCAGCATCGAGCCATTTGATGATCTCTTTCTTCACCACCTCTTGCATTGGCGGATTCAGTCTCCACTGGTGCTCGGTGGTGGGAGTGCAATTTTCTTCTAACTGTATCTTATGAGTACAAATACCTGGTGGGATGCCAATAATATCTGCAATGGTCCAGCCGATTGCTCTCTTGTGTCTCCTCAGTGTGGATAGTAACGCTTCAACTTGAGATTGCACAAGGTGTGTCGCGATGATTATAGGTAAGGTATCTTTGTCACCCAAAAATGCATACTTCAGATGGCCTGGCAACTCTTTCAACTCTAATACCGGCGCTTCCTCAATAGAAGGCTTTGCAGGAGGTGTCGGTCTGTTCTTTAAATCGAGATCCAATTTCTTTGGGGCGTAACCATATGACTCCATTCCAACCACAGCATTTACAATTTCCTCATAATCATTGACGCCATCATCATCGAAGTTCATCATGACTGTTGCCAATGTCTCTACAGTAAGTCTCTCCTTAACAGAAACAATCACATCAGATTCGGCAACAACATCAATAACCGAGACGACATTCATGTCCCTCGGTTGCCTCGTTGACTTGCGCATATTAAACTTCACTACCTCGTCGTTCAACCTGAAAGTCAAATCGTTGCTCTCCATATCTACGAATACTCTTCCGGTTGCCAAGAAGGGTCGTCCCAAAATAATAGGGACTTCAAAGTCTACCTCGCAGTCTAAAATCACGAAGTCTACCGGAAATATGAATTTCCCCACCTTCACAAGTACATCATACAAAATACCAATCGGGCATTTTACCGATCTGTCAGCCATCAATAATCTCATAGTCGTCGGTTTGGGAGCTCCTAAGCCCAACTGCCGGTAGATGGCTAACGGCATCAAGTTTATGCTAGCCCACAAGTCACAGAGAGCCTTTGCAAAGTTAAACTCCCCTATGGTGCAAGGAATAGTGAACGCACCCGGGTCTTCTTTCTTTTGGACTAGCGACCTTGATGAAATGGCGCTACAATGGTGGAGGTTGTCTTCTGGTTCAAAACTTACCTACCTCTTCTTTGTGATCAAGTCCTTCATGAACTTGGCATAACCGGGCATTTGTTCAAGCGCATCCACCAGAGGGATATTTACTGATATCTGTTTTAGCATGGTCATGAAGTTCAGGAACTTGCTATCTTCCACTTTCTTCTTCAACCGTTGTGGGAAAGGAGGTGGTGGCCGAGGCATCATATTTGGACGTTTTTCAACTTCCTTGCTTTTATCCGTGAGCACTTGAGTAGCATCTTCTTCTGCACCGGGTTTTTCAACAGACACTTTCACACCCTTATCGACCATATTTTCAGCATCTACTAACTCATTTTTCTCAGCAACGCTACCTTTCTGGGTCTGAATTACCGGATGTGATTCCAATAATGTCTTACCGCTTCTGGTGGTGATTGCCATACAATTTCCGTCGTTTCTCGGGTCTTGAATGGTGTCACTCGGCAATGTTCCAGCTTTCCTTTGATTTAGAGACACCGAGACTTGACTCATTTATTGCTCTAACTACTTGATTGAGGTGGAATGAGAATTAACCAACTGACTCAATGATGATAATTCAGATTTCATTTCCTTAACTCCGGAGTCAGTAGATTCTACCTTCAACAACATCTTTGCCATCATATTCTCTAACTTGGACGTCCCTGTATCATTGCTACTTTTTTCTCGGTTACCAGGTGGTACGTACAACCCACCTCTATCAGTTTTATTCATCCAATTCCCTGATCACGGTCTTTGTAGCCAGCTTTTTCATAGTAGTTATCCTTCTGATAGTTCCGACCTTGGTTTCCCTGGCCATTGGCCTGGAAACCCCCCAAATAATTCGCCTTCTCATCAATCTCGAACTCTGCTGCTCTACTTTGGGAACCCACAACTTTCACTTTCTCCATGTCTCCTGACAGCAAATGTTTTGTCAGTAGGTCCATTTGCGTTTTCAGATGGGCCATATCTTGATCCCGTTCTTCCTCTTTCCTGCGCTGTTCCGCTGACATACCGACTACATGAGTGCTAGCAGCCATCTCGGTGTCCCGTGTATGCCAGGCCCTATTGGTTTTAGTAAGCCGGTCCAGAATAGCTATAGCATCGATAAAAGTGAGACCCATAAATGCTCCACCTGCTGCCTTATCCAGTGTCGGCTTGGTAGCCGAATTTAGTGCCCTGTAAAATGTCTGCATCAGGAAATTGTCGGTCAACTGATGGTTAGGGCATTGTGTCAGCTTCTTCTTGAACTGCAACCACGTCTCATGTAACGCCTCATGAGGTTGTTGTGTGAAATTGCTAATTTCATCCCTCAACTATATCATCCTAGAGGGAGGAAAGAACCTTTCTAGGAAAGCTCCTTTCAACTCTCCCCAGGTTGCGATAGAGTCGGGGGTTAGCTCTGTCAACCATAACGCTGCCTCATCAGATAGAGATAATGGAAATAACCTGAGTCTAATCGCGGTCTGACTTACTCCAGGCAATTCGAACGACTTGCAGGCACCCACAAAGTTCATCAGGTGTCGGTTTGGATCATCACCAGCCATACCACGAAACAATCCCTTTAAGTTCAACAGCTGGAGCATTGTGCTAGTTATGTTGAACTTGGCCCCGGGCGCTAGTGGAGGAAGAACAATGGCGCCTGTAGCACCAACTCTGTCTAATGCAGTATCATCCTCTATATCTTCGGCATTCAAGTGACGTTGATCCTGTTGAGCTTGTTGTTCTGCAGCGAGCCTTGCTGCCTCCATTTGTTGTGCATTCATGGTTTGCCTTAGCGTTCTTGCGAGCTCGGGGTCGTAGGGTAATATTGGTTCACCCAAGCGTCAGGTACTTGGCATGCACAACTCAGTACCCTGTAATAAACAAAAACAACAAATAAAAGTAAAATCAGGAAATATGACTAAGAGTCAAATAAACACACCGGACTTAATAAACAATCGTAATTCCCCGGCAACGGCGCCAAAATTTGATACGCCCAAATTACAAATCCAATTACGAAGCGTAAGCAGTCGTCATCAAATATAGAACCCAACAGAGGTTGGGGTCGATCCCACAGGGAATAAGGTGCAAATTAAGTCATTCGTGAATTAGTTGACTAGTAATCAATAGTTTCCGGTAAATAGGGGGGTTTGTGTGAACAATATTTGATCAAAGCAAATAGTAATGTACGATTAATAATCAATATGTGAGTGAACTAGGGAAGCGTTCACCATGGCGTCGTAACAATTTCGACTCAAGGCTTAACCGGGTTCTTTCTATATGCATGTCACGATGTGATTGAATTCATGGTATCGTCTAAATGTTTCTCAACCAAATAGACGAATTTCCTTTTCAATTCTCTCGAACTTGAAAAGGTGAACTTTCTTATTTCAATCCTAAACATCAAGTAGATTAATCTAGTTACAGCAGTAATCATAAGACGAGAGTTGGTAGTCTCGAATCCTCGTCGTTAATCAAATTTCTCGGTTTTAATCTCTTTGCTCAAGCAAATTAAACCTAGGCATGTTCTAATGTTTGCAACCACTATAAAACGTTAATAACGAATGATTAACAACATGACAACATAGAAATTGAATCCTACGCTACCCGGAATCTATATTGCTACTTTTGCCATGGCTCCCACAACCCTAGTTGTGGGAAGTTAGTTACTCATGCTATTAGGAAAAGAGAAGAAAATCATATTCATAATAAAGAGAAAAGATTCTTACGATATATGAACACAAGCTTCAATTATCTAAGAACAAGAAGCTAAAATCCCAAGAACGATCAAGAAGAAGAAGAACAACGAATTGTGTCGTGTTTTCCTCTCAAAAACTCGCTCAAAAATATCCTAGAACTATTGGGTAATGAATAATAAAATAACCCTAACACAGGGTATTTATAGTAGTCCAGGAAATAAAGTCCAAAAATAGAATTTTCGGAATCCCGCGTCGCGTTTGACGGGTCGCCTGACGGGCCGTCAAGCATGCGACAGGCCGTCACTCCAAGCCGTCGCCACTATCCAGTGCTAGCTATCTTTTAGCTCTAACTTGACGGTTTGGCTTACGGACCGTCACCCATGTGACTGGCTGTCACGCCAACCATCGCTGTTATCCAGTGCAGGCTCTCCTTGAGCTCCCACTTGATGGCTTGGCTGACGGTCCGTCACGGGTGTGACGGGCCATCGTGCCAACCGTCGCCGCTATCCAGTGGCTCCTTTAGCTGATGCCAGGTTTGGTGGCTCTCCTGACGGTCAGTCACCTGTGTGACGAGCCGTCAGGTCCTCCATCAAGCCCAACCCTTGTTTCTTAGCTTGAGTATTTTTACTTCCTTTTTATCCTTGTCTACATTTCCTGCAAATACAATATAAAAACATCAAAAACGACAACGGTTGCTTGAAAACTCACGATTATTCTTAGTTAAATGAGTCAAAAGTGCCGTAGAATGGCGGCACATCACTTTTCTACATCTTTCTGATGCATATCTTATCATGAGAGGATATCACATGCCTTGATTCATGTGAACTTCTATGGATTTGAAGCTATGGTGAGCTCCTGCTTTTGGAGACTTTCCTGACTTTCTCTATCATTTTGCTTCCTTCTTTTCTTACTTCTTAGACAGTTTTGTTTTTAATTTTTGACAAATTGTATTAGAGTTGCTCATGTACTTATGACTTTTGCATCTCATGATGGATAGTACTTTGTATGGTACTAGTATGAGTGTCTTTTGAGACTTTGTATTTATTTGTTGGGTTGTTATTACTTAATAATTGTGTTTACTATGTTTGTCTATTTTTTCTTACCTACAATGGTTTAGGTAGGGTAGGTGCTATCACAACCCTTGGTTTTTGGGTTGTGATAAGTTAGAATCAGAGCACCAGGTTCACCAATCTCATGAGTGCAAAAGTAAATGTCTAGTAGAGTCTTGTTGATCAATACGATGATGTATGTATCTATCTTTGGGAGGTTAAGGACATTTTTAGGAAAAATCTACTATTTGATTCAATATTGTGCAATTTGTTCACTCCCTGAATTCTAAACTTGTGTTTCATTCTCTCACAGATGGTGAGAAAAAGGTCAGTTGCTACTAATAATGGTGTGCTAGCACCTGTTATTGGGGATTCAGTTAAGGGTCGAAGCAGGGGCAGGGGCTATAGTAGAGGTAGAGCACGCAATATAATACCAACTAGAGGATGTGCTAGGGCAGCATCTCTTGAGATGAGATTAAGTTAGAGGATAAGGATTATCATTATCAGCCAAAGGATATGGGGCCATCGTAGGATTTATCGTGTTTTCTATCCACCCCAGTGTTACAGGATACTATGGTTCAAATTCTGAGTTTCTTGAAGGGTATAGCTCGGACAAGGGTTTTTCTTGTCACTCCTAATGGATTACAAACTAGAGATGGGAGCCTCCTGAGAAGGTATCAATTCAGGGTTTTTAGACTCTTAGAGTACAGGTTGTTGCGATTGTGGCTCCTCGCATTGATGCCTTACCAGTCAAACTTATTGCTCTACTAGTTGTGGCTAAGTCAGTGATGACAATTGAGGAGCAGAAGATATTTGATAGATTTGTGAGATTGGGTCCTCCTAAGTTTACTAGGGCACTTGGAGAGGATGCATATGAGTTCTTGGTTAGTTGTCAAGAGATGTTACATAACCTTGGGTTGGTTAAGTCTCATCATTTGGATTATACTACTTTTCAAATGGTTAGGGCAGCAAAGCAGTGGTGGGATCTTATTTTGGTTGTAGACCAGCGGGTTTGCCTCCTATGATTTGGGTATAGTTCTTCAAGGCTTTCCTTGGGAAGCATATGCTTCGCAGCTTGAGAGAGAGTTTCAGGGATGAGTTTGATAGCTTAGAGTAGGGTACCTAATAGTTACTGAGTATGAGACTAGGTTCCATGCCCTGTCTAGTCATGCCTATATGAGTATTCCTTCATAAGAGAAGCAGATTAGGAAGTTCATGAAGGGATTGATTACTCCATTTCATTTGGCTACAACACAATTAGTGACTACTAGGGGTACTTTTCAGCAGATAGTGGATATTTCTAGAAGTATTGAGGGAATTTGTCATGATGCTTATGGAGGTAGTGGTAAGAGAGCTTGTATCCACGACGGTTTCAGTGGTTTATCATCTCAAGGCAGAGACTTCTCATGTAGATGTCAGCATTATTAGTAGGGCAGGCCAATTTAGGCAGCGTTGTAGGTTGTGGATGGTGGTTATTTTGGGTACAATAGTCATAGTGGATAGAGTTTGGGGCAGATGTCTAGAGTTTCTCATGCAGGATTTTCAGGTAATGGTAACCATTCTAGTTTATCTGGACAGTTGTAATGTCCTTATTGGACAGAAGGTATTATAATTATAGAGAGTTGGGTCATATTATGAGGGATTTCCCCAGGCGTGGGCAGGGTTTTCTCCAATAGAGTTCTCAGATGTGGACTTATTAGGCACCAGCACATCAACTAGAGGAGGTACATAAAGTGGTAAAGGTAGTTCTCAAAATGCTAACATTTCACAACGAGAAATCTCTACTGGCGCAGGTGTTATCCGAGAACAATTAGCCGATCTAGATTTATGAATTATTATAGAGAATTCATTGGTATAATGTGAAGAATTAGGGAAAGAAGGGAACACAGGGAATGAATGGGAAGATCGAAAGGTTGGAAGAAGAAAGGACTTTTTGGTTAGACGCAAGGGTGGAGCCCAAGGGACTTATTATGGTGTTCATGGAGTTACTTAGCCCAGAGGCAAGCATAGTCATTGTTATGAATTCCCAGGTAGACCCAAGGCAGAAGCTTCTGATGCAATTATCATGTATCATACCAGTTTACCATCAGCCTGCTTCAGTATTATTTGACCCTGGTTCTACTTATCATATGTGTCTGCATATTTTCTTTGGGTATTAGTATGATATGTGAGTCCATTGCTATGTGTATTCATGTTGCTACCCCAGTAGGTGTTTCTTTAGTGGTGGATTGGGTATATTGTTTCTGTGTTGTGACTATTTTAGGGTATGATACCTGGGTAGACTTGATCATTCTTGATATGGTAGATTTTGATATCATTTTGGGTATGGAATGGCTCTCTCTACATCATGCTATTATGTATTATCGAGCCAAGATTTTTACTTTAATTATGCCAAGTGTGTCGAGGTTAAAGGAGAAAGGTACTCAGTGTTTGTACCCTAAAAGTGTTATTTCTTTTCTTCGGTCTTAGCGGATGGTTCTGAAGGGGTTCCTTTCATATTTGGCATATATGCATGATACTAGCGCTGACTCACCTCCTTTGGAGTTTGCGAGGGTGGTGAGTGAGTTTTAGGATGTATTCCCTATAGATTTTCTCGGTATTCCTCTAGATAGGGACATTAATTTTGCTATTGATTTAGAGTCGGGCACCAGGACCATTTCTATTCCTTATTATAAAATGGCTCTAGAAGAGTTGAAGGATCAGCTTTAGGATTTGTTGAGTAAGGGTTTCATTAGACCTAGTGTCGCTCCTTGGGGTGCTCCGGTGTTGTTTATGGAAAGAAAAGATGGGTCTATGCATGTATGTATTGATTATCGACAATTGAACAAGGTAACCATCAAGAATAAGTGTCCTCTATCATGCATTGATGATTTATTTGATTAGCTATAGGGTGCTTCGGTGTTTTCGATGATTGACTTGAGGTCAAGGTACCATCAGTTGAGGATTAGGACTTCAAATATCTCTAAGACGACTTTCAAGACTCGGTATGGTCATTATGAGTTCTTGGTGATGTCTTTTAAATTGACTAATGACCCCGTGGAATTTATAAAGTTGATGATGGAGTGTTCTAACTATTTCTTAATTCTTTTGTGATTGTGTTCATTGATGATATCTTGGTGTTTTCCAAGAAGGACGTGGATCATGTGAAGCATTTGAGGATTGTGCTCTAGAGATTAAGGGATGAGAAGTTGTATACTAAGTTCTCGAAGTCTGAGTTTGGCTTAAATATTTAGCATTTTGGGGACATATTGTGTCCAAGGATGGTATTATAGTCGATCTAGCCAAGATTGAGGCAGTTCAAAATTGGACTAGTCCTACTTCACCTACTGAGATTAGAAGTTTTGTTGGGTTGGCTAGTTATTATAGATGGTTCATGCGAGACTTCTCTTCTATTGTAGCTCTTTTGCCTAAGTTGAACCAGAAGAATGTTACTTTTCAGTGGTCCAATGAGTGTGAGGAGTCCATTCAAAAGCTCAAGGCCTTATTTATTTTAGCATCTATTTTGACCTGACCTATGGAAAGTGGGGATTTTAAAGTGTATTGTGATGCTTCGGGAGTTGTAGTTGGTGGTGTTTAGATGTAGAAAGGGAAGGTGATAGCTTATGCTTTAAGGCAGTTGAAGACCCATAAAAAGAACTACCCCACTCATAACTTGGAGTTGGCAGTAGTAGTATTTGTTTTGAAGTTGTAGAGGCATTACTTGTATGGAGTTCATTGCAAGGTGTACACTGATCCTGGTAGCCTACAGTATATCTTCAACCAAAAGGAATTGAATTTTAGGCAGCGCAGGTGGTTGGAGTTGTTAAAGGACTATGACATAACTATTCTCTATCATCAGGGCAAGGTCAATGTAGTGGTGGATTCCTTGAGTAGTAAGGCGGTGAGTATGGGTAGTCTTGCTATGTTAGTGGACGACGAGTAACCTTTGTCTATGGATGTTCAGTGTTTGGAAAATAGCTTTATTAGACTTGATATTTCTGAGCCTAGTAGGGTGCTTGCTTGTGTTGAGGCACGGTCCTTATTATGGGATCCGATTAAGAGTAGGAAGTGTGAGGATGGGAAGTTGTGCATGATTCGAGATAAAGTGTTGAGTGGTGAAGCTAAGGAAGTGATTCTTGATTCAGAGGGTGTTTTGAGGATCAAGGGTTAGATTTGTGTCCCTAGAGTTGGTGACTTGACTAGATTGATCATGTAGAAGTCTCACAGTTTGAGGTATTCTAGATGTATTCCAAGATGTATCATGATATGAAAAATCATTATTGGTGTTGTAGGATGAAGAGAGATATTGTAGAGTTCGTGACTAAGTGTTTGAATAGTTAGCAAGTGAAGTATGAGCACTAGAGACCGGGAGGTATGACTCAGAGGTTGCCTATACCTGAGTGGAAGTGGAAGTGTATCACTATGGACTTCATGGTTGGGTCGCCTCAAACTTTGGGGAAGTCTGATTTCATTGGTAATTGTAGATAGATTGACCAAATTAAACCATTTTGTTCCAGTAAAGGTGATCTATAATGTGGAGAAGTTGGCGAAGATATACATTTGAGAGATAGTTTGATTGCATGGTGTACCCATTTCCATCATTTCAGATAGGGATACTTAGTTCAATTCTCACTTTTGGAGTTCTATGCAGTGTGAGTTGGGTACTCAGTTAGAGATGAGTATAGCTTTTCATCGACAGACAGATGGTCAGTCGGAGCAGACTATTTAGGTTTTGGAGGATTGCTTTGGGCTAGTGCGATTGATTTTGGCAGTCATTGGGATCAGTTATTGCCTTTAGTGGAGTTTGCCTATAACAATAGTCATCATTCTAGCATTCAGATGGTACCATTTGAGGTTTTGTATGTGAAGAAGTATAGATTCTCTAGTTGGTTGGTTTGATTACTTTGAGGTCAGGCCTTGGCGTACAGATTTGTTATGGGATTCTATGAATAGGGTGAAGTTGATTCAAGACCGACTCTTGATAGCCCAGAGTAGGCAGAAGAGTTATGTTGATAGGAGGGTTTGTGACCTTGAGTTCATGGTTGATGAGCGGGTTTTGTCAAAAGTATCACCCATAATGGGTGTGATGAGATTTGGAAAAAATGGCAAGTTTAGTTCGAGGTTTATTAGACCTTTTGAGTTTCTTTGGCGCATTAGAGAGATAGCTTTTGAGTTGGCTTTACCTCAGAGTCTTTCATCCATACATCCAGTTTTCCATGTTTCAATGTTGAAGAAGTACTATTTCTGATAGTTCTCATGTGATTAGTTGGGATCCGGTAGAGTTAGATCAGAATCTGACAGTTGAGGAGGAGCCCATAATTATTTTGGATAGGCAGACTAGGAAGTTAAGTTCTAAGGAGATTGCATCAATGAAAGTTCAATGGAAGCATCGTCCAGTTCAATGGAGCCCATATTATGTTATTTGTGATCTATATGTGGGTTACACATTTTCTGAGGTGCTTGGTTAGATTTTATGTGAGTTTTTCATTTGGGAAGGTTTTAAAGTTGATATGGTTAACTTTGGTCAACATTTGGAGATTTAGACATTGTGTAAGAATTTTGTCAATTCTTTTAGCTCTGAAATGCCATTTTTGGGATATTGACACTGTTGTTTTTGGTCCCGAGGAGTTCAATTGCATTTTCGGTAGTTGGTTGGAAAGTTAGATGTATTGGCCTAGAGTTGACTTTAGTCAACATTTGTTGATAACGACCACTATTGGTGAATCATATGATTCTATTGAGCCTGGAATATCGAATTTAGTCTAGTAGCATAGTTGATTTGTGTTGACGGAATTTTGAACAAATTTTGAGGGTTTGATCATTGAAATTTTAGCCTTTTACCATTGTTGGTGCAACCCACCATCCTTATTTACTTTCACGAGGACTTTATCGCGATCATGGAGAAGGAATTCCTTCAGCATCGTAATCGCGGAGGGAGGATCACAATCGCGAAGGAGGTTTTTGAGGGATTCGGGTCGAGTTCCACATCATTCTTCGCAAATGCAATTGGGTTATCACGAATGCGATGAACCCGGGTCAGGAAATATCGCAATCGCGAGGTGGGGCTGCGATCATAATGAACAAATCCATGTTGCTTATTTAAATATCCATTTTTTGCCAATAGACCCCATAACTCGATTTTTGAAGCTTTGAAACTCATTTTGGGGAGAATCAAAAGGGGATTTTTGAGATTTCTTCATCGGATAAGTTTCTTATACTAGTTTTACACATTTCCCTATTATTCTTTCATGATTTCACCTTCAAATCTTCGTTTATCAACTTAGAATTTTTGGGTTTTCCTGGTAAAGTTTAAGATTGATATTTTGATGATTTGAATCTCGATTTTAACTCTATTTTCGATGAAATTTCATATTTGAACGCTTTAAGCTATGGGTAAATTGATTTTCTAAGAAAATTTCAGTTTAACCCTTGTGGGCTTGGGGTTAACTTTTTTAAGCCAGATTAGAACCTTAGCAATATGGGCATCATTGAATTCGTGTTAACATGTAGAACTTTTTTTGATAGAGTGGTTACATTCGAAGGCTATTCGTAAAGTAAAGGCTCAAGTGTGATCACGTAGAATTTTTGTTGTTCAGCTTCGAGGTACACTACTAAAAACAGCTCAAAAAGAGACGAATAGAAAAGCGACGGACAGCGTCACTCCAGAAAAACAACGGCAAAAGTGACGTTGTCCGTTGCTTTTCTTTTTTTAATTTATAATTAGTTTTTTACAAAAACGATGAACAACGTCGCTTTTTCCGTCTCTTTTTTGCGGATTTTTGTACTAAAATTATTTAGAAATAATTAATATTTATTTTTTAATATAACCGACGGACAGCATCGCAATTATTAAAAAAATTAAAAATAATTTTAAAATAACGACGTTGTCCGTCGCTTTCTTTAAATTTTAATTTATATTTTTAAAAAGAAAGCGACGGACAGCGTCGCTTTTGTCCATCGCTTTTCAGTCAATACGTGGTCAACTCACTTAAAAAAACTGATGGACAAAAGCGACGTTGTCCATCGCTTTTTAAAAAATATAGTGACCCAGATCGGGTCACTCCTCCATTTTCCTCTTCTCTCTTCTCTGTTCTTTTCTCTCTTCTCTCCACACTCCTCCACACCACCACGCTGCCACTGCTATCGCTGTCATTGTTGTTGCCGCTGCCTCCTCCTCTAGCCGCCACGCCGCCTCCTTCCTCTTCCATCATTAATTTTCGGATAAGGGCTAATTTAAAACTTCAAGGTTAGATTTCTTTTACTTTTTTTTCAATTACATTGCATTTATTTTAGGTTAATGTTAGATTAAGAACATTGTTAGTTGTTATGAAGATTAGAACTTGAATTAGTAGTATTTAAAATTTCAAGTTAGGGTTTGTTTGATATTTTTTGTTATTAGCAAGTTTGGTAGTTACGAATCTAGAAATTATTTTTTGCCATTTATTTTACGTTAGTATTAGATTATGAACATTGCTAGTTGTGAATCTTGAATAATGGTTATGAACATTCTATAATTCATATGATTGAATTTGTGAACTTGAATTTGATTTTAGGTTGAATTTGAGAAGTTTGAACTTGAATTTGATTTTAGAATTTGTGAGCATAGTAAATATCTTAGGCTCTTGAGTTAAGGTTTGAATTAGGTTCTTGAATTAAGTTCTTAAATTAATTTTTAACTTTTGGTTATTGAAGTAGGTTCTTGAATTTGATAGTTAAGTTGGATATTTGGAATTAGTTTATATTGTTGGGTTATAATCTAAAATTAGTTTTCAACATTAGGTTGTTGAATTAGGTTCTTGAATTTGCTAGTTAAGTTGGAAATTTTGAATTAGTATATATTGTTGGGTTATAATCTTGAATTAGTTTTCAACTTTAGGTTGTTGAATTAGGTTCTAGAATTTGATAGTGAAGTTGGAAATTTTGGATTAGTTTATATTGTTGGATTATAATCTTGAATTAGTTTTTAACTTTAGGTTGTTGAATTAGGTTCTTCAATTTGATAGTGAAGTTGGAAATTTTGAATTAGTTTATATTGTTGGGTTATAATCTTGAATTAGTTTTCAACTTTAGGTTGTTGAATTACGTTCTTCAATTTGATAGTGAAGTTGGAAATTTTGAATTAGTTTATATTGTTGGGTTATAATCTTGAATTAGTTTTCAACTTTAGCTTGTTGAATTCGGTTCTTGAATTTGATAGTGAAGTTGGAAATTTTGAATTAGTTTATATTGTTGGGTTATAATCTTGAATTAGTTTTCAACTTTAGGTTGTTGATTTAAGTTCTTGAATTTGATAGTGAATTTAGAAATTTTGAATTAGTTTATATTATTGGGTTATAATCTTGAATTAGTTTTCAACTTTAGTTTATATTATAAACGCCAATGAGTATAATTTATAATTGAATTATTATATTTTTGTAGATGGGTCATCTCTTATGGATGTATGATATATATTATGAAAATGGTGGTCCTATCAAACCTGATTTTTTTGAAGGAGTTAGAGGATTTATCGAGCATGCAATGTCACTAGACAACTATCAAAGTCATGGTATGGTTAGGTGTCCTTGTAGTAAATGCCGGTGTCTGAAGTTTTGTAATCCAGATACAGTTATGGTTCATCTCTATTGTAGTAGATTTAAGATTAGATATTTTTGTGGGTTGATCATGATGAGAAAGATGGGTTGAATGGTATATTTTATAATTCATTGCCCATGAATGAATATAATAGGGTTGAACATGATAGGTCTCAAGATGATAGGGTGTATGAAATAGTTAATGATGTTTTTGGGGTTCAAGATGGTATGGAACCCGAACAGTATTTAGAAGAAGCTCCTAATGAAGAAGCAAAATGCTTCTATAAACAATTACAAGATGGTAATCGTCCATTATGTGAAGGGAATCTGCATTCTGCTTTCTAATTGCAGTTAGACTATTGAGTATGAAATCAGATTGGAGTACTCCTCAAACTCTTATGGACTCTGTAGTTGATCTTGTGGGGGAAGTAGCTAATAATCTAGAGTTGAATATACCTAAGAATTTCTATGAAGCAAAGAAATTGGTTTCTAAGTTAGGATTGTCATATGATAGAATTCATTGTTGTGTAAATGGTTGCATGTTGTTCTATAAGTATGATGATCATCTTGATAATTGTAATTTTTGTAGACATGCTCGGTTTAATCAGACTCCCAGTGGAAAGATGGTTCCAATTAAGGTGATGCACTGTCTATCTCTTATACCTAGGTTAAAGAGGTTGTATGCTTCAATGAGTTATGCCCCACATATGAGATGGCACCGTGAAAATAGAAGGCCACTGGGAATTTTGTCTCATCTATCAGATGGAGAAGCTTGGAAGAATTTCGATAGAACATATCCTAATTTTGCTATAGAACCAAGAAATATTAGATTGAGATTGTGTGCAGATGGTTTCACACCATTCTCTAATAATGCTGCACCTTATTCTTGTTGACCTGTATTTCTTACTCCGTATAATCTCCTTCCTGAAATATGTATGACAAGTTCTGACATATTTCTAAGTTGTATTATCCCGGGTCCCCATAATCCAAAAAGTTTGATTGATGTCTATCTGCAGCCATTGATAGATGAGCTAAAACAATTGTGGTTTGACGGTGTAGTGACGTACGATATATCAACTAAGCAAAATTTTACTATGCATGCTTCTTTAATGTGGATTATTAATAATTTTCATGTGTATGGGATGTTATTGGGTTGGATGACTGCTGGAAAGTTATCTTGCCCGCACTGCATGGAAAATTCTAAAGCATTCACTTTAAAGCATGGCCAAAAAAATTGTTGGTTTGATTGTCACCGCCAGTTCTTGCCAATGGACCAAGAGTTTAGAAATATGAAAAATGCATTCAGAAAGAATAAGGTTGAAAATGATCCGCCACCTCCATCACTTTCAGGACATCAGATTTGGGAGAGAGTTAGTCAGTTGTCTAAAATTATAGATTTGGGAGAGAGCTCTAGACTTCTTGGATATGGTGTTGAACATAATTGGACCAAACAAAGTATATTTTGGGAGTTACCATATTAGAAGGATAATACTCTATGACATAATCTTTATACGATGCACATTGAAAAAAATTATTTTGATAAATTGTTCAATGCAGTAATGGATGTAAAGGGCAAGACAAAAGACAATCCAAAAGCTAAAATGGACTTAAAGGAATATTATAGGAGAAAGGAGTTGTGGTTGCAGGAAATAAGAAATGGTAAAGTGGTTAAGCCCAAGGCAAGTTTTTCATTCACATTGGATGAGAAACGATAAATTTATGAGTGGGTAAAGAATTTGAGAATGCCCGAGGGCTATGCTTCGAATTTGGGAAAGAGGACAGATATGGATGAAGGAAAATTGATTGGTATGAAAAGCCATGATTGTCATGTTTTTATGAAAACTTTGATTCCTATCTCATTTAGCCACCTATCCAACAAGATATGGAAACCAATCACAGAGATTAGTCTGTTCTTCAAAAATTTGTGTTCTAACACTTTGTTGGAGAGTATCTTGGAAAGGATGAATCAAAATATTCATGTCATCACCACTAAGTTAGAGAAGATCTTTCCATGTGGCTTTTTTTATGTGATGGAGCATCTTCCAGTTCACCTAATAGAAGAGGCACTCCTTGGGGGCCCAGTTCAAACAAGGTAGATGTATCCATTCGATAGGTAATAACCCTTTATTATTTTTGTTATTCTTTCTTAAAAGTATTATATTAATTATAGCTAACATGAAATTATATAGGATAATTGGCAAGTGCAAACAAACTATTAAGCAAAGGGGAAAGATCGAAGGATCAATTTTTGAAGCTTATCTTGCAAGAGAAACTGCTCATTCTTGTTCTTACTATTTCGGGAATGAAGTCTTATGTAAGAGAAATAGGGTCAATCGCAATAATGATGGTGATGGTGATCCTATGTTTGAATCGATTTCAATTTTTAATCAACCTGCGTGAGGATCTAAAAAACGTCAAAGGCGAGGTTTAACTAGTGATGAAAAGCAATCAGCTGTGACACATATTTTGCTCAATTATCCTGATATTCAACCATGTCTTAAGTAAGTCTTGTTGAATTTTGTTATCGAATTACATGAATTTAAATACTAAGTGTTAAACTTATGAAATATCTCAATGTACACTTAACAGTAAATTCATAAGCATATGGGGTAATCATGACATATATACAAACTTTTTCGATTGACTGAAAAAATATGTAAGTGTGTAAAAGCTCATTTACTCATTTACGCTTAATATTGAATCAACATGTATAATATATACTCATTTACCAAAATTTAATTTGTAGGTTTTTTATGAACATAATACTATCGAACATCCACGATTAGTGAGAGATGTTGCACTTGGGCCTGAAAGTCAAATTCAGACGATGACTAAATATTGTGTGAATGGTTTCAAGTTTCAAACTAAAGAAGTTTCTAAGTATAAGAAAACTAATAATAGAAGAGTGTGCATTCAAGGTGATGTCGACGGTAATGGTCAAACTGTTGAATATTATGGTGTCATACAAGTGATTATTGAAGTTAGATATCCTGGTTGGCCAAAAAAAAAGATATTGCTATTTCGGTGCAAGTGGTTTGAGCCTTCACATAGAGATACCAGGGTGAATCAACAACATAATATAATTGAAGTAAAGCACACGAGACAATATGGTCGCTATGATCCTTTTATCATTGCACAAAATGTTAACCAGGTGTAATATGCACCATATCCGTTGTGCAGATATAAGGTTAATTGGTGGATGGTCATAAAAACTAAGCCTGTGGATAGGATTGAGATTGAGAATGTTTTAGATATGGCGTACCAGAATGATGTCGCAGTTGTTCATTAAGCAGTGGATGTTGAGTTAGAAAATAATCTAGAACATCCTCAACACATATTAGAAGAAGTTTCTGATGATGAGTTGATTTTCATTGCAAATCTTGAGGGACAAATAACTGAGGAGGAAGAATGGGATGATGAACATGAAACAACTGATGAGGAAGAATGGGAGACTGATAAAAATGAAACAAGTGAGGACGAAGATTGAGAGAATATTGACTAGTATATAAATTTGTTTATACTTATGATTATGATTTTAATTTCTTTAACACTTATGATTATGGTTTTCTTTTATACTTATGATTGTCTTTATATATTTTAATGTAAATTTTCATAAAGATGTCTTCAGGTGATGGCAGATTGCACAACTTATGCCTAGGTAGATTCTGAGAGACAACAGATGGAGAAAGATAAAGATATGTGCAAGACCCTCGAGTCTCTCAAAGAACAGCTTAGATTGACTTTCTTTTAGTTTGCATTAGCTTTTTGACCCTTTATTTATAATTTTGTACTTCTTTTAAGTTTTGAAATATTTTGTAGGTCCTTTGGGTGGTTTTTATGTGTTTAATGAATGTTTTACATCATATATAGTTTCTTGTTGATATTGTAGTTGCTTTATGAATGTTGTGGTAGCAATTAGTATTGATTTGGATTGTATTTGAATTAGTATTATAAATGGCAGGTGGTGCATATTGAAAATGCAGATTTTTGCAGCTGGAAAAAATGCAGAAAAGCGACAGACAGGGTCTCTTTTGTCCGTCGCTTTTCTGGAAAAAAGAAAAAAAAGGCGTCACTTTTTAATTTGTGTCGCTGTCCGTCGCTTTTGGAAAAGCGACTGGCCACTTTCCCACGAAAGTAAGTCCGTTGCTTTTGACCAAAAAAATGACGGACAGCGTCCTTTTTGGCTGTCTCTTTTTAACCTTTTTTTGTAGTGGTAGATTATGGCTTAACTTTCTTTAGAATTTGCGTCGGTGGTAATTTATCGTATAAAGCATGTTATGGGTTGGGTGAAATTGTGGATTTCAGTACTAAATGAGTTGAATTATCATTGTAATGCCCAAATTGGGGCTTATACTATATAGATGATAAAGAACTTAGATTCTTGGATTGAGATTGAGGCTCGTAACTGGTGTTCATGAAATTATTGTGATTCTGATATTTTGATCATATCTATGTGATTGGCTTATTTTTGCTTTCTGGGCATGCATATTCATTTATCTCATTGATCATTGAGTTGTACCGATGGAACCACTGATTTTGAAAGAAAATGAAATGCTTTACTGAATCAGTCTGATGAAGAATGTTGGACTTGCATGTGTGGTACTTTATTGATCTCAGTTCGATGGAGGATCCCAGACGGGATATATGAACCTCACAAGTCCCTCATGGGTCCCATATTTGCAGCAAACTGTTGGAAGGGGTGTATGTCGATAGGCATTGTCCATTGTATTTTATCTCATATCATTGTATTGCATTATCATTTGGATTTTTTTTTTGATTGAGATACACCGTGTTAATATTGATATTTAACTACTGGGATATTTCTGTGTGCATGATTATTTTCATATTCTTTATTCATTATGCTAACTACTTAAGCAGAGTTGGCCTATGATGCCTACTGAGTACAAGTGAATCGTACTCACCCCTACTTTTCTGCATCCTTCTGATGTAGATCCTAGCACAAGCAGTGTCACGACCCAACCTCATCGTGAGTGTCACCAACCCAACCCCCAGATGAGCGAATCAACCTAACCCAACACTTAGCATAATCTAGCAGCTTAAAACCAGTGCATAAAGTAAACTAACATTCAAGTCAAAAAAAATAATGTTATAAAATAAAAGTCTGTAGAAGTTCCTCCCTAGATACTGAAAGTCATCATACCAAAATAATCTACCAATGTCTAGAATGCGGGGATGCAACCCCAAATAAAAGAGAGTCTAAGATCGAAACAAGTGGGCTACAACTAAAAGAGGAAATCAAGGTAGCTCAACCAAAGCAGCTCACCCTTGAGATCTGGAAATATCGAGTCTACAAATGAGGTCGCGTATCAGCCATCGGAAGATTTCCTGTACTCACAAAAAGAAATACAAGTGCAGAATCAGTACACAACCACCGTGTACTGGTAGGATCATCAGCCAGTTCCAAATAAGCAGTATATAAATAATAGCTAAAGCTAAGTAAAGCACAGGAAACATGTGAACAAGCCAACATGGTGGGAAATGGTGGAAAATGGAGTAGGTTTGCCCAAAATCGCCTAGCCCTTCTCCCAAAAAGTTCTTGATGAAAACTGAATGTTTTGGGGAAGTTTTCTGCAATAAATCTTGTCTTGCCTGCTATGGCGGTCCCCACTCTGCTATAGTGGTACCGCCGTAGTGGAACCATCCGCTATAGCGGTGCTGACCGACATTGACTTCCGCTATATCGGTAATTTCTCTGCTATAGCGGTGGTTGCTACAGTGATTTGTCAACCTCTATGGTGGTTGATACGGTACAGAAAGTCGTAAAGTTCTCCAAAATTACCCATTTTACAACACACTTGATTTCATGACATTCCGGAACAACCCCTTTACGTCAACCTTCATACAGAGAGTTCTACTTACCCAAATTTAATTCCAAAAAGTCCCCCAGACTCCCTTATGTCTTAGCTACAAGGAAACCTAGCTCAAAATAAGACACGTTACCCAATCCTCACTCAGATTGCCTTAGACCATACCCATCTCCAAAATCAGCCGAGACTAGCCTAGCCAGAATTTTCAACTCCCAAACCCGAAAATTTTCTAACTCAAAACTTGGAACGAAAAGTTTACTCATAATGAAGAACCCAGTCATTACAATAGATACCAATTTACTCATCATTCATCCCCGAACAATCAAACCTTAAAATACGGAGAATAAAAGAGAGAAATGTAGTACCTGAATCCTCAAACAAGTGAGGATACTTGTCCCGCATGTCCTTCTCAGTTTCCCAAGTGGCTTTCTCAATCGGATGATGCTTCTATTAAACTTTCACAAACTTGATCTCCTTTGTCCTCAACTTTTGGACATCTCAATCAGGAATCGCAATCGATTCCTCTTCATACTGAAGATCCTTGTCTATAACAATTCATCCCATTTGATAATATAATCTCTATCCCCATGGTACCGCTTCAACATGGATACATAGAATACTAGATGGACATCGGATAAACTGGTCGGTAGTGCTAACTTGTAAGTCACTGGCCCTACAATTTTGAGAACTTCAAATGGACCAATAAACCGGGGGCTGAGCTTGCCTCTCTTACCAAAATTCACAACCTCCTTCATTGGTGACACTTTCAATAATACTTGTTCACCAACCTAGAAGTCTATGTCCCTAACCTTGCGGTCTGCATACTCTTTTTGCCTGCTCTAGGCTTCTAGCAATTTGGTCTGAATACCCCTTACTTTTTCCTGCACTTCCTTTACCAAGTCTATGCCCAGAGGCTTCATATCACATGCCTCAAACCACCCTATAGGTGATCTACAACCCCTCTCATACAGTGCCTCAAATGTTATCATGTCAATACTAGAGTGGTAGATGTTGTTGTAAGAGAACTCACACAACGGCAGGAATTGGTCCTAATGACCCCCAAAGTAAATCACACATGCTCTCAGCATGTCTTCCAACACCTGGATTATCTTTCCAACTGACCGTCAGTCTGAGGATGGAAAGTTGTGCTGAAAGTGAGTTGAGTGCCCAGTTCTTCATGTAACTTACCTCAGAACTTAGAGGTAAACTGCGTACCCCTGTCTGAAATGATGGATAGTGGTACCCCATGCAGTCTCACGATCTCCTACACATAGATCTTAGCCAACTGCTACAAATTATAGTCCACTCTGACCAGAATGAAATGAGATGACTTGGTCAGCCTGTCCACAATGACCCAAATTGAGTCATACCTCCCCAAAGTCTTTGGAAGACCCACCACTAAATCCATGGCTATCCTTTCCTACTCCCACTCGGGAATGTGCATCCTCTGAAGTAGTCATGCAAGTTGTTGGTGCTCATACTTGACATGTTGGTAGTTTTGACATTTGGACACGAAATCAGCTATGTCCCTTTTCATCCCGGGTCACCAGTAAAGTTGCCTCAAATTCCTCTACATCTTGGTTACGCTCGAATGAATTGAGTACCACGAACCATGAGCCTCTAACAATAGCTTCTGAATTATATCATCAACCCGAGGAACACAAATCCTTCCTCTGAAATTTAACACACCACAAGAATCTAGCGTGACATCCCTGGATTCTCTGGATATTTCCTTGCTCTAAAGCTTGCTCAACTGCGAATCCTGAAACTGCTTGGTATTTATCTCTTCTATGAATGTCAATTTGACCTTAATACTAGCCAGTATCCCACCCCATTCTGAGATACCCAAGTGTGTGAACTTAGGTTCTAAAGCCTGAAGCTCCCTTGACAATGGTCGCTTGGACACCCCCAAAAGAGCCAAACTGCCCATTGTGACTGTCTTCTGGCTCAATGCGTCTGCCACCACATTGGACTTACTCGGATGGTACTGAATGGTCACATCATAATCCTTCAATAACTCCATCCACCTCATTTGCCTCAGATTCAATTCCTTCTGAGTAAAAATATGTTGCAGACTACAATGATCAATGAATACCTCACACTTGACACAATAGAGATAGTGTCTACTATATCCAGAATTACCAAGTCTACCCAAGTCTGTAACCCCACAAATACCACAGAACAAGCACAATACACATGAGTCACAATCACGGACTCTTCAACTGGGGTAGAAACATGGATAGGGGAATCAAAGATATCATAATTCAAGTCCAGACCCATAGAAATTTCACATAAATATAAGAGTATGTACAACCTGGGTCAAAAAGTACGGAAGCCATCCTATCACAGGCAAAAATTGTACTTGTGATCACCTTATCTGATGCTTCATCCTCTGACTTCCCTGGAAAAGCATAACAGTGAGCCTGGTCATCAATCCGAGAAACTTCCCTGGCCGGTTGTGTTGCTCCCCTGCCCATGTCTTTGTTACCCCGATCTCCCTGACCTCTCTAAAAGTTACTTTGCCCACCCTGTGGACGACCTCTAGCATGACCACCTCCACCTGCTGGGACCACAGCCTTAGACTTCTACTGAGCCTGATTACCAATCTGTCCATGATGGCACTCCCTCTTAAAATAGCCTAGATCACCATAATGAAAACAACCGCGATCAATTGTAGGCATACTGGTAGATGTGTAAGAAGCTCTATGGCCTCTAGAATCTGAAAACTGCTGATTAGCTCCTGGACGACCACCTATAGTAGCTGGAAGATCTGATTGAATAGGATGGGCAGTACACATGTTGATTGTGGCCCTTGGAGTATGAACCACTATAGATTCCATTATTCCGGGGCTTCTTGGCTAGCACTTTAGCCTGCCCAACCTGCTTGACCCCTTCTAACTTCTTAACATAGTCTGTGACCTCATTGAAACTCTTCGCTGCTGAAGTCATATGCATGGACAATACCTGCAAATTTGTATTTAAACCTCTCACAAACAACAAAATTCTCTCCTCTTTGGTACCCAACAACTGAGTAGCAAAATGAGAAAAGGCATGAAACTTAGCCTCACAAGCAGAGACGGACATGCCACTCTGTTCCAGAGCTAGGAACTCATCCTTTTTGCGATCCCTTAAGGTACGAGGCACATACTTATCTAAGAAGAGAGCATGAAAATCCTCCCAAGTTAGTAGAGGCAAGGTCGATAGCCGACATTCCACATGAGACCTCCACCATTGTTTAGCATAGCCCTGCAGCTGAAAAGTGATGAACTCAACCCCATATTGTCACACAATTCCCAGCTTATGCAGCCTCTCATAACATTCCAAAATCAATTCATATGCATTCTCCTTCTCAGTACCCTGATATGTAGGAGGTTTCAGCTTCAGAAATTTAGTCGGCATCTCATGCTCATTTCCTGTCATA
This sequence comes from Jaltomata sinuosa, assembly GCA_003996215.1. Lineage (NCBI taxonomy): Eukaryota > Viridiplantae > Streptophyta > Magnoliopsida > Solanales > Solanaceae > Jaltomata > Jaltomata sinuosa. The sequence goes on along the minus strand of QJPP01002439.1, from coordinate 220,261 downwards.
ACTGGGCCTAACATGGGTCGGAACAAGTCGTCAGTGCTAGACGCACGTCCCTCCTAGGAACTATAATAACCGTTGGTTGTGTGCCTGGAACCTTATCCGCAGTACCCGTAGGGTTGGCTCTAGAACCAACCAGCCCACTCAAAAATAAGCACACCTGTTGAAATTCCTCAGGCGAGATAGGGGAAAAGCCTGCACCTCCAGCTGGTGCCGCCTCCGCTTGATCCGTGCCTTCCTCAATAACAAACTAAGCCTTCTCTTCCATATGCTCTTGGGGTGGGGTAAGGGTTTCCAAACATGCTCCTGAAGCTTCCTGAGCTCCACCCTTGGCGGGTGTTGCTCTACCTCGACCCCTACCCCTGCCCCTTCCTTTACCTCTGATAGCCGGGCCTGCTGCTGGGACCGCTTCCCTCGCTCCATTGTTCCTCGTATTAACCATCTGCGGACAGAAGAGTGAAAGATATCAAATACCAATTTGTATCACCAGATACCAATTGGAATCAAGTTATAGCTTGAAGGAAGAAAGAAGAGATAGTTTTCTTAAAGTCCGTTAGCCTCTCGAAGAAAAGTACAGATGTCTCCATACCATTTCGCAAGACTCTACAAGACCCATTTTGGTACGAAGAGATCAATGAACCTAGGGTTTTGATACCATCTTTGTCACGACCCAACCCCATCGTGAGTGGCACCTTCCCAACCCCTGGATGAACAAACCAACCTAACCCAACACTTAGCATAATCTAGCAGCTTAAAACCAGTGCATAAAGTAAACTAACATTCAAGTCAAAAAAAATAGTGTTATAAAATAAAAGCCTGCAGAAGTTCCTCCCTAGAACCTCAAAGTCATCATACCAAAACAATCTACCAATGTCTAGAATGAGGGGATGCAACCCCAAATAAAAGAGAATCTAAGGCCAAAATAAGTAGGCTACAACTAAAAGAGGAAATCAAAGTAGCTCGACTGAAGCATCTCACCCTTGAGATCTGAAAATGCTGGGTCTACAAATGAGGTCGCACGTCAGTCGTCGAAAGATTTCTTATACTCACAGAAATAAATTCAAGTGTTGAATCAGTACACAAACACCGTGTACTAGTAGGATCATCAGCTAGTTCCAAATAAGCAGTATATGAACAGTAGCTAAAGATAAGTAAAGCACAGGAAACATGTGAACAAGCCAACAGATATCCCTAGACTACAAGTCTCTTCCTAGATTATTCCCCCATGTAATCCACTTCACATCCATTGACAACATTCAATGACAAAATAATAAACATTCTGTGTTACATAGCCTGGACCCACCCTGGGATCCCCCTAACAACACCTAAGTGTTAAACATGCAACTCGATCTACACCAAGACCCAACTCACAATCAAATATAATAACCCGACCTCTCAAGGACTATATGAAAATAATCACAGTTTAGAAACACAACCCGGTCCACTCATGGAACCATCGTCAGAATGCAATAATTCAATAAAATAAACTTGTACATGATGTGGTACCCGATCCAACCATTTAGTATCCTGTACCAGGCGTGGTACCCGAGCCAACTGTTTAGTATCCCGTACCAGGCGTGGTACCCGAACCAACCATTTTTTATCCCATACCAAGAGTGATCCCGAGCTAACCGAATGTCACACAAAAATCCAACAGTCACAAATAATGAACAAATCAACACTTGTAGATCAACAAGAAATAACACCTACTTCATTTCATAAGACTGATAATCGAACATTTAGACATTCGTAAAACACTCCCTAAGCATGCAACTCATACAATACTTAAGCAAAAGTACACGAACATACAATGCATACGGGAATCAATAGCCATCACCTACCTCGAATTACTCCAAAGCTCTACTCAACCAGCGCTTTACAATTTCCCGAAGTTCTTGCCGGTTCTTGGTCTAAAATAACACAAAAATACTACAATCAATTCACACAGCCTATGCATTACTCAGATTTTGCCAAATCCCAAACCCTAGGCCAACTATTATCATTTCACCCTTTTCCCGGGCTTTCCCACCATTTACTCCCATATCCCTGCCATTTTTATGGATACATTTTGAGAATTAAGGTGACATGATCATAATCAAATGAAAATAACAACACCCAAGAACTTCTACACCCTAGAATCCGCTTTTTCCCTAGATTCTACCATCTAGGTCATTCCAAACCTTCCCCCAAGTTCAACCCTAGCAATTATATAGCGTAGGAATGATAACACGGAGTTTGGGGAATAAAATCCTTACCTTTAGGACAAAAAATAGTGGAAAACGGAGTAGGTTTGCCCAAAATCTCCTAGCCCTTCTCCCAAAATGTTCTTGATGAAAACTAAACATTTTGGGGAAGTTTTCTGCATTAAATCCTGTCTCTCTCACTATGGTGATCCCCGCTCTGCTATAGCGGTGCTGACCAATGTTGACTTCCGCTATAGTAGAGGATGCTACAGAGATGTGTCAACTGCTATGGTAGTTTACACGGGACAGAAAGTCATAAAGTTCACCAAAAGTGCACATTTTACAACACACTTGATTTTCTGACATTCCGGAACAACCCTTTCACGTCAACCTTCATACCGAGAGTTTTACTTACCCGAATTTAATTCCAAAAAGTCCCCCAGACTCCCTAATGTCTTATTTACAAGAAAGCCTAGCTCAAAACAAGATGTGTTACCCAATACTCACTCGGATTGTCCTATACCATACCTCACTCCAAAACCAGCCGAGACTAGCCTAGTCCAAAAATTTTAACTCCCAACCCGAAAGTTTTCTAACTCGAAACTTGACACAAAAAGTTTATCTGTAATGACAAACTCAGTCGTTTAAAGCAGATAGCATGGGCCTTGATTCGTGTGGACTTCTGTGTATTTGAAGCTTCAGCAAGCTCCTACTTTCGGAGACTTTCTCGGCTTTATTTATCATTTTGCTTCTGTCTTTTCTTACTTCTTAGACAGTTTGGTTTTAGATTGGGTACACACTGTGTTGGAGTCGCTCATGTACTTATGACTTCTGCGCCTTGGGATGGATAGTACTTTGTATGGTACTAGTATGAGTGGTTTTTGAGACTTCATATTTATCTGTTGTGTTATTTTTCCTTAATTATTGTGTTTACTATGTTTGTTTAGTTTGGCTTACCTACCATGGTTTGAGTGGTGTGGGTGCCATCACAACTATTGGTTTTTGGATCGTGACAGGACCTTCATCCACTCATCATCTGATTAAACATGAAAGCATTCATAAACAACAAAGAAACAAGAATCTAATGGTAAAGTTTTAGAAGAAAACCCTAGATTTGTGATGGATATTATTTCTATGTGCTCTTGTGGTGTTTTTTCTTCAAGAATGTTGAACTCACTCCTAAAAAATGCCTATGTATTGTTTTTATACTATTTAAAAACACCTTGGAGGGCACACCAAATTGGACTAGGAGAAAGCAAAGATTTTACCCCGACTAGTGTAGCTTACAGCGCGAGGCAGGGACCCTCCGTTAGACCTCGCATTATGAGGCCTTGCTTCTTGCCTTGTTTTTTACTCCCTCAGGGTTTAAACCTTATAGGGGTACATTTTCTAACCCCATTTGTTTTCCATCTCACCTGGCAAACTCAGGACCTCACTTCGGACTTTGTTTTGCAAGATTTTTCCACTTTAAGTTCCATACTTACTAAAATTTTGACTCCTTTCACCTCCAAATCATAAAACATCATCATAAGTTATAACGACCATATCCGTCGTTCTTTTAGAAATCACGTTATCACAAAAATTCAGGAAATGATTAATTATGTTTTGAACTAAGTGGGGTTGACAAGACAAAAAAAATTCAATTTTTTGGAAATTGCCCGGGTTGATGTCACTCCGCTATTGCGGTATTTATTTTGCTATAGCGGAAGGTCAGGAGGCAGTAGCCTCAAAATGGGATTTTAATAAAAGACTTCTCCTTCTCAGTTGGAAAACATACGAGGGTTTCTCCAAAAACCCTCCTAGGCTTCCCCAAGGCTTGGGAACCATGAGGAGGAGGGATTACGGCGGAAAAGACGTGGAGCAATGGATTCCGAGACCATCATCCAGTTGGGAACGCCTTCACGGAGCAAGAAATGCATGGTGCAGTTGCTTGGCATCCAGGTAGACTAGGTTTTATTATCGAGTAGATTGACCTGTTTATATTTTTATACATATTGTATAGTTGAAAAGGGAAATTCATGCTTAAGCCTTTGGGCACGGAGTCTGGTGGACCGGGGTGTTAGTTATGTGTGAACTGGGATTTGGTTGAATTGGATTATTGACTGATGTTATATTCTTGGGTTGTACATGTTGTTCAGGTATGGAAAAATGATAGGATTCAGGGACTGAGCTGTCGGGAAGGTTCGGGGAACCAGAAAATCTTGGGTTTCTTAATGGAATTACGTTGTAGAAAGGGAGTCCTGGGAAGGATTCTGTATAAAGGTATAGAATGGCTAGGATGGTTGAACATTTCAAGGTTTAGGGAGGTTTTCCCCTATTGTGATTCGGTCCTAGGAGAAGTTGAGGGAAATAAGAATAAAGGGAATTATTAAATGCATGTTAAAAAGGGGTGAATGGGGGGTTTGGTCTTCGAACTGGACCCAAGGTTGAGTTATGTACCCAGGGTAAGGGTAAGTGATGGTTGTTGACTTCTAATATGCATTATGTGTTCACGTACTATTTCGTAGTAGTGTATGAGTTGCAAGTTTAGGGAATGTTCTGTGAATGTCTAGTTTTTTGGTAATCAGTCTTGTGAAATGAACTTATTTAATTTGCTTATTGGCTTTGCAAGTATGTTTTTTCATTGGTTGTGATTGATTTGGACTTGTTATGACATTCGGTTGGCTCGAGTACCACGCCTGGTATAGGAATTACTAACGGTTGGCTCGAGTACCACGCCTGGTACAAGTATACTAATGGTTGGCTCGGGTACCACGCCTATTATGAGAATTCATAATGGTTGGCTCGGGTACCATGCCTGATACAGGTTATTTTAATTGCATTATTGTATTCTTTCATTGGTTCCATGAGTGGATCGGGTTGTATTCTTGAATTGTGAATTTTGCATATGGTCCAAGAGAGGCTGCGTGATCTTATGTAAATGTGAGGTTGGTCTTGAGGTAGACCAGGATGGCATGTTTAACACTTAGGTGCGGTTAGGGGGATCCCAGGGTAGGTCCGGGCTAAGTGGAACAGAAATGTTTATTGTTGTCTTTGATTGTTGATCATGGTCATAAAGTAGATTATATATGGTTGATAAGCTAGGGGAATGACTGAGAGTATGGCGTTGTGTGACTAGATGTATTATCATAGGGAGATTTGTTTTGGATCCTCAAGAGGTCTGGATACTTTTGAATAGTACCATGAGGTTAGTGGGTCTGGTTTGACAGATACTGGGTAACTTCTGGGTGTATAGACATAGGGGTTGACTAGAACAATGGGGTGGTAGTCTGTGTCTGGGCTAAGGGTAGGACTAGTGTGAGGTGACTTGGGAAGGCTAAGGTTAAGGTAACTTGGGAATCTTAGGTTAAGGTGACTTGGGAAGGCTAAGGTTAAGGTGACTTGGGAAGTCTAAGGTTAAGGTGACTTGGGAATTCTAAGGCTAGTGTGACTCGCGAAGTCCTAGGAGCCAGGGTGCAGAGTCCCAAGTAAGGGAGTTAGCAACAGAAGGAAAAGGAAGGGTTAAGGCAAAATCCATAAGTATATGGGTGTTGATATTGGGTCTGGATAAAGGTGAATGTTGGGGGATGGGACTACATTAGTTATTTTCATGCCTTCTCTGATTTTTCTTATATGATGGTATGAGTGGATTCGGGTTGACCGATGATGCCTACCAGTATGTGTGTTTATATTGACCCTACTCTTGCTATACCATTTTGGGTATAGTCTGGTTGCAGGATTGGTGATGTTTCATAGGTACAGGATGATGGTGATTCTCCAGCAGCTCCTACTTCTTGCTTCTATGGTGGGAGTTGTTTCCTCTTTCATTTTGGTATCACTCTTGTAGTAGCTCTTGTACCGACTTAGACTAGGTTCTGGGGAGGACAGTTTTCAAATTGTAATGACTTATTCTCTAAATATTGTAAAGGATGTTCCTTGTATTTCAAAAGGTTTATTTCGTGGTCTTACTTCCTTTTTCCGCTTTTCCTGTTGGTTTGGGTGGTAAGGGTACTCCTATCTTGGTGGAATAGAGTAGGTTCTCGCATGACCCAGTAGTTGGGTCATGATATAAGCTCAAACTCATGTAATTGAGTGAAAACAAGGAGTATCAAGCTAGAAAACACTCAAAACAAAGATTAAATGTGGGTAAAAAGCGGCTAAAAAGAGTATAAATTTACCCAACATCAATTCATCGTCTTCAGAAGAACTTTTTATTCTAGGGGTGAAGAAAACATCCTGTTAATGTTAGTCTTCATATGTGGAATCTAATGAACTACTTTCACTACCTTTTTCTTGGGTAGAGATTTCTCTTGCTAACTCATCCTCTTTAGACTGAGAGGACATTTGTTTCTCTGGTTGTTGTATTGGAGGTCTCTTGACCTTTTAGTGGGGTTATACTCCTAATTGAAGCCTTTTGACAAATCCTACATTCTAGACCTATTTGGAGGAGTTTCCTTGCTTCTTTGAGGGGGTATAAACTTCTTGACCCTTATTTTAACTGGTCTTGGTGTTATAACTTGTCATAGATACACTCATTAATACCCACTGATATAATGTATTGAAAAAAGAATTTCCCCAAAGGCACAAAACAAAGTTTTGAAATTTCTTAAAGTTTTCATACATATTAGTTCATAGATCAATTCACGATTCATGAACTGGAAATACAATTGTCACTTCAGCCGTGGAAGAGCTTTGTAAAAAATTCCTTCTTTTAGATCTATCTCTGAAGTTTTAGACAAAGTGATTTTATGGACCATAAATGACTTTACGACTGCAAACTACTTTGTAAAGCAGAATTCCTCAAGAATATAGTCTCTAAAGTTTTCTACGATGTAATTTATGGACCATAAATGACTTTAAGACTGTGAATTGTCTTGTGAATCATATATCCTCTAGCATAAATCTTTCTAGATATCTACATAGGGATTTATGACTCGTAAATTACCTCACGGCCATAGATCCCTTCGTAGATTAGAAATTCTTCATAGCTAGCAATCTTTTTTTAAATTTTAGAGCATTTTATAAAGAGAGACCAACTTTTACGGCCATATGAGATACATACGGGCCGTAGAAGTTGTCTTCCCCCTATAATCAATTATGACTTTGCATGCAAACACCAAGATACTTTAATTTTGACATAATAAACCAACTACATATAACCCCAAAACATGCACAAACCTTATTTCAACTCCAACCCATGGAAATTTAAGGGTTTGGATACCCTTTCATAGTTGGACTTCCTTGGGTTCAGAGAAACCTTGAAAGATTTACCCTATTTCTTCTACCTTCTAGGTTCAGACACCATAAAGGTGATTAGCGCCCAAGGATCATATTAGCAAATATAGTGTACCTCATGTTTAACTTTGCTTGAAGACTTTGATTTGACTATTATGACTGTCTTGTTGTGTATGTGTGTGTGTACACATACCAAAGAGAGAGAAGATCAGGAAGTGGGGGAGAGGCTAGACCAGTATGTGTAGTAGATTAGGGGGGAGTTAGTGTAAGAAAGATGGGAAGTTTATACGTTATGGGAGAGGAGATGGAAAATTGGAAACTTTTTTAAACGTGCAAGTGTAAGGTTGAGTCTGAGCTTTTAGTTGGATCCATGGTCGTAAATGGAGTCGTGAATCTATTTTCAATCTGTGGATCCCTAACCTGGACCATATGCCATTTTTTCTACCTGCAATTATATATTGGTTCATAAACTAAAGTACGAACCATAAACTTCATCATAAAAAAATTCGAGACTTGTTTCTTAGAGAACTTTCAAAACCTCATGTATTGTACTCCATCATTGTGTTCCCATATTTATTTTGAAACTGAACCACAACACACATCAAGAACAAAAATTCTATCCTAAAAAACAAAAAAGAGAGAGAAAGAAAAGAAATAAAAAAAACTTTGGGTTACCTTTCAAATAGTGCTTGATTTAATATCACAACACAGCGAAATTCAAGTTATCACCAGGTCTTATCTGGGCAGTCTAACCTAAGAGGCTTCTTATTGCAATTGCATTCACTTAACATATCTATACACCTTTGGAGTTGTTACATCAGTGTTCTTACCTTGGAATGTCATGACGTGTTGCCATAAAGTATCCTTCTACCACCATATTGGCTATGGCTCAGTTTAGTCACGCCCCGAGGCTAGCCCCTAGACGTAACACGAGACCTAGGATCACAAGTGACCCCAAGCTAACCCTGAAGCTGGCATATCACAAACATTCTTAAATAACTCTAAATAAGTGGAAGCATAATTGAACAAAGCATATAATCTAAAAGAGTTCAACTAAAAATATCTGAACAAATAACTGTCTGAAAAGCAGAACAACCCAAATCAACAAAGTCTGACTCTATGCCTGAAAGCCCCTAATACTGATGAGCTGCTGGAACAATCCCCCAGCTAGCCCCAAATACTAAAAATAAGGACAAACTAATTAACTCAAAAAGCCTGTAAAAGATATGTCCTCGGATGATGAGGACTCACCACTGACTGTCGCTGATATGGCACCAGGCGAGCTAATCACGAGGCTGAAGCTGAGAACCTGAATTGGCATCATGATAGGATGCAGCACATAGAGTATGAGTCATTATTTTGAATGTACTGAGCATGAGGGATATGCAAGACTGACTGAAATGTAAATATGCTAAAATACTGAAAAGCTATAAACTAAACTAAATTGTAGTACATAGGCCCAAAATATAATCATGCATAGATAGCTGAAATGCAAGAGTAATCTGGAAAAATACTGAAATCTGAAAGTAAACATAACTGAGGGCCTAGTGCACATTATTGAAACCAACACTGTGAGAGAGTCTATTATCAAACATAAACCACGTGAGCTAAACATGGAGTTTGATGTATACGCTCCATCGAGAGGACTCGATATACCTTGCCAGGGTATAAAGGCATGGCTGGTGTGATCACTATTTCTGAAGCCCATTAAGGGGCTAAATATCCAATGGTGGCACATAGTTCGGGGACTTTAAGGGTATGCTGAACTATAGTCTAACTAGTTGCTAAATACTACTCCCAAATTGAAGACTAATAGCTCATTAAAACTGAAGTCCTGAATTTTTTGAGACAGAACTAAAATGGTCTGAAATCACTAATTTTTGAAATACTGTAGTAGACTTAAAACTGGCTAAATTCTGGTTTTAAAACTCATACTGATAATCTAGGTTGAAATTTTGAAAGAAATATAATACTTTAGAAAAAATCCTACAATTTAGGGTTAATTACTAGATTTCTCAAGTCATGGTGAAAGCTCATGTAAATCATTGAAAACATGGTGCAAATCTTCTAAAATAGGATATAAATCATGTAGAAATCATAAGGACTGGATTCTGTAAAATTTAGCATGATTGGGTAAGAACCTTAATTTTTTACATCATGAAATTTGAAATAGAAGACTGCGGTTTTGGGAATAAGGGCGAACAACCCTTATTGAATACCCACATACCTAGTGGAAGAAGACTCCTGAAGAGAATTTGAAGTTTTAAGCTCGGATAAAAAAGCCCTAGGTCTGGATGGAGAGAAGAATCGCTTCTATCCTTTTCTTTCTGAGACTTGAGCAGTTGAATGAGAAAACTGACTTAATTTGGGTTTAGACTTAATAAAATAAACCTAAGAATCATTCATAGTCAGAGCTAAAATATAAAGTAAAGGTCTAAGATACCCCTGAGAATAAATTAAAAATTGCTGGAAATATTTGCGACCAGGTTCCACGGTCCGTGAAAACTTCCATGACTCGTGGAACCCTGTCGTGGTTTTGGGGACCTTTTCTTGGATGCGGGTCTAATTACCACAAGCAAGGTTCACGACTCATGGAACCATCGATGGCTTATGGAACCTGCTCGTTGTTCCTGAGGGGTTTGGTGACCCTCATGTCTGAGTTCCATGAGCCCACTCTTGACCTGTGGTCCTGTTCATGGTCCGTGGACTTGGTTCATGGTTTGGGTTCTGAGGGGCTGTCTGTAGGACTGGTTCCACGGATGGGAACCATGGTCCATGGACTGTTCCATGATCCATGGAACCGGTCCATGGTTCCTGATCTGGCTTGGACAGTTTGAAATTTTAAGTTTTCTGGACTAGTTCTAGGCTTAGGATTTCTAGGGTTTTACAATATATCCCCCTTGGAATCATTTGTCCTCAAATGAAGGCTACAACAAGCTGAGTTTGGAGGGAAGGAGCTACAATCCCTACCAATTGAGTACTAGAAGCTGATATCTGACTGAATTGTGTTCTAAGGACATGAAAACATTCTGAAAATGCAGGAATAGCTGAGGAAACCTAACACTGAGATTGAGATGCATGATAAGGCTGGGAAGCTGAAGAGGAACTGTTACCTCAAGCTTAAAATGGGTCAGAAGGGAAAAGGTGGGGGTACTTGGTCATCATGGTTGCCTCTACTTCCCAAGTAGCTCCCTCAATTGACTGGTTCCTCCAAAGAACTTTTACTGAAGCGAATTCCTTATTTCTCAGCCTCCGAATCTGACGATCAAGGATCTGAACTAGGACCTCTTTGTAAGAGAGACTGTCGTTCACACCCACGCTCTCTAAGGGCACAACTAAAGCTGGATCACCAGTGCATTTCTTCAACAAGGATACATGGAAGACTGGGTACACCAATGCTAAGTCCGCGGACAACTCTAACTCATAGGCCACCTTGCCAACTCCTCAGAATCCTGTAAGGGCCTACATATCGGGGACTAAGCTTCCCCTTCTTACCATATCTTATCACACCCTTCATAGGTGACACTTTCATAAAAACCCAATCATTAACATCAAACTCTAGCTCCCTTCTTCTCATATCTGCGTAAGATTTCTGACGACTTTGAGCCACCTTCAACCTTTATCTAATAATCTGAACCTTCTCCATAGTCTCATGGACTGAATCTGGCCCTATCAAAGCTGTTTCACCTACCTCAAACCAGCCTATAGGTGATCTACACCTCCTCCCATATAGTGCCTCATACGGGGCCATAAGAATGCTAGAGTAAAAACTTTTATTATAGGCAAACTCTATAAGAGGTAAGTGATCATCCTAATTACCTTTAAAGTCAATTACGCAAGCTCTTAACATGTCCTCTAAGGTATGAATGGTACGCTCTGCCTGACCATCTGTCTGCGGGTGAAAAGCTGTACTAAGATTAACCTGAGTACCAAGACCCTTCTGAAACAATCTCCAAAACTGAGATGTGAACTGAGTACCCCTATCTGAGATGATAGCTAAGGGAACTCCATGCAACCTGACTATCTCACGAATGTAGAGTCTGGCATAGTCCTCTGCTGAATCGGTAGTCTTGACAGCTAAGAAGTGGGTTGACTTAGTCACCCTATCTACAATGCCCAGATAGAATCATGTTGTCTGCAAGTACGAGGTAAGCCTGTAATAAAGTCCATATTGATCACCTCCAATTTCCAAGTGGTAATGTCCATTTCCTGAGTCATACCACCTGGTCGATGATGTTCTACCTTCACTTGCTGACAGTTAGGACACTTAGCCACAAAATTAGCAATGTCCCTCTTCATACCATTCCACCAATAGACTTCCCGTAGGTCACGGTACATCTTGGTGGCACCAGGATGGATGGAATACCTGGAGCTATGAGCCTCTGTCAAAATCTGCTGCCTTAAGTCACCTACATTAGGAACACATAGCCGACCTTGATAACGAAGTACACCATCTTCCCTTTGGGAGAAAACCTCTACTCTCTGGTGTTGGACAGCACCTTTTAGTTGAAGTAAGATGGGATCACTGTCTTGCTTTTCCTTCACCTCGAATACCAATGAAGAGTCTGACCCATTGTGAACAATGACACCACCTTCTGATGAATCCGTGAGGCGAACCCCTAATCGAGCAAGGGTGTGAACATCCTTGGCTAGTTCCTTCTTTCCTTCCTCAACCTGTGACATACTACCCATGGACAACCTGCTAACTGCATCCGCTACTATGTGGCCTTACCCGGATAGTAAAGCACGCTCATGTCATAGTCCTTTAGAAGCTCTAGCCACCTTCTCTGACAAAGATTATGTTCTTTCCGGGTGAATACATACTGAAGGCTCTTGTGGTCAGTAAACATATCTACATGGACACCATACAAATAGTGTCTCCAAATCTTCAAGGCAAATACCATTGCTGCTAACTCAAGATCATGAGTCGGGTAGCTCTTATCATGAGTCTTAAGCTGTCTGGAGGGGTATGCAATGACTTTACTATGCTGCATCAGAACACAACCGAGGACAACTCTGGATTCATCACAGTATACTATGAAACTGTCTGAACCCTCTGGTAGAGTCAAAACTGGGGATGTGGTCAACCTAGTTTTCAACTCTTGGAAGTTTTTCTCACACTCATATGACCACTAGAACTTGACCTTCTTCTGAGTCAGCCTAGTCAATGGAGAAGCTATGGATGAAAACCCTTCAATAAATCTCATGTAGTAATCATCCAAACCCAAAAAGCTCCTAATGTCTGTCGGAGAGGTGGGTCAGGACAATTCTTTACTTCCTCTATCTTCTGAGAATCCACTCGAATACCTTCCTTAGATACTACATGACCCAGAAAGATGACTGACTGCAACCAAAACTCACACTTACTAAATTTGCCGAATAATTGTCGATCCTTGAGAGTTTGCAGCACCACTCTCAAATGATTAGCATGCTCCTCTTCACTCCACGAGTAGACTAGAATATCATCAATGAAGACAATAGTGGACATGTCTAAATACTACTTGAACACCCTGTTTATCAAGTCCATGAAAGTTGCAGGAGCATTCATTAGTCCAAAAGACATAACCACAAATTTGTAGTGACCATACCGAGTTTTGAAGGTTGTATTCAGAATGTCACACTCTCTAGCTCTGAGCTGATGATAATCAGATCTCAGGTCAATCTTGGAGAAGTAGCTGACACCCTGAAGCTGGTCGAACAAGTCATCAATCTTGGGGATGGCATACTTATTCTTGATTATGACTTTGTTCAACTGACGGTAGTCTATGCACATTCTGAGGGACCCATAATTTTTATGCACGAAGAGAACTGGGGCACCCCATGGAGAGATGTTAAGTTTGATGAAACCTTTATCTCGGAGGTCCTTAAGTTGTTCCTTCAACTCCTTAAGCTCAGCTGGAGCCATTCTGTAAGGAGGAATAGATATGGGTTGCATGTCTGGAAGAAGGTCTATCCCAAAGTCGATCTCCCGCTCAGGAGGGACTCCAGGCAGATCTTCAGGAAAAATATCTGGAAATTCATTAACTACTGGAACTGACTGGAAAAGGGGGTTTCGGACTCAGAATCCTTAACCCGGACTATATGGTAGATGTAACCCTTTGAGATCATCTTTTTAGCTTTGAGGTAGGATATGAAGCAACCTTTTGATGAAGGAGGACTACCCTTCCACTCTAATACGGGCTCATTTGGAAATTAGAATTTCACAATTTTGGTTCGGCAGTCGATTGAGGCATAACAGGCATGTAGCTAATCTATGCCAAGAATGACATCGAAGTCGGTCATGTCTAACTCTACTAAATCTACTCAGGTAACTTTATGAAGGATAGAAACTGGGAAATCTCTATACACCCTCTTAGCTAGGACAATCTCACTGACTGGAGTTGAGACTGGGATGGGTTCTGGGAGGATTTTTGGATTGACTCCGAATATACATGCAACATACGGTCACAAAATATAGGGAAGCCCTTGGATCTAACAAGGTATAAACATCAAGAGAGAAGACTGATAACATATCAGTGACTAAATTTAGGGAACTCTCCTGATCCTGGCGTGAAGACATGGAATAGAGATGGTTATGACAATGACTGCAACTGTAATGACCCTTCCGGTTATTTCCACGTATACGTTTCCTTATACCGTTAGAGCTTGTTTGTAGCGGCCCTAAGTCACTTAAGGCTTGTCAGGACCGGTATTTCGGTGTCGGGTCTATTTGTTTGATCGTATGATAAGTTTTGAAGACAAGTAAGTCGGCAAAAGTTATCGTAAGTTTCTTTAATAAATTTTTTGAACTTTGGGTCAAATGTCTCAGGGCTTTTCTCCCAATATATAAAGAGTTAGAAGTCCCCCAAAATACCAAATCGAAGGTCTACGAGTCTAGTTTCCAACGCATAAAACCTCACGTCCAACTGATCTCGGAGTAAAATGTTATGACTATTTTACCGCAGACTGTCTGGCAGAAACCGGGTTGCGAACCGGGTCGCGAACCGGGTCGGGGTAAAATCGATATAAAACCTCAACTTCACATTTTAAAATGCCATTTCAGTTTTGAAACAGTGAGGAAACATAAGGGAGGATTCCAAGAGAGTTCTTGAGTATCAAAATCGTGCGTTGGTGAATTGCGAGCCTAAGTTTGAGAATTTATTAACATCGCGTGTATTTGAAAATATTTTATTTGGAAGTTGAATTTGGTAAAAAGTTATATTATTATTACCTTTTTAAAATATTTTAAAGGTTTATGAAAAATATTCTTGTTACGATATAATTGTATATATATTTATTTTATAAGGTTTTTATACATTGTAATATTTTAACGGAGATAGTAAATTTAGTTATGTTGAAATTTATTATTATAATATTGTAGGTTTATTTGAAATAATTTTCTATTTATTATGGTATATTCAAAAAGCTATATTTATTTTATCACGAACCTATGCAATACCCGAATATATACATAATCGGGAAAAGAATATATTATGGTGTGACACCAAGATTCCACGTGGAATCAAGGGATGCCACACCAAAATGCATGCTGCCACTTGTCCATTAGGTGGCCATCACTTACCAATACTTAGCTAGTGCTATTTATATTGGAAGTCAACAAAGTTTATTTAACTTTTGGTTTCATTCATTACCAAGTGTAATGTTTTGTTGGCTGCTCCATATACATACATACGCATACAGAGAAGGGGTTGGTGAAACCAATTATATGTTGACGTTATATTAAATTTTTGAAGAAAATTAATTATCTACATCAAATTATTCAAGCCCGAGTTCAAGTTTGATTTCGTGTTAGAGCTTTTTCGAAGAGGTTCAAGCTTGTCATCGGACGACAGGTAGGTTACGGTTTATTTTCCCTAGACTCCGCATATATAGGATAAAATTGTATTAATGGGCATCCTTGGGTTGGATTATTAGGTTGGTACCACAGACCTCGATCGCTTTATTCATGTCCGCCTACTTTTGTTCCTCCGTTGTTTGTAGTACTTGTCGATATATTTTATTTACCCTTGTGGTCTTGTGAGGCCTTGTTGACTCTGGAACATAGAAGGTGGGATTTTGGGAATGTCCGCAAGTCCCGGGCATAGAATTATCCTTCTAGGCTGGTTATGCTTGCTGAGTAGCTGTGGGCCTGTGCAGGGTCGATAGGTTGATTGTGAGCTGCTGGGCAGCTATTGTGTGTGATCATACCATTTCTATGCTTATAAAGAGGTTTTATCCATGTTTTACTATGGTTTTGGCTTCGGGCCTACTGGCACTATTTTCTAACCTTGCATGGCCCCGGGGGCCTGTTTTTTAATGGAAATGATTTGGAAATGGTTTGATTTCACTTGTGAATATTCCTGGGTAAAAGAAAGTAAAATTATGTTTTAAAGAACCAGTTTTACCATTAACGCTAGACTCGGCAGGGCCGGGGTGCTAGTTGAGTTTTCTTGCTACTTGAGATGATTTTTTTAGCCTCGGTCGGACCGAGCATCTGAGATGACTTTCTATTGTTTAGACCCGGTTATGCTCGGGCACCCTTGGAGGGGTTTTTGAGATATTTTCTTACTACTTTAGTCCTTGACAGGGTCTGGGCATGCATATTCGAGACTGGGTCTCTATCTTGAACCCGGACATGCTTCCGGATGACATGTTTTGATACTGAGTTTTAGTATGGGGTCAGGGACCTCCATGGACCTTGCCATCCGGGCCTGGGGATTCGGGCTGCGTGTGCCGGAGGAAGGGTATACGGCGGAGTAGAGGTATACGGGCAGTGTCCTTCCATGGAACCTACCTGCTGGGACGGATCGGCACCGGAGGAGGTACATACAGAGATACCATTTCACTTGAGATCTTCATGCACTATATCATCCATTGTTTGAGGCTCCACCCTTGTTTGTTGTTTGTTGATTGTACGCTCCGGTAGTATGGGATGCCGGAGGGTTTGTTTTCACTTGTTTGTGTTCCTCGGTTGCATGGGCGGCCGGGGGACTGTAGGTAGACTCTTGCTATTTACTTACAGAATTGTTCCCTGTTACGGTTAAGTATGAAATTGGTTACTGCTAAACTGTTAGTTTCTGGGTTTAAGATTGATATGATTAGTTGAGTTTGATTCATGTCTCTGAGCATGCCTATCATTACTCTTTCCCTCTTCTTACACTTGAGGTTACCGGTATACCGTCCATTTCGTAAACTTATTATGTATACACTGTTATTGCAAGGACCCCAGGTGCGTTACTTATTACTTCCACCTGTGCCTATGGTGTGTGTATTCTGCTTACTGGCCTTACATGTGGTTCTGTTGATTTCCCTCTGGGCTAGTTCCTGTGTACCTTTCGTTGATTTATGTGACTGCTTTCTTCTATTCTGTCTGTTACTACGCTTTTATCTTATATGTGCCCAATCGGCCTATGATACCTACTGGGTACCTTATGCTTCGCATTTGGTGCTCACCCTACCCCCCTGTATCTTTGGGTGCAGATCCTAGCGTGGGCCATCGCCGTTAGATCACTGTGATTCGTGCTTGGAGATCTGTTAGGGACTACTTCAGACTGAGGGCGAGCTCTTAGCGATCGGAGCTTAGCTTTAGTTTATCTTTTGCTTCATGTACTCTATTACCATTCAGAGACATCTGTATATATTGTTTTGGATCATTTGCACTCCATGTATGTAGTTTTAGCTCTATACTATGATACCAGGTCTTGGGGTTCGGTTTAGTTTCTGCATTTATATATATATACTCCTGTTATCTATTCTCCTCATCTTACTCTCTTACTTTTGCTTATTAAACTGTTCTCCTGCTTATTTGTTAGATAGTAGCCCATTACTAACTGTCCTGGGCTACGAGAATTGGTTCGCCTACTGAGGGGTTGTAGGTGCCATCATGACCGAGAAATCGGGTTGTGACAACTTGGTATCAGAGCTTTAGGTTCACCGGTGTCATCGGAATAGGAGCCAATGTCTAGTAGAGTCCTGCGGATCAGGGCGGAAACGTCCGTACTCAATCTTTGGGAGGCTACAGTAACATTTTAGGAAATTTGACTCTTTCATTGCTTCTGTGTCGTGCGTGGAACCCTTGAAATTTCTGGAAATCTCATTTGTTCTACTTCAATCTCCCGCAGATGGTTTGTACGAGATCATCGGCATCAGGCGGAGATGAGCCTCCCACTCCAGCTAAGGGTCGAGGACGCCCTCGAGCAGTGGCACCTGCTAGGGCTGCTAGAGTGGAGATAGAGCCCGAGCGGCATGTGGATCGGGGGCAGCCCAGGTACCACCAGCTCCAGTACCAGCTCCAGTACCCACTTCTGTGCCAGCTCCAGTCGCAACTTAGTCTCCAGATATTCGGGGATTACTATTACAGCTTTTGGGTATGATTGGAGAGCGGCCTTCTGAGGTAGCGCAGACATCCGCTCAGGGGGTAGCCCTGGGTGCACAGAGCTCAGGAGCGTAGCCTGCTACTATGGCTCCCCGTGCGGAGGTCATTCCAGTTCCATCTGTTGCACAACCTCTTGCTCATCTCCCAGTTATGACAGAGTTAGAGTAGAAGGCGTTGGGTAGGTTTTTGAGGTTAGCAGCTCCGAGGTTTGCTGGTACTTCTGGACAGGATCCACATGACTTTATTACTACATATGAGGAGATGTTGCATCATTTGGGTTTGTTGGAGACTCACGGGGTTGGTTATACTACCTATCAGTTGGAGGGGCCAGCGAAGTTATGGTGGAGGGCCCAGGTTGCTTGTAGACCACCGTCGTCACCTCCTTTGACCTGGTCTGAGTTTTATGAGGCCTATATGGCCAAGTTCCTACCTCAGAGTGATCGTGAGCGTCGCAGGGAGCAGTTTACTCACCTTGTGCAGGGGTCTACGACTATCTCAGAGTATGAGACCAATTTTCATCAGCTAGCACCGTTTGGAGCTATGATCATTCCTACCGAGGCAGATAGGATTCGCAGATTTGTATGGGGTTTGAGGCCAGAGATCAGGCAGCCAGCTGAGATATTGATTGCCGGTGGTCGGTCATTTTAGGCTATCGTAGACTATGCCCGCACTGTGGAGGACTAACAGCGACATGATCAGGGGTCTAGAGATAAGAGGCCTCAACATCAGGGTGTTTATAGTGGTTCCAGATATGGTGGTAGAGGTCCTGGCCAGTGGAGCCAGAGTTATCAGCCACAGCAGCACCAGGGTCAGTCCAGCCGACCGTTTCAGGATTTCCTTCAGACTTTCTTTAGTACCCAGTTCGAGCAGGGTCAGAGCAGCCGTCAGGGCTATGGCGGCCAGTCTTCGAGGGGTATAGTTTCTAGGGCATCAGGCCGTGGTGGTTATACGGGATCTGCTGGTTCATCTCGAATGAGTAGGCTGCCAGGGGCTTGTTTTACTTGTGGTGCGATGGGTCATTTTGCTAGAGATTACCCTCAGCAGGGTACAGTTCAGTTGGCCGAGCCTTTACGAGCAGTTCAGTCTCCGGTTAGAGGGGGTGGTCGTAAGAGTAGAGGTGGTGCTCCACACGGCAGAGCAGGTGGTAGGGATGGCGGTCGGGCAGGTGGAGATCGTCGTCAGTTTTATGCGGTCCCTAGGAGACCTGAGGCAGAGGCCTCAGATGCTGTGATTACAGGTACGATTTCTGTGTGCCATCAGTCTGCTATGGAGTTATTTGATCCTGGATCCACTTTTTCATATGTATCTTCCTACTTTGTGCCTTGTTTGGGGTTGGCTAGTGAGCTATTATCTGTTCCTATTTCTGTTTCGACCCCAGTAGGAGATTCTTTAGTAGTGGATCAGATTGTGAGATCTTGTATGCTATCTATTGGTGATTCAGAGACTTGGGGTGATTTGATGATTCTTGATAAGCTAGATTTTGATGTGATACTGGGCATGGACTGGTTATCCCCTCACCATGTGGTTTTGGATTGTTATGCCAAGACCATTACCATAGCTATGCCCGGTGTATTCCTGGTTGTATGGCAGGGTTCTGTTAGCCATGCACCATCTGGGATCATCTCTTGTCTTCGAGCTAGGAAGTTTATTTCCCGTGGGTGTTTAGCTTATCTAGCATATGTCCTAGATATTAGTGCTGACCCTACTTCTCCTGAGTCTGTTCCTGTGGTTAGATACTTCCTCGATGTGTTTCCTACCGACCTTCCAGGCCTTCCACCTGAGAGAGATATTGATTTCGCTATTGAGCTAGAGCCGGGCACCAGGCCCATTTCTATTTCTCCTTACCGTATGGCTCCTGCTGAGTTGAGGGAGCTTAAGGAGCAGCTCCAGGATCTGTTAGCTAAGGGGTTTATTAGACCTACTGTGTCACCTTGGGGTGCTCCTGTTCTCTTTGTGAAGAAGAAGGATGGGTCGATGCGCATGTGTATTGATTATCGGCAGCTGAATAGGGTGACAGTGAAGAATAGGTATCCGATGCCGAGGATTGATGATTTGTTTGACCAGCTTCAGGGTTCAGTCATGTTTTCGAAGATTGATTTGAGGTCTGGCTACCATCAGTTGAGGATTAGGGCGGAGGACATCCCTAAGACAGCATTCAGGACACGTTATTGCCATTATGAGTTCCTGGTGATGTCTTTTGGGTTGACTAATGCCCCCGCAGCCTTTATGAACTTGATGCACAGGGTTCTTGTCCCGTATTTGGACTCATTTGTGATAGTTTTTATAGACGACATCTTGGTATACTCGCGTAGTAGAGATGAGCATGAGCAGCACTTGAGGGTTATACTCCAGACTTTGAGAGATCATCGGCTTTATGCCAAGTTCTCAAAGTGCGAGTTTTGGCTTGAGTCAGTTGCATTCCTAGGGCACGTGGTGTCAAGGGATGGGATTAGGGTTTACCCGGGAAAGATTTCTGCGGTTTGTGATTGGCCTAGACTTACTACTGCTACTGAGGTCCGCAGCTTTATTGGGTTAGCTAGTTACTACAGATGGTTTATTGAGGGATTTTCTTCCATATCAGCACCCTTGACTATGATGACTAGGAAGGATGTCCCATTTCAGTGGTCGGATCAGTGTGAGGATAACTTCCAGAGGCTTAAGGCCTTATTGACTTCAGCTCCAGTTTTGACTTTGCCGGTTGAGGGTCAGAGCTTCTCCGAGTACTGTGATGCTTCTGGGGTTGGTCTTGGTTGTGTGTTGATGCAGCAAGGTCGAGTAATAGCATATGCGTCGAGTCAGCTGAAGGTTCACGAGCGCAATTACCCCACTCATGACTTAGAGTTGGAAGCGGTAGTTTTCGCGCTCAAGATCTGGAGGCATTACCTCTATGGAGTTCACTGTGAGATCTTCACTGATCACTGTAGTCTTCAGTATATCACGAGTCAGTGAGAGTTGAACTCGAGACAGAGGAGATGGGTCGAGTTACTGAAGGACTATGACTTTACTATTCTGTATCATCCGAGCAAGGCAAACGTGGTAGCGGATGCCTTGAGCCGAAAGACAGTGAGTATGGGTAGCCTAGCTTCACTATCAGTTTCAGAGCGACCATTGGCCTTGGACATCCAGTCCTTGGCTAACCATTTGGTTAGGCTTGACTTGTCGGATGCTAGCAGAGTTCTCGCCAGTGTTGAGGTTCATTCTACTTTGATTGATCTGATTCAGAGCCGTCAGTTTGAGGATCAGCAATTGTGTGACCTTCGTGATCGGGTTGTTCAGGGTGAGACCTGTCGGGCTACTCTATATTCAGGTGGGGTTCTGAGGTTTGATAGTCTCCTTTGTGTTCCAAGGATTAGTCATTTGATTCAGTTGATACTTCACGAGGCACATTGTACTAGATACTCCATTCACCCTGGCACAGCAAAGATGTATAGAGACTAGAGGCACCTTTACTGATGGAGTGGTATGAAGCGGGATATAGCAGATTTTGTATCTCGGTGCTTGAACTGTCAGCAGGTTAAGTTCGAGCACATGAGACCTGGTGGTTTGATGCAGCGACTTCCCATTCCTGAATGGAAATGGGAAGGGATTACTATGGACTTTGTTGTTGGTTTTCCTCGTACTTCTCATGGGTTTGATTCCATATGGGTGATTGTTGATAGGCTGACTAAGTCAGCACATTTCTTGCCGGTTCGGACTTCTTATGGCGCAGAGAGGTTAGCTCAGATCTACCTTCGTGAGATTGTTCGGTTGCACGGGGTTCCAGCTTCTATCATTTCAGACCATGGCACTCAGTTCACATCTCAGTTCTGGAGGGCTTCTCAGCGAGATTTGGGTACAGAGGTTCATCTTAGTACCGCCTTCCACCCTCAGAAAGATGGCCAGTCCGAGAGGACAATTCAGATTCTGGAGGACATGCTTCGGGCCTGTGTTCTTGACTTTGGAGGTTCATGGGATCAGTTTGTTCCCTTGGCAGAGTTTGCTTATAATAACAGCTTCCATTCGAGTATCGGCATGGCACCTTTTGAGGCTTTGTATGGCAGGCGTTGCAGATCACCGGTAGGTTGGTTTGATGGTTTTAGTGCTGGTCCACAAAGCACAGATTTGCTTCGAGATTCCGTAGATCAGGTTCGTGCGATTCAGGACAGACTTCGGGCAGCTCAGAGCAGGCATAAGAGTTATGCTGATCATAGGCTTCGTGCCTTGGAGTTTAGTGTCAGTGACTTGGTGTTTCTCCGTGTATCGCCCATGAAGGTCTTGATGAGGTTTGGTAGGCGGGGCAAGCTTAGCCCCAGGTACATTGGGCCGTTTGAGATTCTTAAGAGGGTTGGTAGCGTTGCCTATCAGTTAGCCTTACCTCCGATGTTTTCAGCTATACATCCTGTATTTCATGTTTCGATGTTGCGTTGGTATGTCCCAGATGAGTCTCATGTGTTGCAGTGGGATTCAGTTCAGTTGGGTGAGGATTTAGCCTTTGTTGAGGAGCCGACAACTATTTTGGTCAGAGATGTCAGGAGATTGAGGTCTTGAGAGATCCCGGTTGTTAAGTTTCAGTGGAGGCACCGTCCAGTCAAGGAGGCTACCTGGGAGACCGAGAGAGATATGCGGGCTCAGTATCCGCAGCTGTTTGAGCCTTCAGGTACCCCCTTGACCTTGACTTTCGAGGACGAAAGTCCTTTTTAGTAGTGGATGATGTAATGACCCTTCCGGTTATTTCCACGTATACGTTTTCCTTGAACCGTTAGAGCTTGTTTGTAGCGGCCCCAAGTCACTTAAGGCTTGTCGGGACCGGTATTTTGGTGTCGGGTCCATTTGTTTGGTCGTATGATAAGTTTTGAAGACAAGTAAGTCGGCAAAAGTTATCGTAAGTTTCTTTAATAAATTTTCTGAACTTTGGGTAAAATGTCTCAGGGCTTTTCTCCTAATATATAAAGAGTTAGAAGTCCCCCAAAATACCAAATCTAAGGTATACGAGTCTAGTTTCCAACGCATAAAACCTCACGTCCAACTTATCTCGGAGTAAAAAGTTATGACTGTTTTACCGCGGACTGTCTGGCAGAAACCGGGTTGCGAACCGGGTCGCGAACCGGATCGGGTCAAAATCGATTTAAAGCCTCAACTTCACATTTTAAAAATGCCATTTCAGTTGTGAAACAGTGAGAAAACATAAGGGAGGATTCCAAGAGAGTTCTTTAGTATCAAAATCGTGCGATGGCAAATTGCGAGCCTAAGTTTGAGAATTTATTAACATCGCGTGTATTTGAAAATATTTTATTTGAAAGTTGAATTTGGTAAAAAGTTATATTATTATTACCTTTTAAAAATATTTTAAAGGTTTATGAAAAATATTTTTATTACGATATAATGGTATATGTATTTATTTTATAAGGTTTTTGTACATTGTAATATTTTAACGGAGATAGTAAATTTAGTTATGTTAAAATTATTATTATAATATAGTAGGTTTTGTTTGAAATAATTTTCTATGAATTATGGTATATTTAAAAAGTTATATATATTTTACCATGAATTTATGCAATACCCGAGTATTTACTTAACGGGACGAATTGGTTGCCACCTCGACTTCCACGTGGAAGTGGAGGCATTGTACAACAAGGTTAGGCAGTATGTTATCATGTAGTGGCATAGAGTAATGATTGTTGGCAAATCCATTATACATATATATGCACATCTGCCAAACTTTGGATGTTTGGCAGAATTTAAGTTCCTTTGCAAAATTCACCCACACGTTAATGTGGTATTAAACTTCATTCAATTTGATTTCATTTTGGAGTGGTTCGGACTCGGAAATCATCATTCTATCAGCTTGTCGTCGGGCGACAGGTAGGTTACGATTTATTTTTCCCTAGACTCCGCATATATAGGATAAAATTGTATTAATGGGCATCCTTGGGTTGGTTTATTAGGTTGGTACCACAGACCTCGACCGCTTTATTCATGTCCGCCTACTTTTGTTCCTCTGTTTCTTATAGTACTTGCCGATATATTTTATATACCCTTGTGGTCCTGTGAGGCCTTGTTAACTCTGGAACATAGAAGGTGGGATTTTGGGAATGTCCGCGAGTCCCGGGCATAGAATTATCCTTCTAGGCTGGTTAAGTTTGCTGAGTAGCTGTGGGCCTGTGCAGGGTCGATAGGTTGATTGTGAGCTGCTGGGCAGCTATTGTGTGTGATCCTACCATTTCCATGCATAAAAAGAGGTTTTATCCATGTTTTACTATGGTTTTGGCTTCGGGCCTACTGGCACTATTTTCTAACCTTGCATGGCCCCGGGGGCCTGTTTTTTAATGGAAATGATTTGGAAATGGTTTGATTTAACTTGTGAATATTCCTGGGTAAAAGAAAGTAAAATTATGTTTTAAAGCACCAGTTTTACGATTAACGCTAGACTCGGCAGGGCCGGGGTGCTAGTTGAGTTTTCTTGCTACTTGAGATGATTTTTTTAGCCTCGGTCGGACCGAGCACCTGAGATGACTTTCTACTGTTTAGACCTGGTTATGCCCGGACACTCTTGAAGGGGTTTTTGAGATATTTTCCTACTACTTTAGTCCTGGACAGGGTCTGGGCATGCATATTCGAGACTGGGTCTCTATCTTGAACCCGGACTTGCTTCCGGACTACATATTTTGATACTGAGTTTTAGTATGGGGTAGGGACCTTTATGGATCTTGCCATCCGGGCATGGGGCTTCTGGCTGCGTGTGCCAGAGGAAGGGTATATGGCGGAGTAGAGGTATACGGGCAGTGTTCTTCCATGGAACCTACCTGCTAGGCCGGATCGGCACCGGAGGAGGTACATACAGAGATACCATTTCACTTGAGATCTTCATGCATCATATCATCCATTGTTTGAGGCTCCACCCTTGTTTGTTGTTTGTTTATTGTACGCTCCGGTAGTATGGGATGCCGGAGAGTTTGTTTTCACTTGTTTGTGTTCCTCTGTTGTATGGGCGGCCGGGGGACTGTAGGTAGACTCTTGCTATTTACTTACAGAATTGTTCCCTGTTACGGTTAAGTATGAAATTGGTTACTGCTAAACTGTTAGTTTCTGGGTTTAAGATTAATATGATTAGTTGAGTTTGATTCATGTCTCTAAGCATGCCTATCATTACTCTTTCCCTCTTCTTACACTTGAGGTTACCGGTATACCGTCTATTTTGTAAACTTATTATGTATACACTGTTATTGCAAGGACCCCAGGTGTGTTACTTCTTACTTCCACCTGTGCTTATGATGTGTATATTCTGCTTACTGGCCTCACATGTGGTTCTGTTGATTTCCCTCTGGGCTTGTTCCTGTGTACCTTTCGTTGATTTCTATGACTGCTGTCTTCTATTCTGTCTGTTACTACGCTTTTATCTTATATGTGCCCAGTCGGCCTATGATACCTACTGGGTACCTTATGCTTCGCATTTGGTGCTCACCCTACCCCCCTCCATCTTTGGGTGCAGATCCTAGCGTGGGCCATCACCGTTAGATCACTGTTATTCGTGCTTGGAGATCTGTTGGGGACTACTTCAGACTGAGGGTGACCTCTTGGCGATCGGAGCTTAGCTTTAGTTTATCTTTTGCTTCATGTACTCTATTACCATTTAGAGACATCTGTATATATTGTTTTGGATCGTTTGCACTCCATGTATGTAGTTTTGGCTCTATACTATGATACCAGGTCTTGGTGTTTGGTTTAGTTTCCGCATATATATATATATACTCCTGTTATCTATTCTCCTCATCTTACTCTCTTACTTTTGCTTATTAAACTGTTCTTCCGCTTATTTGTTAGATAGTAGCCCATTACTAACTGTCTTGGGCTACGGGAATTGGTTCGCCTACTAGGGGGTTGTAGGTGCCATCATGACCGAGAAATCGGGTCGTGACAAATCTATATCACACTCAGGTGGAAATCCTGACAGGTCAGTAAGAAACATATCTAAGAACTCCCTAACAACAAGTATCGACTCGAGGAAAGAAGGATCGGTGCTAACATCCTGGACATATGCTAGATAGGTCAAACACCCGCGTGAAACTAACTTCCTAGCCTGAAGGCAAGAAATTATCCTAAACGGTGTGCAACTAACAAAACTCAGCCACATAATCGGGGATACGCTGGTCATAGCAATGGTAACGGTCTTGGCATAGCAATCCAAAACCACTCATTAAGGGGATAACCAGTCCATGCCCACAATCACATCAAAATCTAGTATGTCTAATATCATCAAATCAGCCTAAGTCTCAAGATCATCAATAGATATCAAGCAAGATCTAACAATCCGATCCACTACTAATGAATCACCTACTGGGGTAGCAACAGATACAAGAATAGATAATAGCTCACTAGCAAACCCCAAACAAGGAACAAAGTAGGTAGAAACATAAGAGAATGAAGAACTAGGATCAAATAATGCTAAAGTTGACTGGCGGCAGACAGAAATCATACATGTGATCACTACGTCTGAGGAATCTGCCTCTGATCTACCAGGGATAATATAAAACGGATGCTGACCTCCACCTGACTGACCACAATTTTGACCACCTGTCCTGCCACACTGGGCACTACCTCTACCCTGGACACCACTACCTTTGGCCAGTTGCTGCACTGATCTCAAAGGCTGAGCTGGCTGAGTGGCTGGATGAACTGTACCCTACTGGGGGAAATCTCTAGCATAGTTACCAATGATACCACACTCATAGCATGGCTCTGATGGCCCACCCTATCGAGATAAACTGGCTAAACCAAAATTGCTATCTCTCGATCAACATCCACATATCCAATGAGTTCGGTTAGAACATCATTCGGTGTGCTAAGTTACCAACCAACAATTGCTTGGGTAGGTTATCCTATCTCTAGCTCGGACCCTTAAATAGGAGATTCCGCAATTGGAGATATCTCTAGCCTCTAATCTAAGTGGATTCCCAAGTACCCACTAGCAATTTCACATCCACAACTACAAAATTCTCTCTCTAGCAATTATATATCCAAGTAAGGTAAATTCATGTTTGCAACCACAAATTATTAGATTAAAACATGGTGAAACTACTAGACCCATATCCAATAAGTTATTATAAGAGTGAATTAACAACACCCACACCAATTAGATAAGCACTTATCATCAATACACCCCTAGACAAGAGAAATTAGCCACTCATAAAAGAGGGAGAAGATATACCAGCTGGGTAAATCAAATTCCCATCCATTGTAGTTGATTCTCAAGTTCTAGAATCAAATTAGGCACACAAGTTGTTAACCAAAAGATTGGATTGAAAACCCTCTCTCAATGGAGATGGAGAAAAATATTTACAAGCCAAGAATATCTCCAAGTTCTCTCTGAATATTGTATGATAAAAATTGTCTATATAAAATAAGACTAAACTTGCCTTTTATATTCTCCAAAAATTTTCACATATTTTTAGGAAAAAATTGCCCTCCGTGTGATATGTGACGTCACGTGCGGTTCCTATGTCGTAGTGTGCACGTCGCACACCTACTTCAGATTGGCCAATGACTTCAGCCGTTTAGGTGGGCTTTGTGTGAAGGTGGTGCATTTTGCACCACGAGATGTGTGTGTCGCATGTGACCGCACTCCTTAGCAGAATCTTTAGTCATCTTTGCAGCTTCATGCGGAACCGTACCTCGGCTTGTGCGTGTCGCACAACCATCACACCTCCTGGCAGATTCATCAGTTTTTCTCAACTTTTCAGACTTAGCTCCTTTTTGGATATTTTTGGGTCCATATCCTTGTTTTTCCTCTTCTATCCAAAGTACTTGCATAAACATCAATAAGGGCTATAAGAACCTCTAAATCAATTCAAAACATAGCAATAATTCATGGATATAGGCTCAATAAGTTGGTAGATTACCGACTTATCAAATCCCCAAACTTGAACTATTGCTTGTCCCCAAGCAAGATACTCACATGGCAAGGAATGAATTATGCTAAGGCTCATTAAGTCACAAAAACTACTCGACACTAAAAATTTAAGATAAAGAAACAAAGAAAAGACTCAAACAAAAGACTCAACTACTATGCTCAAGGCAATTGCTCATTTCAAAATCTTTTTCAAAAGGATATCATATCTCAATTAAAATCAAGGGAATTTCCCATACAAAACAAGACATTTTAGCTTCTCAAGTCCTTGGCATGGACCGTCAAGGTTTGCCTCAAGATTCATCACACAACTTGTCTCATTCATTCCTCTCAATTGAAATAGAGACTCTATTCTTCAATTTGAGTGCATGATGCCACTCACCACAAGAGAGAATCCCAGTTACAATTATTCAATTCATAACAACGGGATTATAAGAGAACCAAGAAGAGTTTCACTCTCTCAAGGAAGTTCAAGTGCATACGCGTCGAACCATAGGCTTGCCCTTAATGTAGATCGCCACTAATGTGGGGTAGCCAAGCTTGGAATCACCAAGGACTTGTGGGTTACGATGTTGGATAGGGCTAAGGTTAGGATATCATTTGTTTCAAGTGACTACACCTCCCTAATGCTCTTTGTTTTCATTTCAAACACCGCTCACATTTTTCGATTTTCAACTTCACCTTATTTCTCCCTCACAAAACCCAAGATTTCTCCTTTTTTACTTCATAATCATTCACACCTTATATCATCTTCACTTAGTAGCACCTATATTTTTTTGCTTTTCAATTTGCTCATTGGATTGATCTTTTTAGAGCAATTCTCAATTCTCGAATCAAGGTGCTACCTTGCACTTGAAGTGCATTTATTTTCTCCTCCTCATTTGTTCACATGCACCTCCCAAACTTAGGCATTTGCCTATGTTATCTTTTGTTCCCCCCCCCAAGTTAGGCTTTTAGCCTATATTTTATTTCCAAGCAATTAGGGAGGATGGGTGCGAAGATGGAGGTTCCAAAAAGGTCAATGTTCTCCAAGGGTATTAAAGAATGGTCACAAGCTTAAAGGGGTTCACTAGGATTTGATGTCATTGGGAGGTCATTTGAGTGATGTGGCTATCAAAAAAGGCCTAAGGTCATTTCCCAAGGTTGGTTACACCTAGAATTTCTCCTTGAATCACATTCGTGGCACTTTCTAGATGACACTTTTGCACAAGAATCAAGGTAAAGCCTCACCGCACAAGGCATCATGCCACAAGACTTCATCCATTAGTCTCATAATCAATTGGGGCGAATAAATTTTGACAAGCTATTCTGAGCTCGTTACACACTCGTTTGAGAGTCAATCAAGCCAAAGGGAGAGTGTGTAAGTCATGACAAGAGAATTTTTTGGTGGCCCCATTATGAGACAACACTTACAGACTAAAGTCTAAACTAAACTTGGCATTTTCCCTTCAGAAAGTCCCCTCTCAATCTATCATAGGGAAACACCAACCCAGTTTGACAGACAAAAACAAAATAAAAAAAAGAAAAAAAATCAAAACTTTTGCTCCTTGGGAATGAACTGTAGCATTAAGAAAACCCTCAGAGTTTATTTTTATGCTACTATCAACAAAGCGATCCAAAAAATTTCTCGCTTATGAATCAATCGAGAACAAGCCTAGGCATAGTAATTTAGCGCATTTGCAAGGCACAAGTAGTGGAATAATAGGGCATGTAAGACCAACCCAGAACATCATCAATAAAAAACATCAAGCCCGGTGAGGGAACAACTAAACTCAAAGTAAAACAAAAATATAATCTAAACAGCATCACAATCAATTATCCAAAATGTGCCCGACAAGGGCCAAATAAAACTAGGTAGAAATGTCAACTAGGCCCGACAAGGGCAATAAATTGTCTCAAACCCACTCACGGGCATCAAAAAGCAAGTAAGTAAAGCCACCCCCTCCCATGAAATAAACATTGTCCACAATGCTCATAGTGCAATGGGACAAGGGTGGAACTCCCTGTAGGATCTAGTCCTCATCATCACCATCATCAGGGGTAACTTCTTCTTCAAAATTCTTCCCACTTGGGCCAGCGCCACCCTTACAAGAATCTGATGACAATGTGGAGTCATGAAGGACCGTCTGAAACACAGGGTTCTCATTGTCATCCGACTAATAAATAGCATGCTTGGGCACCTCTTCTTCCGCATAAGAGGCAAACAAACTATCTAAGGGGCCAGGAATTTTATGAGATGGAGGCAATATGGACAAGTCCTCTTGGATTATCGGTGCTTTCCCTTTTTCCTTGGCCAAGTCTGACAGAAGGGATTTGAGAGACCTCTCACATACATCCACTCATCTCCATAGAGTGAGAGTACTTTCCACTACTTCCTTCATGGCCACTTTGACTGCTCTCTCGATCAAACCCGGGAGATCATTTGACAAAATCCTTCAACTGTCTTTCATGATTGTATGTTTTGTCAACCATGTATTGGAGGCTGAGTGGCACCCTGGGTGCAGTAGCTGGAGGAGTATGTTCTTGTAAGGCAATGGGAAAAAGGGGAGGGGCATGCATTTCAACATCTTAGTCATCACCCTTGGCTTCCACAGATGCTTTAACCCTAGACCTTTTGAATCAGAGGGCATCCCGGTTAGTCTTTTTATCAAGATCTAACACACCAATGGCAGGGATAAGAGTATCACACTTGAAGAATGGAACACCAGCTTGTGCACATAATTTTCTGGTCAACATCGGGAAGGGAAAAATATCACTACTCCTTTGGGACTTTCTTTTTATCACCAAGGAATTGACCTCCCCCATATTGACATGATCTCCTGTCATGATTGCAGCTATCAACATGTCTCCATCGTGCGTTATCTTTTGGTCATTCTGAGATTGTATAAGGTGGGTGCGCACGAAGCCATACCACAAGAGAGCATCAAATTACAAAGTCAAGCGGGGGATTTCACCTTCTATGGTGGCCCAAGAAGGTGTATTAGGAGAAATAATGAGGGCAACCCACTCGAGAGGTTTGCACCGAAGGAGCAACTTCTCCATTAGGGTGGGTGTTCGATTGCTCCCTTAGATGGCATTAATAGCAGCTAGACTGATGTGGACTTCTTTCCCTCTAACAATAACTGATTCCAATGCGGCAAATTTCTCACAACTTTCTTTGAGGCCTCTAGCATCTTGGGTTGCTTGGTATGAAGCAAAAAACTCTTGGACCAACTCTTTGTAATAGTTCTCGTGTACTTCCTAAAATGGTTGGCAGTGGCGCATAGCAAACTGAGTAGGGTTGTTGGGTAGATTATTCCCCACTGCATTCAGATTAAAGCTCTACTCCCCATTGAAGGACCTTCCGCTATCACGATCATAGATCACTTCCATGCCCTCCATTCCAAACCAAACTCTCTCCTCTTTTGAGGCTTGATCATGGCTCGATAAGACTTTCTTTTTCCTTATTGAAGTAGGTTGGAGGAGGAGGGAGCGGTTGGCCTGCGTGAGATCCTCTCGACATTACCCATGTTAGAAGACATAGTCTGCATCCAAAGATAGTGAGCCAAGAAACAAAAACAAATTCTAATAAAAAAAAGTTAGCAACTAAAAATGGTGGAATGCAATGTATTAGAGAAACAAAGTAGGTATTTGTTGTCTTATGTGAACCATACGCGAGACGCACTAGGAAGAGTGTGCATCACATGTGCTATCGTACAAGCTAAAAAAACCTTCAGGAAACGTTTCGACTGAGGTGTGATGCTGGTGCGATTCGCACCATCAGGAGTGCGTGTCGCACCTCAGATCAGTGATCTGCTCATTCTTTTAAACTTGGTGCGATACTTTGTGCGCCCCACACATCAAGATCTATGCATCATATGTAAAATGAACAAAGGCACAGTTGGGACTTTTGGTTCCTTGTGTTCTTGTGAGTTACGCATATGATCCATAGAGCAAGATGTGCTTCGGCACTTAGCACCACACACAACCAATTCATAATAAAAAAGGGGGCAAAGAGGATTCATGACCATAACTTCCGGGTACTCAGACTTCCCCATATTTCCATTAGCACACAACCAACAAGAAAGGACTCAACGACTTCCTTTAAGATGGACGTTACCCCATCTATCATTGGGAACATCAAGCCCCCCTTGCAACAGTGGGTGCCAACAAGCATATCAACAATTAACCTCCTTTCCGCACGAGATCATACACCCCAACTAGATTTTCAATAAGGATCACGGGCATACAATCAACAACATTCAACGTCAATTATCAATTATCAAACAAAATCTCATGACTAACGATGACCTGCCCTTAAGATCGATGTCACCCAATCTATCATCGGGCCAAATCAGGCACTAGTCACAAGTGGGTTACTCAGACTTCACCCCAACACAGATATTAAGGCTAAACGTCACTACCAATCTAAATGCATAGTCAAGATTTACAATCTACTAAGTTAACATTAGAGAGTTCATCATTACAAATTAAAATTGGGGACCCTAAATTTTTGGATCTCGCCCAAAACTAACATGGTCAATCTACTAAGCATGCTTCACAATATGAGTTCCCAAAAATTACAAAAACAACTATTTAACATCGGGGAACTTACCATGAGTGAAGATTATGAAGGGAATAACAAAAATCGAAGCTCTTTGAACTCCAACAATGGTGACCCATAACACCACCCGGAGAATAATGGTGGCGATGTGGAGAAGTGGTGGAGAAGATTGGGTGAGAAGAGGAGAAGATTTTGTGGAAGTTTGAGGTGTATGGAGAGACTTTTTGTGGAGGATTTTGAGAGATATGGATAAAGATGGTGGAAAATAAGAGAAAGAGGTGGTTTTAAAAGAAAAGGAAGAAGAAGAGTTGGTCGGGTCATCTCCGGGTCGGGTCGGTCAATTAAAAATTTAGATTTACCTCCTGTCAGCCGCGACATGCTATTTGCACCAGTCAAGGTGCAGACCGCATGACGTATTGCACATGCCCCTTTTTCTCCCCTAGGTTTGCCCAGGAATCTGTTTCCTTGTGCGATGGAGATGCGACGAACACTTGGGCTTATACGGTCTGCATGGCCCAGCGCACGTCACCTTCATTGTTTCAACTTTTCCTCCAGGATTTTTGTTTTGCTGTGCGATTGACTGTGCGACATGCATAATTGCTTGTGCAGTCTGCACTGTCCACTGCACGGCACCCTTTTGCCTTGCTTTCCCTTCTTGAGTTCTCCATTCAATGCATTCCCTACAAAATATCAAAAACAACAAACAATAACCAAAAACAAAAAAAAGAAACTTGGGTTGCCTCCCAAGCAACGTTTGATTTAACATCCGCTTGATTTAACGTCGCAACACGATGATATTACCTCAATCCTCATTCATTTTTGGGGTTATTGACGGTGTCGCTAGGCAACGTTCCCTTCATCCATGGGTTCATTTGGCTTGACAGGTGGGTCATTTGGGACTTAAGTTGTTAGATCGAGGCACTATGGGAGCTCACCGTTTGGTGAAGTGTAGAGACCTCACTCTTTAGCTCACTCACTCCCGAGTTTATAATGTCAACCTTCTTAAGAACCAAGGATAAGATGTCCTCTAACTTGGATTGTCTGTGATTGCTTGTGCCCAGTTGGTAGAGAGAATCAGATTTGTTTGGGGGATGTGAGGATTTGATCTTTGGTGATTGAAGCTATCACCATCCTTATCTCTTTCACGCCAATTACTATCCCTTATTTTGTCTCTAATCCAACCTTGATTCTCTTCCCGTGGGCGATAATACCCTGGGCGAGAACCCTTTGACACATTGCATAGCTTACCATCAGCCTCAATCATAAGCTCAACATTATTCACCTCAAACTCAGGTGTACTCACTGCATTCACCTTCTTAACACCGGCTCCCATCACATGCTTAGCCATCAAATCAATTTTAGTCATCATTTTAGCTAAAGCTTCATCTCGCTCCTCATCTTTTCTCCTTGTTTCATCTGTCAAGATTGTTGAGGGCGTTCTCGAAGTTGGGTCATCCGCTTCTCTTGTATGCCAGGCTTGATTGGTTTTCTTCATTCACTCCAACAAATTCGAGGCTATGTGAAACTCCAAGTCCATGTAGGTACCACATCCAAGATTATTAGCCACCGATTTGTTCGTGGATTCAATGACCGGTAGAAGCTTTGGAGCAACACATTATCTGACAACTCATGGTTTGGGAACAATAGAAGCTTCTTTTTGAATCGTAGCCACACTTCATGAAGAGGCTTATCCGGGATCTGCCTAAAGTTGGTAATCTTATCTCTAAACTTCATCATTCGAGATAGAGGAAAAAAGCTTGAGGTAAATGCCTAAACTAACTCTCCCCAAGATGTGATGGAGTCCTCCGGTAATTCTTCCAACCACGTTGTGAATTTCCCTTTTAAGGATAAAGGGAAGAGGCGCAATCGTATGGACTTTTGGGAAATATGTTCAAAGATGAACGGTTGGCAAATTTCCACGAAATTCCGAATATGCCGGTTGGTATCTTCATGGGCATCTCCACCAAATAATCCTTTAATCTGAATTAGATAGAGCATGGTGCTTTTCACGTGGAATACAACATTTCCCACCGTGGGGGTAGGCGGATTGCACCTATACCTTCGTGCATCATAGGTTCAGCAACGTTGGCATTGTTGAAGTCGCCAATGCTCTCATTATCCTAGGCTTTGTCCATAGCTGGCCTGCTCAATCAACACTCAAAAATAATAAAAAGTAAAAGAATACAAGCACTCTCAAGTTGACTTCACAACAACAATAAAAAACTACCTAATACTCAAGTCCCCGACAGTGGCACCATTTTTTATGAACGCTCAAATCGTGGCTCTCCAACTAGGAGGTCACGATGATCACGTAGTTAAAACACATTTATAAACCCAATGGATGTCGGGGTCATACCCAAGGGACCTGATTTAACTTTTAGAGATTGTGCAAAGTGATTTCAAAGAGAGAGTAATTGTTCAACAAAACCAAAGCAATAAAATGGGGGGAATTGGGAAAGTTGTCACTACTAACTCAATTCAAATAAAAAGTTGTAAAATCGAGATGGGTGTACCAATAAGGACTAGATGACTAGGGGTGTATTTCTGATGGGGCATTCACTATAGGATAGAGTAGTCACTAATTCACTTCAATTTTCACCTATTGACATGGGTAGCGTTGTCTATGAGTGTGGATTTATATCTCTCGATCAACATCCACATATCCGATGATTTTGGTTAGAACATCATTCGGTGTGCTAAGTAACCAACCAACAATTTCTTGGGGAGGTCATCCTATCTCTATCTCGGACCCTTAAATGGGAGATTCCACGATTGGAGCTATCTCTAGCCTCCAATCTAAGTGGATTCCCAAGTACCAACTACAAATTTCACATCCACAACTACAAAATTCTCTCTCAAGCAATTATATAGCCAAGTAAGGTAAATTCATGTTTGCAACAAAAAATTATTAGATTAAAACATGGTGAAACTATTAGACCCATATCAAATAAGATATTATAAGAGTGAATTAACAACACCCACACCCATTAGCTAAGCACACATCATCAATACACCCCTAGACAAGATAAATTAACCACTCATAGAAGGGGAGAAGATATACCAGCTGGGTAAGTCAAATTCCCTTCCATTATAGTTGATTCTCAAGTTCTAGAGTCAAATTAGGCACACAAGTTGTTAACCAAAAGATTGGATTGAAAACCCTCTCTCAATGGAGATGGAGAAAAATGTTTACAATAAAAATTGTATGCTAAAAATTGTCTATATAAAATAAGCCTAAAATTGCCTTTTATATGCTCCAAAAATTGTCATATATTTTTAGGACCAAATTGCCCTCCGAGTGGTGTGTGACGTGACATGCAGTTTGCACGTCGTACTGTGCGCGTTGCATACCTGCTTCAGATTGGCCATGACTTCAGCCGCGTAGGTGGGCTTTGTGCGAAGGTGGTGCATTTTGCACCACAAGATGTGCGCGTCGCATGGCGACCGCACTCCTTAGCAGAATCTTTAGTCATCTTTGCAGCTTCATACGGAGGAGGTGCGAATCGCACCTCGTCTTGGGCATGTCGCACAACCACCGCACCTCCTGGCAAATTCTTCAGCTATTCTGAACTGTTCACACTTAGCTCCTTTTTGGCTATTTTTGGGTCCATATCCTTATTTTTCCTCTTCTATCCAAAATACCTGCATAGACATCAATAAAGGCCATAAGAACCTCTAAATTGATTCAAAACATAGCAATAATTCATGGATAGTGGCTCAATAAGTTGGTAGATTACCGACTTATCAATAGCGCTTCAGCCTATTCAAGCCTAGTATCGTATCGAAATCAGAGTGAAAACCATATCTAGCACTCTGGCCCAGCCGAGTCTAGTATCAGTTCAAAATTAGTAGAAAAGTCATGTCTAACACTCAAGTCCAGCCGAGTCTAGAATCAGTGCGAAAATGGTCATTTTATATCTTTTATCTCAAGAAAATCATAAAACTAGTTTAAATCCATTTAGGCCATTTATAACTGAAAATGGGCCTTCGTGGTCATATAAGAAAACTGGTGATAGTTAGGCCCGCGGCCATAAAAATAGTAAATCAAGGTAGAAAACCCTTTTTGCATGATAATGATGATATGCTCAAATACAACCAATAGCCCAATGGCTCAAAATCAACCTCCAGCCCTACACATGCTCAATCAACTCTAAAGCACAAATAATCAGCTCATGATAGTAAATTAATATCCAGGATACATGGATATTTCCCAATTATCCCACCATCTATGGTCGAAACGAAATACAAGGCCACAAGAGGTGATACTACAAAATGAGTTCAAATACCAGAGCCAACGTGGGAAAATAAGACGAACAGAAAGGAGCGGATAAGGTCTGGGGTTCCAACCTAGGAAATCCAACCCAAGGATGTTAAATTGTACAATAATATCCTATATAAGTAAAGTCTAAGGAGGGTAAGCCGTAACCTACCTAGCGTTTGAAGAATAGCTGCTGGAACGCCATTGCTCGAGCTCGAACTACTCCGAGAATCCCCAAATAGCGATCAAATTATCAAGAACATAATCTACACATTAAAACACAGCTAACGACACCCATGTTGCTAATAATTAAACAGGGTCAAAATCTAGGTCAAAAATGCGCATGTGGGCCCCATAACCTGAAATCAAAAATGAACATTACCACAAAGTTCCCGACACTGCCAAGAACATATGCTCAAAATTTAAGCATGATTCGTGTAGGAAAGAAGTCTTGAACAGCCCCTACAATGACAAGAACAAAGAGGGTATCAATACAAAAAATTAACAGCATTAGAGGAGAAAACTTACCAAGTGGAGTCGAGAAAGTGATCACGGACCGAAAAATATTCACCCCAATGATTTGAAATAAGCCCACACAGAAAAAATGTATCTTGGAGCTTAATAACAATGGATAAAAACGTTGTTGGGTGTGTTTAAAAATTAAAATGAAGAAGAAGGCAAGAATATAAGTAGCCAGCGCTTGGGCGCAGGCGTGGTCAACGGGCCGCAGGGGCGGCGTTGCCATGGCGGGGAAGGGAGCACATGCGTGCCCCTTACTGATGCCACCACTTACTGCAGGTGTGGCACCCAGGGCACATGCGAAGTTGCACAGGTGCGGTCAAAGCACCACCGCTGTGCCATACAAGAAAATAGCAGCAACTAGCTGCAAACTCAACTCAAGACTAATCCGATCGTATACTCGGGTAATATCCTGAACCTCGCAGATAAAAACCAAAGATGATATCCTACTAGAAATGGTATTTTGAACTCAACAAAATTGACAAAACTTTCATGCAAGGTCATTTCAAAGAAAAGTGGGCACCATGCCTAACAAGCCAACTTTTCCAAAATGAAACCCAAAGGCCTAAAATGAGTTTGGAAGCCTTAGGACCCAAATCAAAGGTCCCTTTAGCCTAAAGTTGACATTCTGGAACTAACAATATTGATAGAATTTCCATCTGAGTTTGTCTTCTCTGAATATTGACCAAAGTCAAACTTCCAAGCTCAACTTGCCTGAAATCACAAAAAGGAAGGTAAAACCAACCTGAAAGCTCCCAAGACCCGACCAAAGGTTCAACTAGACCAAAATCTATGTTCTGGAGCTAACGAAACTATCCAACTAGACCAAAATATATGTTTTGGAGCTAACGAAACTATCAAAATTTGATTTCAAGCATACTAGCTAAAAATGTTGACCAAAGTTAATAATTTCCTAAGTTAAAGCTCTAAAATAGGGAAATGGTCATAATGACAAGGAACGGCCCGAGCACCAAACCACCAGTCCCAGCAAGCCATAAATAACTTGGGCCACTACAAGAAAGCTCTAACAGTGCAAAGAAGGCATAAATGTGACAATAACCAGAAGGGTCATTACAAGTTTAGGTCGTGACAGGTGGTGGTGGAGGAGGAAGAGAGGAAGGTGGTGGTTTTAAGGGAGGAGAAGTTGGTGATTTTGGCGGTGGAAAAAGGGGTGGGAAGGGGTTGGAGTGGGGAAAGTAAGGTCTTGAGTAAACAATAAAATCTTGAGAGTTTTAAAATTAGTGTCGTTAACACTAATCTTAAAATTGTCACCTCTACTGAATAATTAAGACTTGTGTCACTTTTTTTTTAGTTTTGAAACTTTTTTGCCACCCTTAATTATTTTTACCAAGTTACATGTTGATATCACCAGATATACTAATTGCTTAATTGCTGAAGATTTAACTGATTAAAAAATATGGGTAGAATAGTAACTCACCAAAAAATTGACTATTAACTAGAAAAAGATAAAACAGTACAAAAATTCATCAGACAAAATACAACATGTATACCACCCTTTTTTTGCTTAACTCATATGACATATATACAACCAAGCAAATGTGAATAACCTCTAATAACTGATATTCCATTTGATAATAATCTCAAATAGTGAATTAGTGGCTACAGTTAGCAGCAAAGTGACGTGTTTATTCATAGAATTTTTTCATAATTAATAAATATGATATTTAATTAAATAAAGATGGTATTGTAATTAAAAAGGATTTTAGTTAAATTAGAAGAGTATTTAAGTAATTTAAATTTTAAACTTAGGGGTTCTGCTTTTAATATATCATGTAGTATATAGATTTTCAAAATAAATATCAATATTATTAAAAAAAAAATCTTTACAAATAATTATACATGAAAGTATAAAGTACAAGTTTCTATGAATGATGAGCATGAATCAACGTATGATGATTTATTTGTCGAGTTTCAATAATTTGATGTCGTTTAAACCTATGAAGATGAAAATTGTAAGGGTAATTAGATATATGTATTCATTCCAATAAAATATCATAACTTTAAAGTTCACTCCATACAAACGTTAAACTTTTCAAATAGATGATTAACTTAAATTAAATAACATATTATGTGAGTGTGGCAAAGTCGCTAAACTGGCGAAACATAATCTTATTGTTTGATGTCTTCATTAAAATAGATGTACGCAACAAAATTGATTGGGATAGCAATTAGATATTGCCATGAAAAAATTGATAAAGTTACTAATTCACATTTCAATACAATGCCCTCATGGAGTAACTCAACTCCACAATCATTTCAAGTTTGCTTTTAAATTTCTCAGTTCATATAAAATCTCATACTAACCCAAAGTTCAGTCAGAACAACAACTATCATAACGTATTACCATAATTCGACATTGAATTTTCAAAGGAGAGTAAACAATCAAGTAACATATTCATGAATATAAGCAATTCAAAAGTCATGTAAATCATGTCACCAAGGCAAGAAATTATTCCAAATAAGTAAAATAATCACATAATCCTATCACATGACATATGTACTCGTGTAAATATTCAACATCTCATTTATGCGGGACCTCAATTACTCATTACCCTTATGCTCAGTCAACAGTATACTAACCCTTCACAAAGAGTCAAAGTGTCACGACCTGAAATTGGATCGCGATGGCGCCTACATAACCCCCTGGTAGGCAATCCAATCCAAGAATGTTGAAGTATAGTAAAATAATTTAAATAATGAAATAAGGAAGGGAATCATACAACAAGGGGGCCAACAATATATATACATACCAAAAGAAATAAATATACAAAATGGCCCCAAAGTGATCGAGAAGACAAAACATCAACAAGACCAATCTCGAACTTGGTGTAACCGGTACAAGAACGTCTAAAGTAAAGAATAGCTAAATAATAGTTGATGTATATCTATAATACAAAAATATAGACAAATATGTAGATGAAAAGTAGTAAAGGGTCTCCAAATACCGACAGGTCACTACGATTCCGAATAGCGGCTGGCCACAAATGACCGAATGGTCAATGAAGG
Source organism: Jaltomata sinuosa (assembly GCA_003996215.1). Taxonomy (NCBI): domain Eukaryota; kingdom Viridiplantae; phylum Streptophyta; class Magnoliopsida; order Solanales; family Solanaceae; genus Jaltomata; species Jaltomata sinuosa. Next base: position 180,286 of record QJPP01002439.1, on the reverse strand, counting down.
TGGCTCGTACGAGATGCTGCATCAAAATAATGGGTACCCAGTACTCATCATAGGCCAATCGAGCTCATAAATATAATATATATTATAATACACAAGAAAGTAAACTAACTACAGGGATCCACCTAAACCTAGTTATCAACAGAAAAACAGAGCTTTCCAAACTAACGGTGAAGATAATAATGATAAAAATGGTAAAAGCACTCTAAGTACACATAGACAATGCAATGAAATGTATCGTGAGATGATATGATACAGTATATAGCCAATGCAAAAAGTAAAAACCCGGTGTCTGGTACCCTGGGCGCCCGTAAGGAACCTCAAGCTCATCAACAAATGCATAAAAGTAAAATTTTAATATGTGCTCCTGGGGCCGCTCAGAATCGTACATCGGGCTCATCAACAAAAATTTAAATGAATAAAAGGTCCAAAACCGTCCCTCAAAATGGCATATATAGTGGTACTTTCCTCTTTCTAAAACCAATGGTTAAGTAAAATCCCGAGTTTGAACCAAAAATCTCAGGTTTCTTTCATTTTCAAAACCAATAGTTGTGTAATGCAGTGATGAGATATGATGCCATATTCTGAGAATATCAAATCAACCAGGGTAAAACACCCTCTAATCGAGGAAATGACATGGAACTCCATCTGATCCACGCTATGGCCTCGGGCCCAGTAATACACGAATACAATAATAGACGAGCGAAAATGGAAAATACGAAGGAAAATAAGTAAAAGCACCCACTCTGCCTCTAAAGCCTTCCTAAATCATTCTAAGGATTCTAGTCTAGCCACGATAATTCTACAAACTCCTATACTAAGGATAAATATGGTACTATTATTCTACAGTCTAAAAAAAAGCCAAAAACACAAGAAAATAGGATTTAAGTATAATTCTAACCTAAACCTAGCCTAACATTCATGAAACTCATAACATGTAAAATCTAACTAAGCCATGTCTAAAATAAGTAATTGTAACCTACCTCGGGGCAAAACTATAATCACGAACCATCACTCGTGTACCTTTTTCTTTTGAAAAGCCTCAGAATGCTGCCTCACTATCATGAACATAACCCAGATGTCAAGACGAGATGAATGACACTCATATTTCTATGTAGAAAATCAAGCTGAAAATAAGGTCGAAAAATGACCCTCAAGAGCCCGCACAATGATACGGAAAATAGATTTCACAATTATGCTCGCAGGGGGTTTATAAACCCATGCCCAAAGTTTAAATGCGAACAAGACTCATTTCAGGACTCAAAAATAGCCCCAAGGTCCACTTTGATCAATTAAAGACAAAAAAGGAGAAGGGAATTAAGAGGAACTTACCAGAAAAATTAGGGAAGAAAATGGAAGCTTGGGCCAGCTTTTGAAGCTTGAAGTTAATGGAAATATTTAGAATGAGGGAGATGAAAACAAAGTTGATATGTCTATAAGAACTCCGCTACATCTGCAAAAGCGGAGATTTTTCCACAAAAGTGGACGTCACAAAAGCGTCAAATCCTCTGCAAAGGTAGGGGTCACTATTCACACCTGTCTCTGCAAAAGTGGAGGTTCTTCACAAAAGCAGATCTTTTGTTGCTAATACAATATCTGAAAAAGCGGCCAAAGCTCGCAAAAGTGGACACACTAGCAACAACAAAAACCAGCAAAACTTTAAGGCTAGAAAGTCACCAAATTAACCCTCGGGATTCATACGGGATCTCGCGGACGCAAATGAACTATGCTACTCAATCAAAAATAGCATTCTGAACTTAAAGGAACTAACAAAAATCCCAACAGGGATCTTTTTAATGGAAAGTGGGCCCCATGCCCAAAAATCAACTTTTACCAGAACGGAATCCAATAGCTCAAAATAAGTCTGGAAGCCTCGGGACCTGAATTAAAGGTCCCTCTAGCTTAAAGTCAATTTTCCAAAGATAACAACACTGACATAATTTCTATCTGAGGCTGTCTTCTTTGAATGTTGACAAAAGTCAACTCTACGAGCCTTAAGAATTGCAAAATAGGGAAATGAGCTTAAAACATAAACTAACTACCTGGGAACCAAACTGTTAGTCTCGATAAGTCATAAATAACCTATAACCATTGTAGGAAAGCTCAAAATATGGAAAAAACATGAAAATTAAGGAAATGACCTAAAAGGTCATTACAACATCCACTACTAAGAGAACTTTATCCTCCAAAGTTAAAGAAAAGAAGATACCTGAAGGCTCGAAAAGGTGAGGATAGAGGGTCCATATTTTGGTCTCGATCTCCCAAGTAGCCTCCTTGACAGGACGATGCCACCACTGAACCTTAACTGACGGAATCTCCTTGGACCTCAACTTTCTAACCTACCTGTCCAAGATTGAAACAGGATCCTCCTCAAAATCCAGAGACTCACCAACTGCACCAAATCCCACTGGAGCATGTGAGACTTATCATGAATATACTGCCGCACCATAGAAACATGGGAAATTGGATGAAATTCGAAAAGATCAGTAGGCAGGGCCAACTCATAAGCAACCTCCCCAATGCGATGAAGGATATCAAATATCCTAATGAACCTAGGACTAAGCTTACCCTTCCTCCTAAACGTCATCACACCCTTCATGGGTGACACCCGCAGTATCACACAGTCACCAACTATAAAATCTAAGTCACAAACCCTCCAATCAGCATAATTCTTCTGCTTACTCTGGGAAGTGCGAAGTCTCTCCTGAATGACCCAAACTCTATCTATAGAATCACAAAGCAAGTCAGTACCCTATGGCCTAACCTCGAAGGCATCAAACCAACCCACTGGAGATCTTCACCGCCTACTATACAAAGCCTTGAACGGAGCCATATGAATACTGGAATGGTAAGTATTATTATACTTGAATTCTGCCAAGGCTAAAAACTAATCCCACTGACTTCCGAAATCAATAAAACATGCTGCAATATATCCTCTACAACCTGAATAGTGCGATCTAATTGATCATCAGTCTGCGGGTGAAAAGCAATGCTAAGCTCAACTCTAGTACCCAACTCCCTCTAATAGACCTCTAGAAACACGAAGTAAGATGAGTACCACGGTCAAAAATGATAAAAACTAGTACCCCATGCATACGGACAATCTCATGGATGTAGATCTGAGCCAACCTCTCGGAATTGTAGGAAGTTTGAACTGGCAAAAAGTGAGTAGACTTTGTCAACCTATCCACGATGACCCAAATAACATCAAATCCCCATAGAGTATGTGGCAAGCCTACCACAAAGTCCATGGCTATCCGCTCCCATTTCCACTCCGAGATGGATAGATTCTGAGTCAAAACAACTGGTCTCTGGTGCTCAAACTTCACTTACTGATAATTAAATCACCTAGACACAAAATCAGAGATATCCCTCTTCATCCCACACCACTAGTAGTGCTGCCTCAAGTCATAATACATCTTAGTTGCCCCAGGATAAATGGAATACCTAGGATAATGAGCCTCCTCCAAGATAAATTGAACCAAGTCACAAACTCTAGGAATGCAGATACGACCCTCAATCTTCATAACACCCTCCGAATCTAAGGTCGCCTTCTTAGCCTCACTGCTCAACACCTTATCACGAATGATCCTCAACCTCATATCATCAAACTATTGTGCTCGAATCTGCTCCAACAAAGAAGATCTAGCCTCAACAAAAGTAAAAATATGACCCATCTCAGAAATATCAATTCTAACCAAAATGTTAGACAAAGACTGGATGTCCAAGGCTAAAGGTCACTCCTCCACTGCTAAGAATTCCAAGCTACCCATACTCACTACCTTCCAGCTCAAGGCATCTGCTACCACATTTGCCTTGCCCGGATGATAAAGAATGGAGATATCGTAGTCCTTCATTAACTCCAACCACCTACGTTGCCTTAAATTTATATCCTTTTGGCTAAGATGTACTAAAGACTTTGATGGTCTGTGAAGATCTCACAATGCACACCATACAGATAATGCCTCCAGACCTTCAACGCGAAGACCACCACTGCTAATTCTATGTCATGAGTGGGGTAGTTCCTCTCATGAACCATCAGTTGTCTGGAAGCATAAGCAATAACTCAGCCCCACTGAATCAATGCACAACCCAAACCAACATCGAAAGCATCACAATACATTGTAAACCCCTGACCCTCGATCAAAAGAGTAAGAATCAGAGATGAAGTCAATAAGGCCTTGAGCTTTAGAAAAGCTCGCCTCGCACTCATCAGACCATTGGAAAAGGATATTCTACTAAGTCAATCTAGTCAATGAAGCTGCTATAGAAGAAAATCCCTCCATAAATCATCTGTAGTAACTTTCCAACTTGATGAAATTGAAAACCTCGGTAGGAGAAGTAGGCCTATCCCAGTCATGAACTATCACAATCTTCATCAGATTCACCATAATCCCATCCTTGGATACCACGTTCGCCAAGAATTCCACAAACTCGAGCCAAAAGTCACACTTAGTGAATTTGGCATATAACTGATGGTCTCCCAAGGTCTAAAGTACTACTCTCAGGTGTTGCTCATGCTCTTCTCTACTCCTCAAGTTAATCAGAATATTGTCGATGAACAAAACACAAAAGAATCCAGGTAGTCTCAAAACACGTGGTTCATCAACTCCATAAATACTATTGGGGCATTGGTAAACCCAAAAAACATGACTAGGAACTCATAATGGTTGTATTGAGTCCTAAATGCAGTCTTTGGAATGCTTGCAGCTCTAATCCTTAACTGGTGATAATCGGATGTCAAGTCTATCCTAGAAAACACCGCTGCACCCTGTAGATAGTCAAATAGATCATCAATACATGGCATTGGATACCTGTTCTTAATGGTCACCTTAGTCAGCTTCCTGTAGTCAATACACATATGCATGGACCCGTTCTTCTTCTTCACAAACAGAACAGGAGCACCCCACAGAGACACACTAGGCCTAATGAACCCTGTAATCAATAAATCCTGGAGCTGATCCTTAAGATCTATCAACTCAGCTGGTTCCATCTGATATGGCTGAATAGAAATGGGCTGACTGATCGTCTCAATATCAATACCAAAGGCGATATCACGATCTAGAGCAGAAGGGAACACATTTGAATACTCACAAACCACGAGAACTAACTCAAGTGAAGGTGTGGTGGCACTAATATGACGGACGTAAGTAAGATAGCTAAGCACCCCTTCCTAACCAACCAGTGGGCACTTAGGAAAGATATAACTACCATAGGCATTTGGCTATCATCACCTTCCATAATATAGGAGGGATACTAGGCATCCATAGAGTAACGGTCTTGGGGAAGCAATCCAAGATCGCATGGTAGGGGGACAACTAATCCATGCCTAAAATCATACTGAAATCAACCATATCTAGCACAATCAGGTCTACCCAAGTGTCATACCCCAAGATAGTCACCACACAAGCCCGATGTACATGATCTACTACTAAAAAATCTCCTACTAGGGTAGCTACACGCAAAGACACAAGCAATAAGTCAAATGGAGACTCCATATGAGTAGCATAATAAGTAGATACATAGGAAAATGTAGATTGCGAATCAAACAAAATAGAAGTTGACTGATAACAAATGATGATCGTATCTATGATGACAACATCTGAAGCCTAAGCCTCTTAACAACCTATAAAAGGATACAAATGGCTCTGACCACCACGACCACCTATCTACCAGACTGAGGAACACCTCTAATACCCTGGGTACCACTCCTACTACCCTATGCACTACCTCTGGCTGGTGGTGCTAGATCCCTTGGGGCCTAAATCGGCTGATTAAGTCACCTATGGTGCTGCGATGAAGGACACTCCCTAGCAAAGTGTCCCGACTCACCACACTCATAACAACTCTGGCAAACTATACCCTGTTGCGATAACCCAATTGAATCATAATAACTACCATAGCCTATGGAACCAGAACGAGCACCTCGCGATGACTGAATTAAAACCTAGCAACTCTAACCCTCAGCAATCTATAATGCCGTCTAAACAGGTTGGCTTGGCCGGAAACATTGCTGATGTTGACCCCTACCAAAGTAGCATCTGCCACGTGTCTGTGAGCTACTGTAACTTCCCTGCTTGCAGGGACTCTTATTGCTTCCCTAGTGGGCCTTGCAAAGTACACCTTCAATAGTACGGGCATGATCCACAATCTCCAGGAAGGACTGGCCTGACGCCACCATACCCTCAATAGCCAAAAGAAGCTGTAAAATCAATCCTTTAACAAAGAGATGCACCCTCTCGTGCTCGCTGGGCAGAATCATAGTGGCATGCCTAACTAACTCATAAAAATGGACCTCGTATTTTGAGACAGACATGGAGCCCTTCTCCAATACAGTGAACTCATCCATAAACCACTCCCTCAAACTATGTGGTACGTACATCTCGAAGAAAGGTGCATAGAATTATGCCCAGGTAAGCGAAGGTGACCCAGCTGGTCTACAAGCTATATAGGACCTACACTACAATTTCATTGGACTATCCAGCTGAAACACGATATAATTTGCTCCGTCAGACTCAACTAACCCAAGGTTATGCAACCTCTCCGAGCAACTGATCAGAAACTCGTGTGCATCCTCCCTAGGAGCACCAGAAAACCTTAGGAGACCCAACCGTAGAAATCTACCAAGCATCTTCTACTCCTCAGAAGACATGATAAGCCTAGATGAAATAGATGGAGAAACTGTAGGGACTGGAAGCACCTCTAATTGGGGAGCTGCAGTAGCAGTATATCCTCTTGAACCCTGTGTCGCTGCTTGGGATGAATACTGAGCCTCGTCTCTTACCTGGGAACCAATTGGAGTACCGAGCAAAGCTGTTGGCTGTTGGGTTGGACCCACACTCTCAGCTTATACTATATCTCCTCAACCCCAATATCAGGCTCTAGCAATGTAACCTAGTCTAGGCCTGAGTTGGCACTATAGCCATCCCTTACCTTGACCTATGGGTCGACCTCTACCCCATCCCCTAGTTGGGGCTTTAACTGATGGTGCAACGGTCTCATCCTCACGTCCTACTGATCTCGTCTAAACCATCTGAGAAAGAGTGAAGCAAAAGATACTTAGAAGTAGATAAGGTCAACGATGCACAATAAGGAATGAAAAAAGATGGAATCATTCCTAGGAATGTCCTATAGCCTCTCGCAGATAGGATACGAATGTCATCATACTGATCTACGAGACTCTACTAGACACCTTGCTCTTGTATTGATAAGATCAGTGAACCTAAAGCTCTGATACCACTCTACCATGACCCAAAATCGGGGCCGCGATGGCACCTACATAACCCATCAGTATGCAAGCTAGCCCTAGAATAAGAAAGATAGTAAAACAATTTAAATAATAAAATACAAGAGAGAATCATACAAGAAAGGGGCCAACAGTATATATACATATAAATAGTAATAAATATACAAAATGTCCCCAAAATGATCGAGAAGACAAAAACACTACAAGACCAACCCCAGACCTGGTGTCACCGGTGCAACATCGCCTAAAGTACAGAATAGCTATACAACATGTGTTGTCTATCCAAAATACAAAAATATAGACATATATGTAGATGCAAATAAGTAAAGGGTCTCCAAATGCCAGGAGCTCACCGTGATTTTGAACAACAGCTGGCCATAAACAATTGGAGGGTCAACGAGGGTGGCTCGTACTAGGTGTTGCATCAAAAAAAGATGCAAAGTGTAGTATGAGTACCAAAATAATGGGTACCCAGTAGGCATCATAAGCCGATCGAGCTCAGAAATATAATATATATTATAAGATAAAAGAAAGTAAACTAACTACAGGGATCCACCTAAATCTAGTTATCAATGGAAAAATAAAGCTACCCAAATTGTCAGTGAAGATAATAATGATAAAACAAGTAAAAGCAATCCAAGTACACATAGGAAATGCAATGCAAAATGCATCATGAGTTGATATGATGTGGTATATGGACAATGCAGAAAGTAAAAACCCGGTATCTGGTACCCCGAGCACCCCAAAGGAACCTCAAGCTCATCAACAAATACATAAAAGTAAAACATTTTCTCTTTGGGCTACCCAAAATCGTACATCGGGCTCATCAACATAAAAGTAAATAAACAAAAGGTCTAGAAATGTCCATCGAACCAGCACAAATAGTGGTACTTTCCTCTCTTTTGAAAACTAGTGGTCAAGTAAAATCCTGAGTTTGAACCAAAAATCTTGTGTTTCTTTCATTTCCCAAACCAATAGCCATGTAATATAGTGATGAGATATCATGTCATATTCAGAGAATATAAAATCAACCAAGGTAAAACATCCTCCAAACAAGTGTCACGACCCAACTACCGGGTCGTGCGTGCACCTACTCTAATCCACCTAGATAGGAGAACACTTACCACCCAAAAAAATAGGCAATGCGGAAAAGAAAAATAAACCATTAAATAAATCCCTTAATACATGAGAAATCCTTTACAAAATGTTTGGAAAATCTTTATACAACAACTTTCGAATTTACACAACCTTTAGAACTTGCGAAAATTTACTAACAATATAAACAACCTCCCAGAACCTAGTCTAAGTCGGTACAAGAGCTTCTACAAGATAAGCTTATAACATAAGATGGACACAACTCCCACCATAGAAGGAAGTAGGAGCAGCCGAAAGATCTCCGCAATCCTGAACCTGGGAAATATCACCAACCCTGCAACCAGACTATACCCAAAAAGGTATAGCAAGAGTAAAATCATTACAAACGCACATACTGGTAGGCATCATAGGCTGACTCGAATTCACTCTTACCAACACATAGAAATCAAGAGAAAATGCACAAGGTAAATTCTTTACCCCTTTCAGCATCAATTTTATCAAATCCCTTCTTTCAGAACCGACTTTCCTAACTTTTCGCTGCCAACTCCACCACCCTAGCCTTGACCCTGACATCTAGAACTTCCCAAATCTCACTCATAACTAGAATTCTCAGGTCGCCTTGTCCCTAGACTTCCCAAGTCTTACTTTACCCTTTACCCCAGTCAACTACCTTGACTAAGTATCCAGACTTAATTCGGCCAACTACCCAACCAAACCACTTATACCCAAAGTATTACCGACCATTGTTCGGACTTTTCAGGACCTCTAGGACAGCTTTACCATCTGGTTATATTAACCAATAACCACACCGAGACTCTCAGTCTTCCTCTATATTTACCAACTATATGCAACTCACCTAACAACCATTGACACCTTCAATGACCACCATAGAGATAAACCTAAATCCCTTCTTAGATCACATAACCCGGATCCTCCACCCACAACTAAGTGTTCAACAGACTACCCCGATCTACACCAAGACCCACCCTTAGCTCATTAACCACGATAATTATTGACCGCTATTAGTAAACTTAATGAGATCAATTTATGAGCATATAACCTCTTCTAAATAGTCCAGACCCACCCGGATCCCCCTAACATATCTAGGTGTTAACATGACAAACCCAGTCTACACCAAGACCAACTAATAATCAACATAATAACCTGGCCTATACCTAGACCAACTAATAATTAACATCATAACCCGGAATATACAAAGACCAACTAATATTTAACATAATAACCCGGTCTATACCAAGACCAAACTAATAACCAAAATAATAACCCGGTCTACACCAAGACCCAACTAATAACCAACATCATAACCTAGTCTACACCAAGACCAAACTAATAACCAACATAATAACCTGGTCTACACCAAGACCCAACTAATGACCAATATAATAACCCGGTCTACACCAAGATCAACTAATAACATAATATAACAACCCGTCCTACACCAAGACCAAACTCAAAATATAATATAAAAACCCGGCATATACCAAGACCAAACTTACAATACCATAATTTATAAACATAGCCCGGTCCACTCATGGAACCAAATCAATTACACAATGCAATGCAATAAGTAAACCCATACCAGGCGTGGTACCTGAGCCAACCAATTAATATCCCGTACTAGGAATGGTACCTGAGCTAACCATTAGTGTTATCATGTACCAGTCATGGTACCCAAGCCAACCATTAGTATTCACGTACCAGGCATGGTACCCGAGCCAACCATTAGTAATTTCCATACAAGGCGTGGTACCCGAGCTAATCGAATGTCACACAGAAATTCAACAGTCACAACAATAAATAATTAACTTGTAAGCAACAAGCAAAATACACAGTTCAATTTACCAGACTGTTAAACAGGACTATCTGACACTTCTAATCATCCTCTAAGCAATGCACCTCATACAAATACATAGATAAGAGTACACAGAGACACAAGCATACAGGAATATAACCATAACCTAGTTTGCCCTTTTAAATATGCAGTTAATTATATTTATTCCTGACCCTCCTCATACAACCGAGATACAACATGGGAAAACTTTCCCTAGCCTTAGAAACACTGTCATTACGATATTCTAATTATACCAATTTATTTTCTGAAACTTTCGTTCCTTGCACATTAGTGAACTACTAATCCTTTCCGGCTCCCCGAACCTTCCCGACATCCTAGTCCCTAAATTTCATTAGCAAAACCATACCAAATAAGTATACACCCAGAATATCACAAAGCACTACCACAAATCTACTATTTCCAGTTCAACCAAACAACCCAACAATCTTTCTCTAGACTCCATGCCCGAAGGCCTAGACATGGATTCTCCCTTTCATTCTACATAATAAATAGGAAATGAAAATAGGTAAAAAAGTCTACTCAACAAAAAACCTAGCCTACCTGGATGCCAACCAGCTGCACGATGCAATTTCTAGCTCTGTGAAGGCGTTTCTTGATGGATGACAGGCCCGAAATCCATGGTTTTGCATTCTTTCAGTCGGAATCTCCCCTCTCCATGACTCTCAAGCCTTGGAGCAGCCAATGAGGGTTTTTGGAATAGCTCTCAACTTTTTTTGGGGCTGAAGGGAAGAGAATGAAATTAAAAACCCATTTTCTTGGTTATTTGATCACGTCATCCCGCTATAGCGGTCAACACTCTGCTATAGCGGTACCACCGTAGCGGAACCTATCGCTATAGCGGTGGTGACCGGCATTGTCTTTTTCTATAGCGGTAATTTCTCCGCTATAGCGGAGGTCGCTATAGCGGTGTGTCAATCGCTATGGTGGTTGACACGGGACAGAAAATTGTAAATCCTTTCAAAAGGGTCCATTTTACAACACACTTAAATTCCTGATGTTCCAGAATAACCCTATCGCGTCAACCACGATTCCAGGTGTTTTACCTACCCAAATTCAATTTCGTAAAGTCCCCCAAACTCCTTTATGTCTTAGCTAAAGTAAAAACTAGCTCAAATCAAGACTCTTTACCCAATCCTTTCCCTTATTTCCTTAGACCATACCTCGCTCCAAAACCAGTCGAGACTAGTCTAGCCCTGAATTTCAACTCCCAAACCCAAAAGTTTTTCTGACTCGAGACTTGGCATAAAAGATTTACCCATAACGATGAAACCAGTCGTTACAATAAGGTACTGACCTGGAACTCCCTCTTATCCACGCTATGGCCTCGAGCCCACAAATAAACAAGTATTGTAATACATGAGCGATAAATGAAAAATAAGCAGGAAAATAAGTAAAAGCACCTTCTCTGCCTGAAAAGCCTCCTTAAATCATTCTAAGGATTCTAGGTCAGCCACTGCAATTTTACAAGCTTTTATACCAAGGATAAATATGGTACTACTATTCTACAATCCCGAAGATGGCCAAACAAAGCAGAAAATAGGATTAAGCCTAATTCTAACCTGAACCTAGCCTAAAGTTCATGCAACTCATAACATATAAAATATAACTAAGCCAAGTCTAAATTAAGTAGCATTAACCTACCTGGGGGCCGAACTGCAAGCACGAACCGTCACTCATGTGCCTTTCTCTTTCGAACAGCCTCGGAATGCTGCCACACTATCAAGAACATAATCCAGGTGTCAAGACAAGAAGAATGACACCCATATTACTATGCAAAAATTAGGTCAGAAAATGACCATTGGGGGACCCACATAATGAAATGGAAAACAAATTTCACAATTATGCTAGCAGCGGTTTTATAAACCCATGCCCAAAGTTTGAGCACGAACAAGATTCATTTCAGGGCCCAAATAGCCTCGAGGTCCACTTTGATAAAGAATTTGAAACAAGGAAATTTAACGGAATATAACATGAATTAAAGACAGAAAGGGAGAAGGGAATTAAGAGGAACTTACCAGAACAATTAGGTAAGAAAATTGAAGCTTGGACCAGTTTTTGATGTCACGACCTAAACCACTGCGAGTGGCACCCACACTAAACCCTTGGTGGGAGAACCAGTTACTCAAGTCAACACTTAACAAACTAAACAACTAAAAATCATATTTCATTAAATAATCTGAGATTCACATCTAAACAAAGTAATAATAAATCCCTGCAAAAAATATACCCTAGAACCTGAAAGTCATGTACCAAAACATCTAACAAGTTTAAAACATAAGGATGCAACCCCAAAACAAAAGGAAATCTGAGTCCGAAAAATGGACTAGAGAGAATATAGATGAACCCATGGTAGCCCAGAAGATGTAGCTCACCCTTGGATTCAGGAAGCGTCTGTATCACAACTGAGGTTGCGCAGCAGCAGCCAGAATATGCCCTATATTCACAAAGGAAGAGAAAGTGTTGTATCAGTACACAAAACAGCAATGTACTGATAGGATTATGGGCCAGCTCCAAACATACGAATATGAACATATAACTAAAACTTAGTAAAACTGGACAACACATGTATAATTCAAGTCATTGAACATCAACAAAACTCTCAGTCATTAGCCTGACTTAACAACCACATGGGACATGTCCAAAATCACTTCAACAACAATAATACATGCGATTCCACACACCCTTCAAGGAACCTAGACCATCCAAGTATCCTTAAGATATCAACTATGGTGTTTAACATGTAAATCCTGGTCTATACAAGAACCGTCCCACCATCTAAACACACTAATCCGGCTACTCATGGACCAACATGTAATAAATACACCACAACAAATAATCGGTTCACTAATGGAACCAAAACACAGAAATATAACCAAACATGTACCACGTATGGTACCCAAGCCAACCATAATAGAACCTGTACCAAGCGTGGTACCCGAGCCAACAAATAAATATGTACCAAGCATGGTACCCGATCCAACCAAAGAATCACAGATATCAAACAATCACAAACACAATGAATACAACCACACTTGTAAAACCAACAAGCATTAAATAAGTTCATTGCATGAGATTGTCAGCAAGATATCATTTCACATTCAATTCCTTATTTCCTAAACACGTATTGTACACAAAATACTAATGTTACAGTTAACTTGCATACATAACATAATTTGGGAAATAATTCAACCATCACCTATCTCAAATTAAGCCCGAATGCTCTACTGGACCTGAATTTTCCCTTTTTGTGAAGCTTTAGCTTGATCTTGGTCTAAAAATAACAAAATAAACAGAAAATAAACTCCAAATGGCCTAAATATCCCCGAATTATATCTTAATCCCAATTCCCAGGCCAATCTCATGATAATTCCACCCAACCCAGGGCTGTCCCACAAATAATTCACCTAGGATTACCAATTTTATGGTTACACTAGTGAACTACGGTAAACTAATCATGAATAAATAGTTTTTAAAACATACCTAAGGTTTCTACACCCAAGAATCCTTGTTACACCAGATTTTCCATCCTAGGTCAAGCCAAGATCTCCTCAAGGCCCGTAATTATCGATTCTAAGGTATAAAAATGAAAGTTAAGGGGAAAAATTTACTTACCATTACAAAGAATCTTGGTGGAGAATCAGTAGAAAACGCTCCTATTTACCTCTTCCCTTCCTCAAAATATTCTTGAGCAATTATGAATATTTTTGGGAAAGTTTCTACTTTTACAGTGACTTATCCCTCTATAGCAGTACAATCCCACTATAGCGGTGCCGCTGTAGCAGAAGTCGCCTGTTATCGCAGAATTAACAACCTTTGACTCCTGCTATAGCGAGAATCTATCTTCTATAGTAGCATCATCGTAGCAATGTGTCCCCTGTTATAGCAGCTTATAGTGATAGAAACTCAAGAATCCTCCTAGTCTTGCCCAATTTGCAACACACCTTCAAACCTTTACATTCCAGACCAACCCCTTTACGTCAAGTTTGATATTGGGAGTTCTACTGGCCTGAATTCACTTCTGAAAAGTCCTATAGACTCCTTAACGTGTTAGCAAAAAGGAAAACTAGCACAAACTTAGTAATTTTACCAAATCCTTCTTCGGATTTCCTTAGATCTCACCTTGCTAAGATTTTTTCCGAGCCTAGCCTAGCCTAAAATTTTCAACTCCCAAACGCAAAAGTTTTCTCACCCGATTTCTTGTATGATTAGCTTACCCATAACGACCAGAAGGGTCCTTACATTTGAAGCTCGAAGTTAATGAAAATTTTTAAAATGAGGGAGATGAAAATAAAGTTGAAATGTTTATAATAACTTAGCTACCTCCACAAAAACAATTATTTTTCTACAAAAGTGGACGTTGAAAAAGTGGCAAACCCTTCACAAAAGAAGAGGTTACTATTCACCTATGTCTCTGAAAAAGTGGAGATTCTTCGCAAAAGTGATATCTGCAATAGTGGACTTTTTACTGCAAATACGATATCCACAAAAGCGGCCAAAGGTCGCAAAAATGGACACACTAGCAACAACAAAAACCAGCAAAATCTTAAGGCTAGAAAGTCACCTTATGGACCCTCGAGATTCATGCGGGGTCCCCTGGATGTAAACAAACTATGCTACTCGATCGAAGATGGAGTTCTAAACTCACCAAAACCGATAAAAATCCCAACAGAGATTGTTTTAAGGAAAAGTAGGCCCCATTCCTAAAAACTAACTTTTACCAAAATAGAATCCAATAGCCCAAAATGAATCTGGAACCCTCTAAACTCAAACCAAATGTCCCTCTAGTCCAAAGTCAATATTCTGGAGCTAACAACACTGATGGAATTTCCATCAGAGACCGTCTTCTCTGAATGTTGACCAAATTCAACTCTACTAGTCTTAAATATTGCAAAATAGGGAAATGAGCTTAAAACACAAATAAACTTCTCGAGAAATAAAACGTCAGTCTTGACAAGTCATAAATGACCGGTAGTTGTTATGGAAAAGATCAAAATACAAAAAAAGCATGAAAATCAAGAAAATAATCTAAAATTGCCTTAAACGAAGCTCAAAAAGTCAAATGACAACCAGCCCTTCTTTAGAACCTCTGAACAATCCCAATCTGATCAAATACATGATCTATGTAAGTAAACAAATTCGTAGATACTCATATTGCTATACTTCTATTACAGCCCCAAAAAGTCAACCCCAAGCCCTCAAAGTCAAAATAATAAATTTCTTTTGAAAATAGTTTATACATAAGGTAATGAACTCAAATATAAATTTTATTAAAAACAGAGTTTATATCGATCCTCAAATCATCAAAATAAGATCTCGTAACTTTAAGCCCAAAATTTCCATCTCCCTAATTAAAAAATAATAATTTAATAATGAAATCTATGGCAGATTAAATGTGAATGCATAGTTTATGGGTTAGAATCATACCTAATGAAGAAATCTAAAAAAATCTCTATTGAATCTCCCAAAAATGAGATCCCAAGCTTTCAAAATTAAGTTATGAAGTCTACGTTCGAAAATATACATTTAAATCTGTCCATGTGTTTTTCTTCATCGTGTTTGTGACTGCATCATCAAGATCATGAGGCTGACCAAGACTCAACATGTTGAGGTCACTGCCAACTTATCGCAACATTAAGTACGACCCAAACTTGACTCCTTCTCCCTCTTCACAAATGTGATGCCCACCATGCAATCACGAAGGACCTCATTTTCTTTCTGGATGATCGTGACCAAGGACACAGAATTGCAAAGAAGGTTTAGTTGATGCACCAGTAACAACCTAAACACCAACAACCAACCTTCCAATAAATTTCTGAATTGACTCTCAGGATTCCTTTAGAACCCTATGAAAACAAATCAATATAAGGTCATCTTAACTAAAAATAATATTTTAGACCTATTGGAATCATCAAAACACTAATTCATGATGATCTTGATCGAATGTTGACTGAAGTCACTTATAAGCTTCTTAAATTTCGAAAATTCAACCAATGACCTAAATCACTCTCAAATACCTTGGGACTCAGACCAACTCCAAAATTCACTTTTCGAACCTAACAAAATAGTCAAAATTTTATTTTGAGCTCCTTTTCTTGAAATGTTTAGTTGATCGAACTTTTAAACTTTCAAATAATCAAAACTGAGAAACTATTTCAAAACACATTTGATCACTTCGATAACCACACCATCCATCTCGATAGATATTAAACACCATAATAAAGCTACAAGAATGCTTAAAACAAGAAGATACACAAAAAAATCACAAAACAACTATAAGGGTCATTACAATTATATTAATTATGTTATAGATTGGGCATATTGATTAATTTGGTGTTAAAATAATGACTTGTCTTTGTGCAATCTATGTTGAGACCTAGATGATAGATAATATATGACTTAAATTACTTATTTGTTATTGCATCACTCTTTCATGTGATATATTGAACCTTTTTGATTAATGCCTTAAAGGAACGACTGTGTTGAAACTAATTTGCTTATTTGAGAAAGTTAATAGCCTATGGGTGTTGTTTTCAAAAGAGATTCTCTTATTCCTATTGCATTTGAGCATAATTTATTATCATGATCATGCATACATATTCATTTTCATGGATCATGGATCATGGATCATGGATATAATACAATGTATATAATAGAGTGATAAAATTTTGAGGTTGATTTCGAGCGGGTATATGAACTTTACGAGTTCCTTATGGGTCTCAACTCCTAGAGAGCCACCAGTGGAAGTGGATGTACACCAGTAGGATCATATGTTCATTGCACCGCATATCATTATATTGCATTTCCTTACACTTACCTTTTCTTTCTTACTTACTTGACCTCATTGTAACTATTTATTGATGATTCTAGTTAGCTGCCTTCTCCTCGTTTCCCCTAAGTTGGTGGATTTGAGGCATATGATTTAACTAGGATATATTTTATACTTTTGATGATATAGATGTCTAACTCTTTCTTGGTAGGTCTCTGATGACTTATGATTATATGTGTTTTCGTACTCATTCTACACTGCTTCATCTTTGCTCTAAATCCTAGTGCTAGCAGGCTCAGTTGATTCTATTATCCGAGATGATATTTTTTGAAGCTTTCGATGAGCTACTTGACATTTAGAATGAGGCCTGACTTCCTCTATATTTATTTCCCCCCCTATTATTTACTATTTCAAACAATATTAAGGTTTTAAAATATGTACTAAGTCTTTAGATGCTCTTGTATTGGTAACACTAAGTCTTAGGTATAATTTTGTCATCTGTAGTTTTGTAGTATCTTATGAAAGCATTGAGATTAAGACTTTACGTCCACTATTTTTATTACTTTCACATATTGACTTGATATTCTATTTAAGTAAAGTATCGGCTTACCTATAAGTAGGTTAGTGTAGGTGCCATCATGAACTTTAGATATTGGATCGTGATGATTTCAAGCTTATATTAATATGATACTTATTTGTTTTAGAATTAATTATTTCTTTTGAATTATGAATTTTATGTTTGCATGCATTTAATTCTCCTAACGAATTGTGGTTAAGTCTCATTGAGACCTAGGCAAATTGAGTCATAACATCAAGTGTACTTTCAAAATTAGTGTACAGAATTAGAGAACACATCACACAAAAATGGTAACAATAGTTGTTAGTTTACAAAAATATGATACTTATATGTGTCAAGTCCTTCAGCGTAATTATGGGCTATCATGGTCAACAAGATCTTTCTTATCGTGATTGCGTAATAAATATCATGATCACGTAACAATCATTGCAATCACAATGTATATCCAATCACCCTTTACCTTACTCGATCACAATTGAGGTGACACAAATAGTGATGGTCAGTCAATTGACCAACTACAACAATTATGTGTCCCTTTTGAAATAACACAAAAGCCTATGTCCTTTACTCATCGCAATCGTGTCATAGGACCGTGATCACGCAAGTGGCCAGCAACAGGGAAAATATGAACTTTACAGAGTTTTTCAACATGTGTCGAATCATCAAGCCCCTCAGGTTCCAATTCAAACCATGTTAATAAATCTCAAATGGTATTATTAATAATTAACTTATTTATATAAGGTCTCAAAACATAGTTTAGATCGTAAATATTCAAAAAGATGGGTTGGATTATTTAAATGTTGTTTGAAAACAATATTTCATGGATTACAAAATATTTTAAGGATAAAATAGTAAAAAAAATTGCACCCAAGAGTGTGGCCTACTGATCAATGAAATGGGTGAGAATCATGAAGTCTCACGTTCAAATATCAGCAGAAACAAAAAAAACACTAGGTGATTTCTCCCTGTCTCTCCTAGCCTTGGTGGATAGAGTTACCTGGTATCTTTTACATGTGTGTGGTAACAAGTATCCCATGGTAACAAGTACCTGGCCCATACACCATGATTATAAAAAATAATAGTAAAAAAATTGATCAAATCAAAAGTGTTTACAAGTTAAAAATCCTTAATAACATGTTTGGACAAACTTCTAAAATCACCTTATTTTGAAAACTAATTTTTCTAAAAGTGCTTTTCAAAAAAGTACTTTCGGTGAGAAACAGTTTGCAACAAATTTAAAAAGCACTTTTGAGTAGCAATTAGTGTTTGACCAAGCTTTCTAAAAGTACTTATAAGTGTGTCTTTCAAAAAAGTGGCAAAACCACTTTTATTTAGATTTTGAAAAACAACTTATGCTACTACTCAGAAGCACTTATTTTCTCTCAAAAGATTGGCCAAACATGTTTTTAGAAGAAAAAAAAAAGCACTTTTGGAAAAAAATAAGCTTGGTCGAACATGCTACGTTGAGAATGCTTAACATATGCTTATGTGTGATTTTGACTTATAAGTGCGTGTCTTATAAGCTGGTTTGATCAATTCGTAAGTTACCCAAGTACTCTTTATGATGAAAAAAAATGAATCTAATTCTAAAAAATAAAAAAGGGCCAAAAATGCCCATCGAATATAAGAAATATAATAAATTTACACTACATTTGACTTGGTCCCAAATATGCCCTTTATGGTGAGTCTAAGATTTTCCCCTCAATTATGAAAAAGCCCATGCACAGTTATTTACAAAGTTATTTTTTTAAGTAATGTTGATTAAATAATTTTAAATGTTTGATATATATATATATACACACATATATATGATAGTAAATCATCTCATTAAGTGTAAAATGAATCCTCATAAATATTTAATATTAGTAAATTTTAAGTGATGTTGATTAAATAATTTTTAATTTTTAATTTAAAATAAGTTACATATATTCGCTTTAAATCATCATATTATGTAAAATAAATACCTAATAAATATTATTAATAATTTAACATTGGCAAATCTTATATGGTGTTGATTAAATTTTTTTTTTTATATATATATATATATATTATGTTACGCCCCAAATCCAAAAGGTGCGACTGGCATCTGGTGCCACACCTGATCGAGCGAATCAACAAAAATTGAACCACACAACTTTGTCCCGAAGTTTACTCTCGAAGTAGTAAATATGAAAATCATGCAATAGTAAACCTGAAGTTTACTAAAGAAAATTGTACATGTAAAGATAAACTTGGAGTTTACTAGTATAAATAATTTTATTTTTGGTATGATTGATTTTGCCATACGAAGATGTGTGTAACACCCAAGAACTTTCAAGCCTAGACCCAGCTCAGAAAAGTCAGAAATAAAAATTTTCAAGTCTCTGAGGTAGTGGTATGGACTGCGTACACTCTACCCCCCCCAGACCCCACGCTGTGGGAATACACTGGGTATGTTGTTGTTGTAGCCGGAACCATGGAAGGTTTCCACGAACTGTGGAATGATCCATGAGTCGTGGAAGACCTCCGTAGAATCTCAGACAAAGACCAAAAATTTTGGCCAAGTTCATGAGTTGGAACCACGGACCGTGGAACAGTCCACGAATCATGGATTCCACTCGTGGGACTCCGACCTGAGGCCCAGCAGTTCACAAGAAACCACGACCAGCTTTTACGGTCCGTAGAAGGATCTATGAACCGTGGAATGCACCCATAGAACCCAGGCCTAGGCTCAGCAGTCCCTCATGAACCACAACAGGGTTCCACAAACCATGGAATGTTTCACGGGTCATAAACCCAAGTCTTGGAACCCATCCATCATTCTAGTAGCTCAGATCCACTCAGGAACCATGACAGGGTTCCATGAACCGTGGTTTATTTCACTGGTCGTGAACCAAGTCGTGGAACCCTTTCAAGTAGCTCAGAATATCTACTCAGGAACCACGGCAGGATTTCATGAACCGTGGTTTGTTTCATGAGTCGTGCACCCAAGTCATGTAATCCTTTCCAGTAGCCCAAACTTTTATCCAAGAACCACGAGAGGGTTCCACGGGTCGTGGAAGCATCCATGAACCGTGGTTCCCACCCATGGAATCTGAGTCACAAATTTTTTAACAACTTTTAATTTGGTCATCCAGGGGTATTTCAGATCTTTCATTCTTCTTTTAGCTCTAACTATAAATAGTCTTAGGATTATTTTATCAAGTCTAATCTATCAAAACAAAGTCAGATTCTCTAAATTTGATTTCAAGTCAGAAAAGAATGCTCTTCTCCAAAGTTCAGACCTAGGGCTTCTTCTCCAAAGCTTCAAACTTCAGATTCTCTTCAGGGATTATTATCCAACAGGTATGTGGGTATTCAGTAAGGGTTTAGTTTACCCTTATGCCAAAAATCTCAGTTTTTTATTTCAAAATTCATGATGTCAGAAACTAGGGTTCTTACCCAATCATGCTATATTTTTTAGAATTCAGTCCTTATGATTCCTACATGATTTATATCCTATTGTAGAAGGTTTATACCATGTTTTCAATGACTTGCATAAGCTTTCATGAGACCTTTAGGAGATCAAGAATTTAGCCTAAAATTGTAGTATTTTCATGAGAATTGGTTTTCTTCAGAATTTAGCCTAGAGTACTAGCATTCAGTTTTAAGCATGAAATTAGCCAGTGTTCAGTCTACACGATTTCTTTAAAACTTCTCATGATTTAGTAGGCTTCAGCTTACCCTTAGTATGTTTTACCAAAAAATATTTTCATTATGGACTTTCAACATATGCCATCAATGATGATAAACTTAGTAGGGCTTGTGATTAGCATGGTATACAGATATGCCATCAATGATTACAAACACAAAAAGCTTCATGATTAGTATGACATTCAGATATGTCACATGATATAAATCATCCTCATGCATTATCAGTCAGCTACTCAATTAGTCAGAATTACATGATTTGAATGCCTCAGTCTCAGAAATAGTTGCATTCTCAGATTATATCAGTACTTTGAGCTATCCAGTATTTTAGTTGCATTCATAGATTTATATTCAGTTGGGAGTAGGCTTACCACCGAACGGATGAAAGGATGAAGGCGCAACTATCATATTAGGCTGAGACCTTTAGTAGAAGTCCCTAAGTCCTAGAACTACGGTGCCACCATAGGTTTAAAGGTGTCAGCTATCAGACTAGGCTGCACTTCCTTGTCCCTTGTGGACATTAGTAGTGGATCCATGCCAGATTTGTTTGTACCCTTGGCAAGGTATGAACACCCTCCCAGTAAGGGTTACAGGTTGGCCCCACAGTTAGCTCAGCTTGGGATATGTCAGTTAATAGTAGCTCCCACAGTCCATATTCATTATTGCATGACCTTGTATTCAGTTATCTAGATCAGTTCAGTATTATACAGTCTCATGTTTATATGCTTGATCATTGCATCAACTTGCATCCAATGTACTATATGAGTACTTACAGACATACCTTATCCTTTGGGTCTATAAAATCCCAAGGAACAATTTACTCATCTTTAAATAGCATGATCTCTCAGTTACAGTCCAACAATATGATTTACATTCTCTTCAGTAAAAAGGGTTTATGTTATACAGCTTGGTTATGTGCTTAAGTTATTTTACATATTCCAACTTCCAGCCATGCTTTCAGTATACATGTATTTACTCATGATTTGCAGTTTGTGTATTATTCTCACATGCTCAGTATATTCAAAGTACTGACCACATACCTTCCTTGTGCTGCATCATTTTATGATGTAGGTTTCAGTACTAGCTACAGGATCATGGTCAGACAGATTGCAACTTCCAGTCAGCAAGGGATGAGTTCTCTTTATTCGGGAACTCCCGTCAGTAGTATCCATAGTAGTTTATTTCAGTTCTTACATATTGATTAGAGATAGTTGGGGGTCATGTCCCAGATAACCATAGTCAATATTAGTAGAGGCTTCATAGACAGTCAGATAGTCAGTCACTCAGTTTGTATTAGTTTTCAAATACTATTATATCTCAGTTTATGATAGTTCTTTTTGTTATAATATTTTCAAAAGAGCTCAGCACATTTGAGCTTCCGCATTTTTACTTTCACTCTTTATCTCAGAGGTATGCCAGGCCATGGGTTAGCTTGGGGTCACTTGTGACTAAGCACCGTGTCACATCCAGGGTATAGGCTCGGTGCATGACAAATTTGGTATCAGAGCACAGAGTTCAGGTGTCCTAGGGTGTCTATTAAGTCGTGTCTAGTAGAGTCTTGCAAAATGGTATGTAGACGTCTGTACTTTTCTTCGAGGGGCTACAGGGAATTTAGGAAATGTTTCCCTTTGTTCATACTCCAGTTCATGCAATAAAGATTGTTCCATTAAAAAAATATGCAGATTTATGCATTGATCCAATTCCTCCAGTCATGCCTTATCTTCGAGGTAGTAAAGACAGTATAGTTCAGACCCCTGTCAGTGAGATGCTCTCAGATAGAGCCATCAAAAGGTTGATAGACTGCACAAGGGATTGAGAGGAGCCCACTAGTGCATTAAAGTCTACGAATCCAAAAACATGTATCCTTTCCCACTCTTGAAGTTGAGCCTACAATAAAATGTGCTCTCAGACCCTCTTCCAAAAACTCTACCTCGATTTGCACCTTAGCCAAAATTCTAATTTTTTCTAAGAGCTTGTGTAGTATAGTCGCTCATCAGTTAGTATGAATAGAGATGTTATGGTCTATAAGTGACAGAATGACCCCAACATTAGGTGTATGGATTCAGAATTGTAGTAGCTATAAGATGTATATGTGATGCCTAGGTGAATTGATAAATTGTTACTAAGTCAAGGGATAAAGAAGAGAGCCTTAAGCATCAGAAAGATAGATGTGCACCCAGAGTAGTATCTTGTTGTATGATGTCCAGAAGATTATAGATAGATGATATTGAGTCCCTTAGCATGGTTTAATTTAGTTGATTTGGTGGATGTGAGCTTAGAGATATGATGTTGGTAGACGAATAGGCAAAGGTCAGATTGCTAAATATTAGAAGAAGTGGTTATCCACACTAGTAAGAGTATGAGTCCTCTAGTGATAGTCTTAAGGGTAAAGAGAAAGCTAAGAGATGACTCAGAAGAAGACCTAGTAAGAATTTAGCATCTTCAGTTATAGCCTAGTTCAGGAGAGAGATCTGTAGACTTAGAGAGGTGACTTTCGAGCTAAGGGGGAGATGATAGAATGGAGAACCAAGCCGAGTCTTGCGACTCAACCAGTATAGAATTCTAGAAAGGGATATGATGGGATATCGATCCATTCTTATTCCAGTAAATTTCCTAGCACTTCAGTCAAGATGACATTATACTCAAACGTATTTATGTCATACTCATGTATAAGTTCATGCAATCCCTTAAGGTTCATGTCCATACTTAGCTTCTAGAACAACCAGGAATTTCTCCTAACAACAAATCGAGTCTTACACTACGATTTTATGAATTCTAGCATTATGCCATGAGAATCGATAGATATTTAAACTCATGTCTCACAGTATGCTCAGTTCTATGTACATGCTCAGTTCTATGTGCTCAGTTCATTCATTAGGATATGTCTTGATGGCTAATAAAATCATGCTACTTCATGTATATGTTCAGACCAGATTTCCTGAATAGTTCATGCTTATGATTCCTTACTCTAACTATGCTTCAAATGTCTAGTATGTGAGACTCAGACCTTTGTGCTTGACTTCCCAGACCTCACCTTGAGCAGCTAGATCACACTAAGTCTGTTTGTGGAGGAAGATAAGAAGTATCCTAGATAGGAAATACAAGATTTTTCTCTTCAGAATGTCCCTCTTTGTAGAAGTTCTTGAATTTACAGTTCTACATATGCTAGGGAAAAAGATAGAAACCTCAGATAGTGCCAGCTGCAGATAAGCCATAAGATGATCATAGTAATAGGCTTGAATATCATGATGGAATACATGTGGCCTTCGCCTTGTGCAACTAGTGACCTATCGTTTAAAATCCAAGGTTAGTTGATTTTGTTATAAGACGGAATACCATTATTGGGAGATCACTCTTGATGCAAGAGATTTAGTCGAGATAGGCTTGAACAGGTGAAAGAAGATAGTTAGGCTCAGACCTCAGAATCTATATGTATGTTGATAAGAAGTTTAGTTGCAAACAATAAGTGTGGTATTCAGAGAAGTTAGTGTAGTTAAACGGGGTGTTCCTAAGCTTAAAAGATGCCAATCGTATTGTTTGAGGCAGGAATAGCCTTGTTCTTACTCCCTGGACAAGGTGCTCATACCTTACGTCTAGTAGCTTCAGATAGCAAGATAGTAGAATCCTCATATCAGACCAGTTCAGACCTGTCAGTAATCAAATCACTCTGAAGGTCAGAAGGCCCTTCACTCAGTTCAGTCCATGCTAGTAAGTTCAGTTTAAAAGAGAATAGTTTTCCCGTATAGATATTTCTCTAAGCTTTATGTTCCTTTTAGCTAACTACGATTTATAAGAATCATTCGTTCTTTATGAGTTTCATCTTATACTCTTAATCCAGACCAGCTATCCATTTAGACATTCAGTTTCATGTCCTATCAGTGTTCTTATGCTCTCAGTATGCATACATGCCTCACGAACCCAGCTCACTTTATACTTCAGTAAGAAATCAGTTGGCATGTCAGTACCCCAGATTAGAGTACTCAGTTGGTGGGATTGTAGCTCTTTCCCTACCACCTTAGCCTAGTTAGTCTCTATTCGAGAAACACCTTAGCTTGTTTAGTCTTCATTTGTCACGCCTCGAGGCTACCCCCTGGATGTAACACGGTGCTTAGTCTCACGAGTGACCCCAAGCTAACCCATGGCATGGCATATCTACGAAAAACCAATTTAGAGATATGTACTGGGCGGAAACTAAAATAATTTAATATCTGAAAACAAGAAGAGAGCCCAAAAAATCTGAATATGTGTATAATATGAAAAATAGTTTAGTGTTGACTGAACACAACACTAACAAATGCTGAATCTAGTCTATGTCTGAAAGCCATCTAACTGGATATGAGTTGCTGGGACATGCCCCCAGCTAACTCTACAAATCTAAAACTGAAAGTAAATACTGATATGAAGTATGTCTATTGTCCTCGAACTAATGAGGACTCACCACTGAACTGTTGAGTACGAACTGGAGAACCAAACTAGGCGCGGTCTTGATGTTGATTGCCTGAACCTATATCATAAAATGATGTAGCAAAGAAGTATGCGTCAGTACTTTGAATGTACTGAGTATGCAGGATATATATACAAAGCTGGGCAATATAGAACTGAATATGAAGATAGATATACTGCAACATAACTGAATGCAATGACCAAGTATAAATCATGAAATAGCATGTTGAACTGAATAATGAACATAAATATTGGATACAAGGTCAATGCACATGAATCTGACTGTGGGGGACATGCTAACTATGGGGCCAACCTGTGACCCTAGATGGGAGGGTGTTCATACCTTTCCAAGGGTACAAACAAGTCTGATGTGGATCCATTATTGATGACAGCTGACTCCTATAAACCTACGATGGTACCATAGTTCTGGGACTTGGGGACTGTTTCTAAAGGTCTTAACCTAAACTAACAGCTAAGCCTTCATCCCCTCATCCGTTCGGTAATAAGTCTACTCCCACTGAGAATGCAACATACATAAGTTGAAGGGTATGGCATTTGATTTCTGAAGCATAAGCTTATAACTGATCTGTCTAGCAAGCAAATTTCATGGGATTACTGAAATTTCTACAAGCTAGGATTCCTTAGCATTATACATGAAACTATACTAGTCCTCCAAGAGACATGTAGTCAATATCATAAAAGTTGTAAGATTCATATTTCAATAATTCCCTACGGTTTAGGAACCCTAGGCCTTAAACATTCATGGAGGAAACTGAAGAAGACTGGAATCTAGGGACCTAATGGGTGAAAGGAACCCAAAAGTGAAATCTCATTTACCTGGTGAAGAAATCCACAGAAAAATCCTTGGATTTTTGGGGCTGAACTTAGTGAAGGCCTCAGCTTGTTCTTGAGAGAAACTATGCCTCTTTTGATTCCTTTTTGTCTACGTTAGATATTTTTTAAGAGAATGAGGGTTTAGTTAGTTTAAGACCATTTAATTGGGCTTAGACGACATAAAACGACATAGATTAGTCCTTAAAAGGGAAATTAAAAGTTCAGAATACCCTTGGGAAAGTTAAAAGAATTTATGCCGAAACCGCGACCCAGTGATCACGGCTTGCTTGACAGGCTGTACTCCTAGACTACGGACCATCAATTGAGTCGTGGTCCTGTCCAGGTGACTTGGGGGTTCTCTTTTTATAGGAACAATGACTCGATAGGATGGACCATTCTTTTAAATGATGGTCCGTCATCTGACTCGTGGTTCCTGGGACTTGACTTAGCCTGGGGTTTTCATGAGTCAAAGGATGTACCGTTCTTCTGAATTATGGTCCATAGACCAGCTCGTGGTTATTAATACCTAAAATGGGAGGCTACTGGATTTGGGACTGAGGTTTGAAATGATGGACCGTGGTTCTAAACTACGGTTTGTGGTTCCAATCGTAATCCCTGGGACATGTTTTGAAAGGCTACTGGAACTTGAAATACGGGTTGAGAAGATGGACTGTGGTTCTAAACTAAGGTATGTGGTTCTAATTGTGGTCCCTGGGCAGGATTTTTGGGATACTGGATCTTGAACTACGATTCAAGATAATGGGCCATTATTCAAAACTACGGACTGTACTTCGAACCGTGGTTCCTGGGAACTCAAAGTTTTATACAATTTGTTTTTCTACTGGTTTTCTGAGCTTAGTCTAGGCTTGGAAGTTCTGGGGTGTTACAATATCTCCCCCTTGGGATCATTCGTCCTCGAATGAAGACTAAACAAGCTGAGTTTTGAGGGAAAAAGATGAATCCCTACCAACTGAGTACTAAAACTGATATCTAACTGAACTGAGTTCCATAACCATACAAGTATGATGAAATGCAAGGATACTGATGGAACAATGGTACTGAGACTGAATTACACAAGAGTAAACTGAGAGACTAGAGAGGAACTAATTACCTTAAGTTTGAAACTGAATCGGAGGGAAAGAGGTGGGGGTACTTGGACATTATGACTGTTTCTGCTTCCCATGTAGCTCCCTCGATGGACTGATTTCTCCACAAAATTATCATTGAAGTGACTTCTTTATTTCTCAACCTACGAACCTGACGGTCAAGAACCTCAACTGGAACCTCCTCATAGGTAAGGCTATCCTTCATATCCAGACTCTCTAAAGGTACTATCAAAGTCAGATCACCCATACACTTCTTTAACAGGGAAATATGGAAGACTAGATGAACTGTTGCTAGTTCTGATGGAAACTCTAACTTGTAAGCCACATTACCAATCCTTTTCAAGATTTTTTAAGGACCTACATATCTTGGACTGAGTTTCCCTTTCTTGCCGAATCTCATCACCCCCCTCATGGGTGATATCTTAAGGAAAACCCAATCATCAATCTCAAACTGTAAGTCTCTTCTCCTAACATCTGCATAAGACTTCTGACGACTCTGAGCTGTCTGTAGCCTATCTCTGATTTGCTAAACTTTCTCCATAGACTCATGTACCAAATCTGGTCCAATCAAAGCTGCTTGACCTACTTTGAACCAACCAACAGGTAACCTACATCTACGCCCATAGAGGGCCTCATATGGGGCCATCTGAATGCTGAAATGGAAGCTGTTATTGTAGGCAAACTCTATGAGAGGTAAGTCATCATCCCAACTACCCTTGAAATCGATCACATAAGCTCTCAACATGTCTTCTAAGGTCTGAATGGTATGCTCTGCCTGACCATCCATCTGCGGATAAAATATTGTACTGAGATTCACCTGAGTACCAAGACCTTTCTGGAAAGATCTCCAGAAAGGAGATGTAAACAGAGGACCTCTATCTGAGATGATAGATAAGGGTACCCCAGGCAACCTGACTATCTCGCTTATGTAGAGTTTGGCATAATCCTCCACTGAATCTGTAGTCTTGACTTCCAAGAAGTGAGCTGACTTAGTGACCCTGTCAACTATCAACCAAATGGATCCATGCTTCCTGCGAGTACGAGGTAAACCCGTAATGAAATCCATGTTGACCACTTCCCACTTCCAAGTAGGAATGCTAATCTCCTGAGTCACACTTCCTGGTCTCTGATGTTCTACCTTAACCTGCTGACAGTTGGGACATTTAGCCACAAAATCTGCGATGTCCCTCTTCATGTCATTCCACCAATAGACTTCCCGTACATCATGGTAAATCTTACTGGCACCATGATGAATGGAATATCTGGAATTATGGGCTTCTGAGAGGATCTTCTATCTCAACTCACCCACTTTAGATACACATAAGTGTCACGACCCAATTTCTCGGTCATGATGGCACCTACAACCCCCGGTAGGTGAACCAATCCCCGTAGCCCAGAACAGTTAGTAATGGGATACTATCTAACAAATAAGAGAACAAGACGAATAAAATAGATAAAAGGACTATAAATATATACATATGCGGAAACAAAACCAAACCCCAAGACCTGGTATCATAGTATAGAGCCAAACTACATACATGGAGTGCAAATAAACCAAAACTATATATACAGATGTCTCTGAATGGTAATAGAGTACATGAAGCAAAAGATAAACTAAAGCTAAGCTCCGATCGCCAAGAGCTCACCCTCAGTCTGAAGTAGTCCCCAACAGATCTTCAAGCACGAATCACAGCGATCTAACGGCGATGGCCCACGCTAGGATCTGCACCCAAAGATGCAGGGGGGTAGGGGTGAGCACCAAATGTGAAGCATAAGGTACCCAGTAGGTATCATAGGCCGACTAGGCACATATAAGATAAAAGCGTAGTAATAGACAGAATAGAAGCAAGCAGTCACAGAAATCAACGAAAGGTACACATGAACTAGCCCAGAGGGAAATCAACAGAACCACATGTGAGGCTAGTAAGCGGAATATACACACCATAGGCACAGGTGAAAGTAAGAAACAACGCACCTGGGGTCCTTGCAACAAGAGTGTATACAAAATCAATTTACGAAATGGACGGTATACCGGTAACCTCAAGTGTAAGAAGAAGAGAGAAGAGTAATGATAGACATGCTTAGAGACATGAATCAAGCCCAACTAATCATATCAATCTCAATCCAGCAACTAACAGTCTAGCAGTAACCAATTTCATACTTAACACTAATAGGGAACAATTCTGTAAGTAAATAGCAAAAGTCTACCTACAGTCCCCCGGCCGCCCATACATCGAGGAACACAAACAAGTGAAAACAAACCCTCCGGCATCCCATACTACCGAAGTGTACAATCAACAAACAACAAACAAGGGTGGAGCCTCAAACAATGAATGATATGATGCATGAAGATCTCAAGTGAAATGGTATCTCTGTATGTACCTCCTCCGGCACCGATCCGGCCCAGCAGGTAGGTTCCATGGAAGGACACTGTCCGTATACCTCTACTCCACCGTATACCCCTCCTCCGGCACACGCAGCCTGTAGCCCCTGGCTCGGATGGCAAGGTCCATGGTGGTCCCAGACCCCATACTGAAACTCAGTATCAAAACATGTCGTCCGGAAGCAAGTCCGGTATCAAGATAGAGACCCAGTCTTGAATATGCATGTCCAGACCCTGTCCAGGAGTAAAGTAGTAGGAAAATATCTCAAAAACCCCTCCAAGGGTGCCCGAGAATAACCGGGTCTAAACCATAAAAAGTTATCTCAGGTGCTCGGTCCGACCGAGGCTAAAAATTATCTCAAGTAACAAGAAAACTCAACTAGCACCCCGGCCCTGCTGAGTCTAGCGATAATCATAAAACTGATGATTTTAAACATAATTTTACTTTCCTTTATCCAGAAATATTCACAAGTTAAATCAAACTATTTCCAAATTATTTCCATAAAAAATGGGCCCCCCGAGCCATGCAAGGTTTAGAAAATAATGCCCGTAGGCCCGAAGCCCAAACCGTAGTAAAACATGTATAAAACCATTTGATATGCATGAAAATGGTATGATCAAACACAATAGCTGCCCAACAGCTTACAATCAACCTATCGACCCTCCACAGGCCCACAGCTACTCAGCAAGCATAACCAGCCTAGAAGGATAATTCTATGCCCGAGACTCGCGGGCATTCCCAAAATCCCACCTTCTATGTTCCAGAGTCAACAAGGCCTCACAGGACCACAAGGGTAAATAAAATATATCGGCAAATACTATAAGCAACGGAGGAACAAAAGTAGGCGGACATGAATAAAGCGGTCAAGGTCTGTGGTACCAACCTAATAAACCAACCCAAGGATGCCCATTAATACAATTTTATTCTATATATGCGGAGTCTAGGGAAAATAAACCGTAACCTACCTGTCGTCCGATGACAAGCTCGAACCTCTCCAAAAAAAGCTCCGAAACAAAATTAAACTTGACCTCGGGCTTGAATAATTTGACGTAGATAATTAACTTCCCTTTTTAATCAACGTGGAGATATGCACCTCTATGCCTAATATCTATATGCCATATAGATATGTGGAGCAAAAGGGTATAATGCTTGCTGAGTTATCCATGCTAATGCTGCAAGTTCCAATGATGCCACCAATTAGGTATGGCTATGGTGTCCACTCCCTCCACTTCCACGTGGAGGTAGAGGTGGCACCAAGATATTCATTCCCCAATACGTATATGTTCGGGTATTGCATAAGTTCGTAGTATAATAAATATAATTTTTGAATATACCATAATCATTAGAAAATTATTTTGAATAAAACCTACTATATTATAATAATAAATTTCAACATAACTAAATTTACTATCTCCGTTATAATATTACAATGTATAAAAACTTTATAAAATAAATACATATACAATTATAACGTATCAAAAATATTTTCCATAAACCTTTAAAATATTTTGAAAAGGTGATAATAATATAATTTTCTTCCACATTCGACTTTTAAATAAAATATTTTCAAATACACGCGATGTTAATAAAATTCTTAAATCTAGACTCACAATTCACCAACGCACGATTTTGATACTCAAGAACTCTCTTTGAATTCTCCCTTATGTTTTCTCACTGTTTCGGAACTGAAATGGCGTTTTAAAACGTGAAGTCGAGGCTTAAATCGAGTTTAACCCGACCCGGTTCGCGATCCGGTTCGCAACCCGTTTTCTGCCAGACATTCCGTAGTAAAACTGTCATAACTTTTTACTCCGAGATCAGTTGGACGTGAGGTTTTGTGCGTTGGAAACTAGACTCGTAGACCTTCGATTTGGTATTTCGGGGGACTTCTAACTCTTTATATATTGAGATAAAAGTTTTGAGACATTTTACCCAAAGTTCAGAAAATTTATTAAAGAACTTACGATAACTTTTGCCGACTTTCTTGGCTTCAAAACTTATAATGCGACCAAACAAATGGACCCGACACCAAAATACCGGTCCTGACGAGCCTTAAGTGACTTGGGGCCGCTACAAATAAGCTCTAATGGTTCAAGGAAAACATATAATAACCGGAAGGGTCATTACATCATCAACTACTAAAAAGGACTTTCGTCCTCGAAAGTCAAGGTCAAGGGGTACCTGAAGGCTCAAATAGCTGCGGATACTGGGCCCGCATATCTCTCTCGGTCTCCCAGGTAGCCTCCTCGACTGTACGGTGCCTCCACTGAACCTTAACAACCGGGATCTCTCGAGACCTCAATCTCCTGACATCTCTGGCCAAAATAGCTGCCGGCTCCTCAACAAAGGCTAAACCCGCACCCAACTAAACTGAATCCCACTGTAACACATGAGACTCATCTGGGACATACCGACGCAACATCGAAACATGAACTACAAGATGTACAGCTGAAAACATCGGAGGCAAAGCTATCTGATAGGCAACGCTACCAACCCTCTGAAGAATCTCAAACGGCCCAATGTATCTGGGGCTAAGCTTGCCCCGCCTACCAAATCTCATCACGCCCTTCATGGGCGATACACGGAGAAACACCAAGTCACCAACACTAAACTCCAAGGCACGAAGCCTACAATCAGCATAACTTTTCTGCCTGCTCTGAGCTGCCCGAAGTCTGTCCTGAATAACTTGGACTCGGTCTAAGGAATCTCGAAGAAAATCTGTGCTCTGTGGCCCAGCACTAAAACCATCACACCAACCTACCGTGATCTGCAACGCCTGAATAAAAGCCTCAAAAGGTGCCATGCCGATACTCGAATGGAAGCTGTTATTATAAGCAAACTCTACCAAGGGAACAAACTGATCCCAAGAACCTCCAAAGTCAAGAACACAGGCCCGAAGCATGTCCTCCAAAATCTGAATGGTCCTCTCGGACTGGCCATCTGTCTGAGGGTGGAAAGTGGTACTAAGATGAACCTCTGTACCCAAATCTCGCTGAATAGCCCTCTAGAACTGAGATGTGAACTGAGTGCCGCGGTCTGAAATGATAGAAACTGGGACCCCGTGCAACCGAACAATCTCACGAAGGTAGATCTGAGCTAACCTCTTTGCGCCATAAGAAGTCCGAACCGGCAAGAAATGTGCTGACTTAGTCAGCCTATCAACAATCACCCATATGGAATCAAACCCATGAGAAGTACGAGGCAAACCAACAACGAAGTCCATAGTAATCCCTTCCCACTTCCACTCAGGAATGGGAAGTCGCTGCATCAAACCACCAGGTCTCATGTGCTCGAACTTAACCTGCTGACAGTTCAAGCACTGAGATACGAAATCCGCTATATCCCGCTTCATACCACTCCACCAGTAAAGCTGCCCCAAGTCTCTATACATCTTTGCTGTGCCAGGGTGAATGGAGTATCTAGTACAATGTGCCTCGTGAAGTATCAACTGAATCAAATCACTAATCCTCGGAACACAAAGGCGACTATCAAACCTCAGAACCCCATCTGAATTTAGAGTAGCCCGACTGGTCTCACCCTGAACAACCCGATCACGAAGGTCACACAACTGCTGATCCTCAAACTGACGGCTCTGAATCTGATCAATCAAAGTAGAATGAACCTCAACACTGGCGAGAACTCTGCTAGGATCCGACAAGTCAAGCCTAACCAAACGGTTAGCCAAGGACTAGATGTCCAAGGCAATGGTCGCTCTGAAACTGAAAGAGAAGCTAGGCTACCTATACTCACTGCCTTCCGGCTCAAGGCATCCGCTACCATGTTTCCCTTGCCCGGATTGATACAGAATAGTGAAGTCATAGTCCTTCAGTAACTCGACCCATCTCCTCTATCTCGAGTTCAACTCCCGCTTGACTCGTGATATACTGAAGACTACGGTGATCGGTGAAGATCTCACAGTGAAATCCATATAGGTAATGCCTCCAGATCTTGAGCGCGAAAACAACCGCCGCCAACTCTAAGTCATGAGTGGGGTAGTTGCGCTCGTGAACCTTCAGCTGCCTCGATGCATATGGTATTACACGACCCTGCTGCATCAACACACAACCAAGACCAACCCCAGAAGCATCATAATACACGGAGAAGCTCTGACCCTCAACCGGGAAAGTCAAAACTGGAGCTGAAGTCAATAAGGCCTTAAGCCTCTGGAAGCTATCCTCACACTGATCCGACACTGAAATGGGATATCCTTCCTAGGTCAGCATAGTCAAGGTGCTGCTATGGAAGAAAATCCCTCAACGAACCGTCTGTAGTAACCTGCTAACCCAATAAAGCTGCGAACCTCAGTAACAGTAGTAGGTCTAGGCCACTCACAAACCGCTGAAATCTTTCCCGGATCAACCCTAATCCCATCCTTAGACACACGTGCCCTAGGAATGCAACTGACTCAAGCCAAAACTCACACTTTGAGAACTTGGCATAAAGCCGATGGTCTCTCAAAGTCTGGAGTATAACCCTCAAGTGCTGCTCATGCTCATCTCTACTACGCGAGTATACCAAGATGTCGTCTATAAAAACTATCACAAATGAGTCCAAATACGGGCCAAGAACCCTGTGCATCAAGTTCATAAAGGCTGCGGGGGCATTAGTCAACCCAAAAGACATCACCAGGAACTCATAATGGCCATAACGTGTCCTGAATGCTGTCTGAGGGATGTCCTCTGCCCTAATCCTCAACTGATGGTAGCCGAACCTCAAATCAACCTTCAAAAATACGACTGAACCCTTAAGCTGGTCAAACAAATCATCAATCCTCGGCATCGGATACCTATTCTTCACTGTCACCCTATTCAGCTGCCGATAATCAATACACATACGCATCGACCCATCCTTCTTCTTCACGAAGAGAATAGGAGCACCCCACGGTGACACACTAGGTCTAATAAACCCCTTAGCTAACAGATCCTGGACCTGCTCCTTAAGCTCCCTCAACTCAGCAGGAGCCATACAATAAGGAGAAATAGAAATAGGCCTAGTGCCCGGCTCTAGCTCAATAGCGGAATCAATATCTCTCTCAGGCGGAAGGCTTGGCAGGTCGGTAGGAAACACATCGAGGAAGTCTCTAACCACAAGAACAGACTAAGGAGAAGTAGGGTCAGCACTAACATCTCGGACGTATGCTAGATAAGCTAAACACCCACGGGAAATCAACTTCCTAGCTCGAAGAAAAGAGATGATCCTAGATGGTGCATGGCTAACAGAACCCTGCCACACAACCGGGGATACACCGGGCACAGCTATGGTAATGGTCTTGGCATAACAATCCAAAACCACACGGTGAGGGGATAACCAGTCCATGCCCAATATCACATCAAAATCTAGCATATCAAGAATCATCAAATCACCCCAAGTCTCTGAATCACCAATAGATAACATACAAGATCTCACAATCCGATCCACTACTAAAGAATCTCCTACTGGGGTCGAAACAGAAATAGGAACAGATAATGGCTCACTAGCCAACCCCAAACAAGGCACAAAGTAGGCAGATACATATGAACAAGTGGATCCAGGATCAAATAAAGCCATAGCAGACTGATGGCACACAGAAATTGTACCTGTAATCACAGCATCTGAGGCCTCTGCCTCTGGTCTCCTAGGGACCGCGTAAAACTGACGACGACCTCCACCTGCCCGACTGCCATCCCTACCACCTGCTCTGCCGCGTGGCGCACCACCTCTACCCTGACGACCACCCCCTCTAGCCGGGGGCTGAAATACCCATAAAGGCTCGGCCAACTGAACTGTACCCTGCTGAGGGCAATCTCTAGCAAAATGACCTATCGCACCACAAGTAAAACAAGCCCCTGATGGCCTACTCAGTCGAGATTAACCAGCAGATCCCGTATGACCACCACGACCTGATGCTCCAGAAACTATACCCCTTGAAGACTGGCCGCCATAGCCCTGATGGCTGCTCTGACCCTGCTCGAACTGGGTACTACCAAAAGTCTGAAGGGAAGCCTAAACCGGTCGGCTGGACTGACCCTGGTACTGCTGTGGCTGATAACTCCAGCTCCACTGGCCAGGACGTCTGCCGCCATAGCTGGAACCACTATAGACACCCTGATATCGAGGCCTCTTATCTTGGCCCCTGATCATGTCGCTGTAAGTCCTCCATAGTGAGGACATAGTCTACAATAGCCTGGAATGACCGACCACTGGCAATCAATATCTCAGCTGGCTGCCTGATCCCTGGCCTCAAACCCCATACAAATCTACGAATCCTATCAGCCTCGGTAGGAATGATCATAGCTCCGAACGTGCTAGCTTGATGGGAAACGGGTTCTCATACTCCGGAAATAGTCGGTAACCCCGCGTAAGTGAGTAACTGCATCCCTGCGACGCTCACGATCACTGGCTTGAGTAGAACTTGGCCATAAAGGCCTCATAAAACTCAGACCAGGTCAAAGGAGGTGACGACGGTGGTCTACAAGCAACCTGAGCCCTCCACCATAACTTTGCTGGGCCCTCCAACTGATAGGTAGTATAACCAACCCCGTGAGTCTCCAACAAACCCAAATGATACAACATATCCTCACAGGTAGTAATAAAGTCATGTGGATCCTATCCAGAAGTACCAGCAAACCTCGGAGGTGCTAACCTCAAAAACCTACCCAACGCCTTCTGCTTTGACTCTGTCATAACTGGGAGAGGAGCAAGAGGCTGTGCAACAGATGGAACCGGAATGACCTCCGCACGGGGAGCCATAGTAGGAGGTTGCGCTCCTGAGCTCTGTGCACCAAGGGCTGCCCCCTGAGCGGATGTCTGCGCTACCTCAGAAGGCCGCTTTCCAATCACACCCAAAAGCTGTAATAGTAATCCCCGAATATCTGGAGACTGAGCTGCG
Source organism: Jaltomata sinuosa (assembly GCA_003996215.1). Classification (NCBI taxonomy): domain Eukaryota; kingdom Viridiplantae; phylum Streptophyta; class Magnoliopsida; order Solanales; family Solanaceae; genus Jaltomata; species Jaltomata sinuosa. Next base: position 143,428 of record QJPP01002439.1, on the reverse strand, counting down.
GCTGGAGCTGGCACAGAAGTGGGCACTGGAGCTGGTGCTGGAGCTGGCGCTGGAGCTGGCGCTGGAGCTGGCGCTAGATTTGGCGCTGGAGTAGGAGGCTCATCTCCGCGTGATGCCGATGATCTCGTACGAACCATCTGCGGAAGGATGAAGTAGAACAAATGAGATTTCCAGAAACTTCAAGGGTTCCACGCACGACACAGAAGCAATGAGAGAGTCCAATTTCCTAAAATGTCACTGTAGCCTCCCAAAGATTGAGTACGGACGTCTCTGCCCCGATCCGCAGGACTCTACTAGATATTAGCTCTTATACCGATGACACCGGTGAACCTAAAGCTCTGATACCAAGTTGTCACAACCCAATTTCTCGATCATGATGGCACCTACAACCCCCGGTAGGTGAACCAATCCCCATAGCCCAGAACAGTTAGTAATGGGATACTATCTAACAAATAAGAGAACAAGACGAATAGAACAGATAAAAGGACTATAAATATATACATATGCGGAAACTAAACCAAACCCCAAGACCTGGTATCATAGTATAGAGCCAAACTACATACATGGAGTGCAAATAAACCAAAACTATATATACAGATGTCTCTGAATGGTAATAGAGTACATGAACCAAATGATAAACTAAAGCTAAGCTCCGATCGCCAAGAGCTCACCCTCAGTCTGAAGTAGTCCCCAACAGATCTCCAAGCACGAATCACAGCGATCTAACGGCAATGGCCCACACTAGGATCTGCACCCAAAGATGCAGGGGGTAGGGGTGAGCACCAAATGTGAAGCATAAGGTACCCAGTAGGTTTCATAGGCCGACTGGGCACATATAAGATAAAAGCGTAGTAATAGACAGAATAGAAGCAAGCAGTCACAGAAATAAACGAAAGGTACACAGGAACTAGCCAGAGGGAAATCAACAGAACCACATGTGAGGCTAGTAAGCAGAATATACACACCACAGGCACAGGTGAAAGTAAGAAACAACGCACCTGGGGTCCTTGCAACAACACTGTATACAAAATCAGTTTACGAAATGGACGGTATACCGGTAACCTCAAGTGTAAGAAGAAGAGAGAAGAGTAATGATAGACATGCTTAGAGAGATGAATCAAGCCCAACTAATCATATCAATCTCAATCCAGCAACTAACAGTCTAGTAGTAACCAATTTCATACTTAACCGTAATAGGGAACAATTCTGTAAGTAAATAGCAAAAGTCTACCTACAGTCCCCCGGCCGCCCATACATCGAGGAACACAAACAAGTGAAAACAAACCCTCCGGTATCCCATACTACCGAAGCATACAATCAACAAACAACAAACAAGGGTGGAGCCTCAAACAATGAATGAGATGATGCATGAAGATCTCAAGTGAAATGGTATCTCTGTATGTACTTCCTCCGGCACCGATTCGTCCCAGCAGGTAGGTTCCATGGAAGGACACTACCCGTATACCTCTACTCCACCGTATACCCCTCCTCCGGCACACGCAGCCCGTAGCCCCTGGCCCGGATGGCAAGGTCCATGGAGGTCCCAGACCCCATACTAAAACTCAGTATCAAAACATGTCGTCCGGAAGCAAGTCCGGTATCAAGATAGAGACCCAGTCTTGAATATGCATGCCCAGACCCTGTCCAGTGCTAAAGTAGTAGGAAAATATCTCAAAAACCCCTCCAAGGGTGCCCAGGAATAACCGGGTCTAAACGTAAAAAGTCATCTCAGGTGCTCGGTCCGACCGAGGCTAAAAATCATCTCAAGTAACAAGAAAACTCAACTAGCACCCCGGCCCTGCCGAGTCTAGCGATAATCGTAAAACTGATGATTTTAAACATAATTTTACTTACCTTTATCCAGAAATATTCACAAGTTAAATCAAACCATTTCCAAATTATTTCCATCAAAAACGGCCCCCCCGGGCCATGCAAGGTTTAGAAAATAGTGCCCGTATGCCCGAAGCCCAAACCGTAGTAAAACATGTATAAAACCATTTTATATGCATGAAAATGGTATGATCAAACACAATAGCTGCCCAGCAGCTTACAATCAACCTATCGACCCTGCACAGGCCCACAGCTACTCAGCAAGCATAACCAGCCTAGAAGGATAATTCTATGCCCGGGACTCGCGGACATTCCCAAAATCCCACCTTCTATGTTCCAGAGTCAACAAGGCCTCACAGGACCACAAGGGTAAATAAAATATATCGGCAAATACTACAAGCAATGGAGGAACAAAAGTAGGCGGACATGAATAAAGCGGTCAAGGTCTGTGGTACCAACCTAATAAACCAACCCAAGGATGCCCATTAATACAATTTTATTCTATATATGCGGAGTTTAGGGAAAATAAACCGTAACCTACCTGTCGTCCGATGACAAGCTCGAACCTCTCCAGAAAAAAGCTCCGAAACAAAATTAAACTTGAACTCGGGCTTGAATAATTTGACGTAGATAATTAACTTCCCTGTTTAATCAACGTGCAGATATGCACCTCTATGCCTAATATCTATATGCCGTATAGATATGTGGAGCAAAAGGGTATAATGCTTGCTGAGTTATCCATGCTAATGCTGCAAGTTCCAATGATGCCACCAATTAGGTATGGCTATGGTATCCACTCCCTCCACTTCCACGTGGAGGTAGAGGTGGCACCAAGATATTCATTCCCCAATACGTATATATTCGGGTATTGCATAAGTTCGTAGTATAATAAATATAATTTTTGAATATACCATAATCATTAGAAAATTATTTTGAATAAAACCTACTATATTATAATAATAAATTTCAACATAACTAAATTTACTATCTCCGTTAAAATATTACAATGTATAAAAACATTATAAAATAAATACATATACAATTATAACGTATCAAAAATATTTTCCATAAACCTTTAAAATATTTTGAAAAGGTGATAATAATATAAATTTCTTCCACATTCGACTTTTAAATAAAATATTTTCAAATACACGCGATGTTAATAAAATTCTTAAATCTAGACTCGCAATTCACCAACGCACGATTTTGATACTCAAGAACTCTCTTGGAATTCTCCCTTATGTTTTCCTACTGTTTCGGAACTGAAATGGCGTTTTAAAACGTGAAGTTGAGGCTTAAATCGAGTTTAACCCGACCCGGTTCGCGACCCGGTTCGCAACCCGTTTTCTGCCAGATAGTCCGCGGTAAAACTGTCATAACTTTTTACTCCGAGATCAGTTGGACGTGAGGTTTTGTGCGTTGGAAACTAGACGCGTAGACCTTCGATTTGGTATTTCGGGGGACTTCTAACTCTTTATATATTGAGAGAAAATCTCTGAGACATTTTACCCAAAGTTCAGAAAATTTATTAAAGAAGTTACGATAACTTTTGCTGACTTGCTTGGCTTCAAAACTTATAATGCGACCAAACAAATGGACCCGACACCGAAATACCGGTCCTGACGAGCCTTAAGTGAGTTAGGACCGCTACAAATAAGCTCTAATGGTTCAAGGAAAACGTATACGTGGAAATAACCGGAAGGGTCATTACAATAAGCGACCCTGATAACGAAGTACACCATCTCCCCCTTGGGAGAAAACCTCTACTCTGTGCTAATGAACTGCAGCCTTCAGCTGAAGTAGTATGGGATCACTATCCTGCTTCTCCTTAACTTCAGCTACCAATGATGATTCTGACCCATTCTGAACTATCACACCACCGTTTGTCGTGTCAATAAGGCAAACTCCTAGGCGAGCAAGCCGATGAACAACTCTGACCAGTTCACTCTTCTCTTCCTCAACATGGGATACACTACCCATTGATAGTCTACTGAGAGCATCAGCCACTACATTGGCCTTACCCGGATGGTAGAGCACATTCATATCATAATCCTTGAGGAACTCAAGCCATCTCCTCTGACGAAGATTCAACTCTTTCTGGGTGAACACATACTGAAGGCTCTTGCGATCTGTGAACACATCAAAATGAACACCATATAGATAGTGTCTCCAAATCTTTAGGGCAAACACAACCGCTGCAAGATCGAGGTCATGAGTCGGGTAGTTTTTCTCATGGGCCATAAGTTGTTTAGAAGCATAAGCTATGACCTTACCCTACTGCATCAAAACACAATCCAAGCTGACTCTTGATGCATCACAATAAACCACATAAGCGTCAAAACCCTCTAGTAGAGTTAAGACAGGAGTTGAAGCCAACCTGGTCTTCAGCTCTACAAAACTCTTCTCACACTTCTCTGACCATTGAAACTTGACCTTTTCTGAGTCATCTTGGTCAATGGGGAAGCTATGTATGAAATTCCTTCTACGAACCTGCAATAATAAGCAGCCAAACCCAAGAAACTTATGATGTCTGTAGGAGAGGTGGGTCTGGGCCAGTCCTTTACTACCTCAATTTTCTGGGAATCAACATATATTCCTTCTCTGGATACCACATGACTAAGGAAAGCGACAGACTACAACCATAATTCACTTTTGCTGAACTTAGCGAATAGCTGGCAATCCTTAAGGGTCTGGAGCACTACCCTCAAATGAGTCACATGCTCCTCCTCATTTCGATAATAAACAAGGATATCATCAATGAAGACAATGAAGAACAAGTCCAAATACTGTTTGAACAACCAGTTTATTAAGTCCATGAAAGCTGCAGGAGCATTGGTTAGTCCAAAAGACATAAAAACAAATTCATGGTGGCCATACCGAGTCCTGAAGGCTGTCTTTGGGATGTCACTATCTCTGACTCTGAGCTGATAATAGCCGAATCTGAGGTCTACGTTGGAAATATAACTAGCACCTTGAAGCTGGTCGAACAAGTCATCAATCCTGGGGATGGGATATTTATTCTTGAATGTGACCTTGTTCAACTGACGGTATTCAATGCACATTCTGAGGGAACCATCCTTTTTATGCATGAACAACACTGGAGCACCCCATGGAGAGATGTTGGGTCTGATGAAGCCCTTATCTAGTAGGTCTTTCAGTTGTTCTTTCAACTCCTTAAGCTAAGCTGGAGCCATTCTATAGGGAGGAATCAAAATAGGCTGGGTATCTAGAAAGAGATCAATTTCGAAGTCGATCTCCCTTTCGGGAGAAACTCCGGGAAGATCTTCTGAGAACACTTCTGGAAATGCATTCACCACTGGGACTGACTCAAGAGTTGGGGTCTTGGAGTTTGAATCCTTAACCCGAACAAGGTGATAGATATACCCTTTGGAGATCATTTTTCTGGCCTTAAGATAGGAGATGAAATGACCTATAGGCACTGAGTTACTACCCTTCCACTCTAAGACTGGCTCGTTAGGAAACTGAAATCGAACCATCCTAGTTCTATAATCGACTGAGGCATAACAGGAATGTATCCAATCCATGCCTAGAATGATATCAAAGTCTACCATTTCTAACTCTACAAGATCTGCTGAGGTGACCTTCTGGAAAACTGTGACTGGGCAATTTCTGTATACCCGTTTAGCTATAACTAGGTCACCAACTGGGGTAGAGACTGAGAAGGGTTCTAGGAGAGTTTATGTACTAATACTGAAGTTTACTTCTACATAATAAGTGGTGAAGGAAAGTGTAGCTCCTGGATCAAACAATGCATAAACATCAGTATTAAAGACTCGCAACATACTCGTGACCACATCAGTAGAGTCCTCTTAATCCTATTGGGCCTGAAGAGCATATAACCTATTCTGGCGCTGAACACCACCTATACCAGATGAGGCACCCTGCTGAGTAGGGCGGCCTGCTGGAGCTACTGTAGAACCAGTCTGAGTCTTCAGGCGAACATCCTTACCCTTCTAAGAAGTTGTAGGATAATCCCTCATCATATGGCCTGACTTACCACATCCAAAGCAATTTTCGTTGCCCGCCATGTACTCACTCTGGTGGTTCCTACCACACTTTTTGCACACTGGGTTAGTGCGCCCACTAGTAACTATACCGTGGGACTTAGAGACAGACACTCTATCCCGTTTATCCTTCTTAAAGTTGGGCATTGGGGCTCTAGCAAAAGATGGAGCTGGAGCTAAATTGTTTTGGCGATAATGAGAATGGTTGCCACTCTCTGACCTCTACTGAAAGTGGTTATACTCACCTATCTGAGACCTCTTAACATCACATCCCCTTTTCTTGATCTTTTCCTCCTCAATCTGTTGAGCATAAGTAACCAACCTGGAGAAGTCTATTTCCTTTACGATCATTGCGGTTTGGCATTCCTTGACCACATCATCAGACACACCAAATATAAACTTTCTCGTACGAGCTCTAGAGTCAGCCAAGTCTACACCCTCTACTGGAGTAACACCCATAATGTCGGTCACCTTCTGGATATCTTCTAAGAACTCTTGGGGATCCTCCTCTGACTTGGACCCATAAAACTCTAGAGGGTTCATCCGAGTGAAATTCTATTTTCTAGCTGCATTAGTGTTAATCTGGGGCAGAGCTGGAGCTATAGCCTACTGATTTAGCTAGGCTGTCATGTCCTGAGCAAGTACTTGAAAAGCAGCCCTAAATTTGGCATGCGTTACCTGCTCATTCAATGGGTCTGCTAGAGCTGCTGGTGTTGGCTGATTCCTAGCATTCGCTCTTCTGGGAGGCATTTTTCTGAAATGCAAAGAGCATGAATTAGAATAGAGGAGAATTAAATAGAGGTTATACTCTATAGCAAGAACTGGAAAAGAAGGAAGGAAAGTTATTCCTAATGATGTCTCATAGCTTCTCCCCCATAAGTGTGGAGCACTTCACACCCATGAAGAAGACTCTATTTGACGAGGCTTTCAGACACCCTAGGACACTTAAACCTGATACTCTGATACCAAGTTTGTCACGCCCCGAAGCTACCCCCTGGAAGCAACACAATGTTTAGTGTCACGAGTGACCCCAAGCTAACCCATGGCATGGCATATCTACGAAAAACCAATTTAGAGATATGTATTGTGCGGAAACTAAAACAATTATATATCTGAAAACAAGAAGAGAGCCCAACAAATCTGAATATGTGTATAATATGAAAAATAGTTTAATACTGACTGAACACAACACCAACAACTGCTGAATCTAGCATATGTCTGAAATCCATCTAACTGGATATGAGTTGCCCCAACATGCCCCCAGCTAACTCTACAAATCTAAAACTGAAAGTAAATATTGAAAAGAAGCATGTCTATTGTCCTCGAACTAATGAGGACTCACGACTGAACTGCTGAGTATGAACTGGAGAACCGAACTAGGCGCTGTCTGGATGCTGAGTGCCTGAATATATATCATAAAATGATGTAGCACAGAAGTATGCATCAGTACTTTGAATGTACTGAGCATGCTGGATACATATACAAAGTTGGGAAATATAGAACTGAACATGAAGATAGATATATTGCAACATAACTGAAAACTGAACTGAATGCAATAATCAAGTATAAATCATAAAATAGCATGTTGAATTGAATACTGAACATAAATACGGGATACAAGGTCAATGCACATGAATCTGACTGTGTGAGACACTGCTAATCGACATACCCTAATAAATACAATAGCTGCTACAATATAATTTACATTTGATAAGTACAATGGCTGCTACAATATATTTAATAACAATGCTAATGTAATCTTTCCTACATGTCTTAATTGCTTAAGAATTATTTTTATAAATTACACATTTGATAAGTTCATATGAGTTTAGCCAGACTAGATCATATATCTCAAGGGACAAAGACCTATATCAACCATACCAAAATATTTGATTCTTAAACAGTATTGTAGCCTCAAACAATATTAAGTAATATGAACACACAAACATGCAAACACTTTACAAATGGCTGTTGACAAACTCATAAGCTAGTTGGAGATTATTCATTTCAATTACTATTTATGTATCATATCACATTTGAGAAAATTAGCTGAAATCAACAAATTCATAACACCATCTTTTAGCCAAATAGCAAAGCTACTGTAAATGCAATAACCTTCAAAGATCTAGTTTTGACTCCTCTGTATAGCCAAAGTTTCATGCCGACAATGTCAATCATATCTATTGTCTGGTTTCCACTCTTCCTAATACTTCTACAATCGATAGTTAACCACTCATATGGTGATCCCCAATCAATCATTACTTAGACCCATAATAACAACCACAAAATTGCAATAGATAGCAATAAATGGGATACAAATAATTTATACTATAAAACCTCGAGGAAAACACTAACCCATAACCTTAAAGAGGAACTTCGTCCATCATTACAAAAAAATTCATGAATTGAAGAAGTGCATAGAGGTGAAATCGAATACCCTAATGTATGTGGGTGCTTACCATAGTGAAATGAAGAAGTGGATAGAGGTGAGATCGAAGATTTCTTCAATTTTGAGAAATCGTTGATGCAATGGTCTGTGTTTCCATACATAGCGACAAATTATACAAAATCAAATATCAGGGACTCTTATGGAACAAAAGAACTACAGATCTCATCCATTATAAGAGCTCTCGGATGGTGAATCATGGTTTAATAAGTCTAAGCATGTAGATTAAGTCAAAAGAGAAGAGGATTTAGGGCTCAGCTCACCAATGGAAATTTTGAGGGATGAAGAGTTTTCTGCGATGGACTAAGAGCCTGTTTGTATAGGATTAAAATCTGGTCAAACCAAAACCATGTTTTAATATCCTTTTTAGCTTTTTGATGTGTTTGGTAAGTAAAAAAACAATCAAAAAAGCTAAAAACTGATTAAAAAAGCTAAAAACTAAAAGCTGGACCCCTCAGCTTTTTGCTTAAAATTCTTTTTAAGTTTGACCAATGAATTTACCCTTTTATCCCTTATAATTTATCCTAATTTCAACACTACACTCATTTTTCAGTCCTAAAATATATGAAAGTACTGTATTTTTTGTCACGACTCGATTCTCGATCATGATGGCACCTACGACCCCCCCAGTAGGCGAACTAATCCCTGTTGCTCGAAAGAGTTAGTAATGGGCTACTATCAACCAATTAAGCAGGAGAACAAGGAAAATAAGTAAATAAAAGGGGCAATAGGAATATCTATATACATATATGGAAGCTAAACCAAACCCCAAAACCTGGTATCATAGTATAGAGCCAGAACTACATATAAGGAGTATAAATGATCCAAAATAATATATACAGATGTCTCCCAATGGTGATAGAGTACATAAAGCAAAAGATAAACTAAAGCTAAGCTCCGGTCGCCAAGAGCTCACCCTCAGTCTGAAGTAGTTCCCAAAAGTTCTCCGAGCATGAATCACAATAATCTAGCGGCGATAGCCCACACTAGGATCTATAGAAGAAGAGGCAAGGTGTAGTATGAGTACCAATTGCAAAGCAACCGGTACCTAGTAGGTATCATACGCCGACTAGGCACATCTAAGATAAAAGAGCAGTAATAAGCAGAATAGAAACAAGTAATCTCTAAAAGCAACGAAGGAGCACACGGAAGCTAGCACTGAAAGAATACAACCAAGATAACACACATGGCTAGCTACTAGAATACCAATCACAGGCGAAAGAAAGAAATACATACCCGAGATCCTTGTAATAACAAGTATATAAAGAAGGGTCTAAAAAGTAGGCGATATACCGGTAACCTTAATGAAAAGAGAAGGAGCAGGTGAATAACGGAGGTTATGCTCGGATACAGAATACTATAATCTGAATAAGCATACCAATCTCAATCAAGATATACCAACTGGAATACAAGGCAAAACCTTATCAAATCCAATGTCGAGTAACTATAATAGAGACAATATTACGAGTTAATAACAATAAGCCTACCTACAGTCCCACGGGCGCACCTTACACCCGACGAACACAAAAAAGTGAAGACAAATCCTCTGGCATCCCATACTACCGGAGCGTACACTCAGCAAACAACAATAAGGATAGAACCTCAAACAATATGATAATGTGGTGAACTAGGTGTAATAATACTAATGTATGCTACCCGCTTTCGGCGTCCTATAAGGCCTAGAAGACAGGATCCATGGAAGGTCACACCCGTATACCCCTACTTTATCGTATACCCTCCCTCCGTCACTCTCAGCACGTAGCCTCTAGTCAAAAATGGCGAGGTCCATGAAGGTTTCTGACCAACATACTAGATGCCCCGCAATCTAAAAAATCCCTAAGTAAAGCTGCCTGGAGGGAATTCGGGTCTAAATCAGTAAATCAAATAGTTCTAGTGCACGACCCCGCAGAGCCTAATAATATCACGGAAGCTGTAGTAAAACAAGTCCAGCCCTCGACCCCGTACAGCCTAGTATTATCACGAAAGTTGTACTAAAACAAGTCTATACCTCGGCCCTACCGAGCCTAGTATTAGCAGAAATAGTGATAAAACATCCTTTTTATTTTCTCTTACTCCAAGAAGATCTGTTAAAACGGTACTAAACCTCTTTACAATCATTTTTATCAAAAATGGGCCCCACGGCCATACAAATTTTAGAAATCATTAAATAGAAGGTTCAAAATCAAAAACGTAGTAAAATTATGCAGAAACCTTCTATATGCATGATAAATGGTGTACACAATCACAACAGTGGTCCACGGCCCATAATCAACCTATCGGCCCTGCACTGGCTCCAATCATTCTACATCACAGATAGCCAGCTCTTTAATAGTAATAACTATGTCCGGGACTCAGGGACATTACAAATAAACCACCATCTATGTTCCAGAGTTAATACAAGGCCACACAGGACTACAAGGGTGATAATATCGTCTATAACAAATACTATATATATCGGAGGAAAGAAACGAATCGAACATGAAGAAGCGGTCAAGGTCTGTGGTACCAAGCTAATAAACCCAATCCAAGGATGCCCATTAATAAAATTTTATCCTAGATATGTGAAGTCTAGAGAATTTAGACTGTAACCTACCTGTCGTCCAATGACAAGCTCGAACTTCTCCAAAAAAAGGCTCCAAAACGAAATCAAACTTGAACTCGGGCTTGAATAACTTGACGTATATAATTGATTTCTTCAATTACCAAAGACATCAATTGATTTCTTCGCAAAATCCCTATGCACATAACAATATATATAGAGCATAAAAGATGTGCATATAGCAACAACTATATAATTGCTTTGTTAAGAAGACGTGAATGACCACCAAGCAGATGGATCAATATATATCTCCCTATATATATATGTAGCCGTAGTAGTAGTATAACTTGCTTATCTCTTTTATTTTGTTAGAATCATTAATGGACATCAAACACTAAATATATCAACAACTGCCAACTTAAAACGGGGAAGGCTCCCTAATTGCCAATTAAATAATTAATAAAATGAGATAATATTTTACAACAAAATTAAGTGGTGACTAACACTTAATAAATTAATGTGTTTCCCTCATTCCATAGTGCCATGTGGAGGTGGTGTGTTACCATCACACCTATCCTCATCCAATTAATATTAGATGTGATCCATATTATATACATACTCGATATTGCGTAGGTTCATGATAAAATATATATAACTTTTGAATATATCAAAATTAATTGAAAATTATTTCGAATAAAGTCTACCATATATAATCATAATTTGTCAACATAACTAAATTAACTATCTCCATTAAAATATTAATAAATTATAAATTCTTTATAAAATAGATACATACACAAATATATCATAACAAAAGTATTTTTCATAATTATTTAAAATATTTTAGAAATGCAATAAAAATAAACTTACATCAAACGGAGACACTCCATACTCGAAAATATTACGACACCCCAAATGAGGATCGACCTTCTACAAGGTCAGTTGAGGTCATACAATCGCAAATCTCTATCGCACGATTTCGATACTCATCTCCTAAGGCTCAACTCTAAAATAGTAAAATGGCCATAAAGACCAAATGAACGATCAAGGCATCAGACCACCGGTCCCAGCAAGCCATAAATGACTTGGTGTCGCTACAGGCAAGCTCTAATAATACAAAGAAAGCGTAAATGCGGGAATGACCAGAAGGGTCATTACATTTTCTCTCGTTCTCATCCCGCTTCTCCATCTTTTCCTTTCACCTACAACAAAAAAGTTTTTAACAACACTTGTTTACCAAACATATTAACAACTTTTTTTTTCAATTTCAGCACTTTTTATACAAACACTTATTTACTTATTTATAAGTACTTATTTTCATATTTTAATCACATTGCTTAAAAGCTACTTTTTTTAATCAAATCCAAACAGGCTCTAAATATAAAGGGGTTTTCAATTACGATTCCTTTTTAATGAAAATGTCGAATACAACCTTTGTCCACTCAATTTGTAGATTTAGGACAAGATGTCTATTATCTTAGGGATAATATTTTTTCCTTCGTTAACAAATTAATGCCCCGTTTAGACATGAAAATCAAATACAAATTAGAGTTGGAGTTGGAGTTGAAGTTGAAGTTGGCCATGAATATAAATTGGAGTTGTTTTTGACTTTTTGTGAGAGAAGTGAAAGTGAAAATAATTTTTTCTTAATTTTCAAATTTTCAAATTCAATTTCAAGTTGAATTTTCCAAGATTTTATGGCCAAAATTGATAAAATATTTTCATGTCCATACGCCCACTAAAAATTACCCACCAAAAAAAAGTCTAGTCCTTATAGTATACTTTCAAGGACCAGATTTCTTAATTCGTCCCTATATTTTGGTATCAAAAAAGCCATTTTCTTATAGTGGCGGTAGATGCTACCAAGGAGTTATAGATGATTCCTCATAAGGGATTTGAGCCGTGTGAGGGCATTGAAGTCTGTCATTCAGGTGATTATGGTCATGCTCCACCTAGTTCTATCACCCTCATTCTAGCAGCCCCATTCATGTAGCTATGCCAGTGTCCAAGGTAGATTATATTGGGTTAGTACTTTAAGTTCGGGACAGACTTTATAAGACTCATCTTTTATACCTTTAGGCCATGGAGGGCATTCATGTCATTTAGGTTCATCTCATACGTATATGGATCATAGAGGTTGTTTTGAGTGTGGTGACACGGGACATTTTTGTGAAAGATTGCCCAGGCTTAGACGTTGTGGTTTGCATCAGGGTTCTCAGGCTTTGACTTCTAAGGTTGAACCTCTAATTAGGGGAGGTGCACAAAGTGGCAGAGATAATTCTCATTAAGGCAGAGGTGGTTCCCATTCGCCCAAGTTGGTGGCCGTGAAGGTTCACACAGTTTTAGGGAGGTCGTCTTCAGTGTTATGATTGTCCAAGTAGTCTAGAGGAAGAGGATTTATATGCTTTTGTCACAAATATTATTTTAGTTTGTCATTGATTAGCTATAATATTATTTTATCGAGGCTCTACCTATGTTTATGTATTTATGGTGACATCCAAATCCACCTCTCAATTACAAGAAGTTTAAATGAACATCACAAATATAAAATCCAATGTGAATCGGGGTTGATCCCATAGGGAATAAGATTAAACTTTTACCCTAACTAGTGTTAGATTCACTATATGATTACATTCAGAGTAACCAAAAAAAAGGGGGGGTACAGTTATACTAAAAATTATCTTGTAATTTGGTCAAACAACTGTTTCAATCAAAGTTTGGAAATAATAGAAGGAAAGCCTAGGGATATGCTCAAATGGGTATAGTAATTACAATTGAGATTTTACATCTACTTCTGAATTAATTAAGCAATCGGTAGTATTGGTTCAAATTATGCTTGTAGTTTCTCAACTCACAAGCAATTTCACCTTGAGTTTTCTCAAATTCTAAGGTGTATTCAAATCAACCAACCAATAATTCACTATGTTGACTATACTATCTCTAAATATAGTCATTAAATGAAGATTTCTCCGAGTCTTTGCTAATGAAGTCTTTTCTTAATTCTTATCTTCTCTCAAGAAGGGTATGAATTAAAGAGATTAATCAATGTTTACAACTACTAATTTTGAATTAAACATAAAGAATTCATTAGAACCATTAACATTTATTAATTTTAGAAGCAAATCATAGATACCGAATTATAATCCCACACCCATCATCACATACCCCTAGATATGGGGTTTATCTAAGCACAGTGAAAGAGAAAAAAATTATATCAACTGGTTTTTTTCTATATCATCCATCAATACAGTTTCAATCATCAAATCAATTCAAATTCTTCAAAGTAGTAAAAATAATGGTGAAAATCTTTAAAAGAAATGAAATCTAGAAGTATTTTCCAAGTACTATCTAAAGGCTGCCCAAAAAGTAAAAATAGCTGAGTTCAAAACTTTTAAAAAAGTATTTAAAGTACCCAAAAATACGCTAAAAAATTTGAACAAAAATTCCCCCATCACTTGATGTGCAGCGGCACATCCACTGGATAATCGAATGTGCGGTCCGCACATAAAAGAGTCGTGTTGTCGTGGCAGAGTCGTGTGCATCCACACACTAGTATATGCGGTCTACAAATTCCAATTGTTCCTTCCAGTGTTTAGCTTGAATTTATTCCTTTTTGTGCGCTCCATATAACAACTTGTGCGGCCAGACCTTTCCTTGTGCGGCCCACATACTGCTTCGGTTCAACTGATTTACTTCAACTCTTTGGGGATTGATTTACATCCTCATTTTGTTGACTTCTTTCACTCAATATCCTTGATTCTCATCGCCACTAATGTAGACACACAAGTTTCAAAATCAACTAGGACTTGAAGGTGATCATGTAGGCTTATGTTAAGGAAGGAAATAAGTATGGATATAAGTGACTCAACACCTCTCAAAAAGCTATATTTTTTAAATTAAAATCACAATTCTTTCAACTTTTCCACCCATTTTATTTTCAAGGCTCATGTCTTCCCTTTTTATTTATCACTCCTTATTTTTTCTTTCATGATCCTCTAAGCTAAAAAGCAAAATGACTTACGTAAATCCCTTTTTTTTTTCTTTCCTCTCTTTTCTCTTTTTTTTTTACCTTCTAATCCATTTACATACACTCCAACATTAAAAATTTTCGTCATTCACCCTAAAAATTAGGCGTGTAGCCTATATTTGCACTTTCAAAATAACACACCTCCAAACATAGACTTTTAGTCTACATTTGCATTTGTAGTGTTCTAAGAGGTAGAGTTTCAAAAGATCGGATTAAAAAAAGTGAAAAAGGTGTGTAATGTGGTTGCCAAGAAAAGATTAAAAGCTCAACATGGTTTGACTAGGGGAATCATGTAAGGTTAGGGCATTTAGGCACTGAAGCAGACAAAGAAAAGCTTAGAATTATTTTTTTAACCAGGTGTAGTTTATAATTTTGCCTTGAATAACATTCTCAACAAGTTCTAGACTATAATGTATGCCAAGAACGTACTAGGGTCTCACCGCACATGACACAATAATGACTCAAGTTAAGAGCAAGTCCTATAACTAATTAAAACAAATGAACTGGACAAGCTACTTCAAATTAAAAACCAATTCTCTTGTGAACAAGGAGCCAAGTGATGACTTTAAAGATCACGACAAGAGTTAGCTCGCCAGTTATTACCTTTTTATCCACAAAACTCTTCATGCTAAGTTTCCAAAAAAAATTGGTGGTACCAATAAAATCATGTGTGACTCAAACTCGACACACTATCCTAGGACAAGGCATTTTGCCTTAAGAAAGTTGCCTATTCCATCTATCATAGGGAAAAGCCACCTGATTCGACAAATAAAATAAACAAAGTAAAGAAAAAGGCTCATTGAGAAAGAATCGTGGTATAAATAAAATCCTCAGAGTTTATTGACTACTCTATTCACAAGAGGTAAATTTGAGTCAAAACCAACGAGCATCATATGTCATTTAGAAACAAGCTTGGAGAAGGCACTAAGCGCGATTTGAAATATCAAAATTGGCACGAGTAATAAGAATAACAATCATAAAATAACCTAAAAAGGGCTTTGAGCATATCAAATAATAGAGAACAAGCCCAACGAGGTATCAAAACCAACAACTATACGAATCAAGCCAAACAAGGGCTCAATAACCAAAATAAAGCTCGACAAGGGTAGAATAATCAACATAAACAAATTAGACCCGACAAGGGCACTTAAATCCAACCAAAAGTATCAAAATGAAATGTAATCCAAAAAGTCATCCCAAATATACATGCCATAATCACAAATAAAGTACCCTACCTCCAAGTATAAGAACTACATTGTCCCCAATGCACATAAATAAATCAAAAAAAGATGTATGGACTCTCTAAGGCTCTCTGATTATTATGGGAAGTATCCTATATAGTAGAAGCCTCCTCAGACTGGGCTCCTATAACTGGAACTGGGGTTGAAGGTTACATTTGAGCCTCTACACTTGGAATCTAGATAGGTGAAGGAAGGATCAAGTTCGCAGGGACATTAGAACTTAAGTTGGACTCAACCAACTGAGCAGTCTAATCATCCATTGATATTTGATTAGCCAACGTCACCCGTTGCTCCTCACTCAGCCTTTCCATAAGATCAACTTCCTAACCTCTCTCAAAGGCATCCTCATTTATATTTGAGCCCTCATCATCCTTAGTTATTAGTCTGGTACTACCCCCAAGGAACTCATCAATAGGTAATACACTACCCGACTCTCCTTAGGTATGAGGCTTCACACAATGATGTGCAGACCACACACCTTGATGCATAAATAAATATTTCACCAATAAGTTCCCAAGTGCACTATTATGGATGTGTTGAGCATGTGCAGTGCACATTAAGGTGTATGGTCCTCACATGTAGTGCATAAATGCACTTTTTGATAGTAAAAAACAATACCATTGGTTGGGATATGCTATGCATGTGCGGCCGCACACCAAAGTATGCTGTTTGCATACTCCAAATCGATGATAAACCAGTATTTTCTCAACTCCATATTTTCGTGGTTCATCCTTTTTTTCACTTGCACTCCTGAAGACATATAAAAATAATAGAAAATAAAGAAAAGACAAAACCAAATGAACACTTGAGTTGCCTCCCAAGAAGCGCTTGATTTAACATCGTGGCACGATGGTGGTACCTCAATCTCAAGGTTTATTAAGATAGGTCCCTTCGATAAGCGTGACCTCCTTTGGGGAACCCAAATAATATTTCACCCTTTTGCCATTCACCTTAAGCCTCGATCCAACTTCTCCTTTAAGTCCAATTGCACCATAAGGAAAGATTTATGTCACCTTGAACGGACCAGACTATTTTGACTTCAATTTTCTAAGAAACAATTAGAGTTTTGAATTGAAAAACAATACCCTTTACCTGGGATTAAACTCCCATTTCATTATCTTGGTGTCATAAAAATACTTCATCCGGGCATTGTAGATAGGTGAACTATCATACGCCCTCAGACAAAACTCATCAAGCTCATTTAGATTTTCAACCCTTGAGTGTCCAATATCCTCCCAATTCAAATTCAACTTTTTTATGACCCATAGCACCTTATGATCAACATTGATGGACAAATGACATGCCTTTACAAAAACCAATTGATAAGGAGACATTATTATTGGGGTTTTAAAGGTTGTGCAATATGCCCATAATGCATCATCCAACTTGCGAGACTAATCAGTCCATTGGTGTTCACTGTCATTGATAATATATTCTTGATCTTCCAATTGGACATCTAAACTTTCCCACTAGTTTATGGATGATAGAGAGTAGCTACCTTATTTTTGACACCATACTTAGCAAGCAGTGAACTAAAGAAACAATTGCAAAAATGGGAGCCTCCATCACTTATAATGGCCTGGGGTGTCCCAAAAGTTGTGAAAGTGATCTTCTTCAAGAATTGAGTGACACTTTGACTCTCATAATTGGGAAGCGCCATGGCTTCACTCATATAGATATGTAATCCGCTATGAAAAGGATATACTTTTAGCCATAGGAGCTTATGAATAGGGCCATAACTCAATCCGTCATACCAAAAAATTTAACTTCTAAGATTGGAGTCAAAGGTAGCTCACGCCTTTGGGATATGCCTCTATGTATTTGGCAATGGTCACATGATTTGACAAGTTCATGGGATTCTTAATAGATAGTTGGCCAATAGAAGCCACTTTGCAGTACCTTTGAGGCCGTCTTCATACTAATATGGCTACCACAAACTGGTGAAGAATGACAAGCCTCAAGAATTTGCATCAGTTCAACTTCTGCGACACAATTTCGAATTACATTATCCTCATAAACCTGAAAGAGATATGGTTCATCCTAATAGTACTTTTGCACATCATGGAGAAATTTCTTCTTTTAGTGAGAATTCAAGTCATGTGGCATACCAAGGCATCAAATCGTTTGAAGCAACCAACACTTATTCATCCTAGAAAGAATCATCAATTTCAATATCCCCCCATGGTTTCCCACTTTCTTCAAGCCTAGAAAGATGGTCAGCAACTTGGTTCTCACAACCTTTTTTATCCTTCACCTCGAAATCATATTATTAGAGAAGTAATACTCACTGGATCAATCGTAGTTTAGAATCCTTCTTCGCCCTAAGGTATCGAATGGCAACATGATCGGTATGAACAACCACTTTCATTCCTAACAAGTAAGCATGAAACTCTTCAAATGCATACACAATAGCTAGTAATTCCTGTTTTATCACCATATAGTTCCTTTGAGCACCATTTTGAGCCGTACTTGAATAATAGATCGGGTGAAATATCTTATCATGCCTTTGATGTCATGCCCTAAACTAGGGGAGGCATGACTAGCACTACCTTATTCGACCGAGTTAGTAACTGAAACATACTAGCTGACTAAATTGTGGGCCTAGAAGGTCGAGCAACATAACATCTGAAATACTAAGCCTTGACTGTTAAGGTGATAACCTGAATAACAACAAGTCTTAAAAGACAAAGGTAGACAAGACAAATTCTCAATTCTTTATTTCTTATTAACATATAGTTTTCTCCCCTGCAACATCTTCTGTTCTATTCGAATTCCACTTTATGGTTAACTCTCGTCTATTAGAATTTGATATTCATGCAGTACCATAGCTTTATCAACTCCTAAGCCATATATGGGTTTCATAACTTCAGTTCTTTCTGAATAAGCATAACTCAATATTCAGTAGGATGCTCCACTTTATAATACTTTTCAACATAAAACATTTTTCTTTCGTGTATTTCTCATTTTACAATATTGAATCTTCTTCTCTTAAGGTTAACTAAAGTTGGACATTAGATCATATTAATTGAAAAATGATGTGGAGAAAGCTGTAGTGTTCAACAATAGTCAACCTTGTCCATCCTACGACTCCCTTACTTCTTAATTTTGCATCCTAGTATCGTGTTGATCCTTTGAAATCATAGATTTTGTTACTCTCATAAATTTCGTTTGAAACTAAAATCTTTGTGTTTAGATCACTCTTAAGTCCTAATTCTCATCCGTTTTGAGCATCCTTTAATTTATAATATTATTATCATTATTACTATTAATGTTTCAATCTTATACGTGTTGTATGATAATTTTGTTTGTAACTTATTTTTTTTTTGCTCAAAGGTTGTCTAACTTTTGAACATTGGCTCGATTGAGAGTCTGTAATATGACAAATATGCTCAATATCCAAAACAAAGCTAGTGTTCTTCTTTCTCACTCCATGCAAAATACTTTTTGGACTATATCTCCTCTTTCTGTCCTCACCCATACACTCCCTCAATAATCATCTTCAGCACCCACCAATCGTGGTACTTTGCCAAGATTGTTGATATCTGAGGAAAGTGAGAAAACAAATCTAGAGACGCTACGACAAGGGCTTGATAACTTGGAAAATAGGGTGGATGAAAAATTACGATCCAACAATATTCAGGATTTGAGATATAAGAAGTTGTGTCTGCATCCAAGAGTTGAATTACCTTTAGGATACAAAGTTTCAAAACTCAACGTGTTTGATGGCCATAGAGACCCAGGCACACACCTTAAAGATTATTGCAGAAGAATGGTTGGCCTAGGTAATAATGAAGCTCTTCTAATGAGATTATTTATTCAAAGCTTGTCAGGAATAGCACTCACTTGGTACGTCAAAAAAGATTTTGACAAATGGCATATATGGGAAGATATGGTTCATGACTTTGTAGAACAACATAAGTTTAACATCAAGGCCGATGCAACAATGTTGGATTTACTTGAAGTGCAAAAATTGAGTCACGAATCTTTTGAGGAATATGTTAAATGGTGGAGGTTAGAAGCTTCTAAAATATGTCCTCCAATACATGAAGAAGAGTTGATACAAACTTTCATCAGATCATTAGATGGTATATACTACAAAACATTGTTCTTCACATGTATTCAAAGATTTGAAAGTTTAATTCGAATTGGAAAAGAATTAGAGTATGGCATTCAGACAGGAAGAATCATTGATGTTTCCGCAATGCAAACCATCTTTCAAATGTCAAAGAATTCACAGGATGAAATGGGGAAAAGAATATCAACCACTATACCTCAGACACAATATCATCAAGATGAGGAGGTTCATGCTATCTTCGATTTCTATAGTGCGCGTCCTGGGTTGTATAATTCACAAGGTTCTCAACATGAAGTTTATCAGACATAATCCAGTTCTCAACATAAGGCTTACCTAATATAATCAAGTTATCATCAATCAAAGATAATAAAGCCTCGTACCTTTACACTTTTAACTGAATCTTTGATGGGTATATTTGAAAGATTGCGGGACCAAGGTGTTGTGCAGCCAAAAAAGGGATGGATTCCTAAATACCCACCTCCTAATTTTGATATATCTAAAAATTATGCTTATCACTCAAATATCCAAGGTCACAATACTGAAGAATGTCCTACACTAAGATATAAGATTCAGAATTTTATTGAAAAGGGAGAGACAAAAGTGCAACAAGGACCACTAAGCAATACGTATGATTCTACCACTATAGGTGTAATCATTGTTCAAGGTGATCGGATAAAGGTAATGCGAAGACATAGGAGGTTCACTTTCTAGCTAATAAATTTCTCTGCTTTTATTTTCTTTCCTTTGTACTCACGAACTATGATTGACCTGATTTCCATTTGGATACGTAGGAAACTCATTATTGGGTTCAGTCTTAATCTAATAAAAATTTTCTTTTCCCATCATATTCTGTTTCAAATAGCTTTTGACTAGGCCCTCCGCTCAATAAAATCAAATCATGACCATCCGTATGTCAAAATGCAGATTTCAAAATTAAGCCATTGGTGTTCAAATATGAGACAACTATTTCTTTTGTGCTAATATCTTTCTTTGAGTAAAGCAAGAATACACGCCTCCCCATATGAAAACAGAGTCTGAACTTTTGCCTAGCAATCTTTCAATTTGCAAGGACATGCGAAAAGCATTTTATATTCTAAACTGGGTAGAATTTTTTGAGAAACCTCAAAAATTTCACCAAGATAAAGTGCAACCTCGAATCCAGGAGATCAAAACAAGGACAAGAAACCAAGGACAAGTTGATAAGGTACACGTCAAACTTGCTCCTTGAAACTTATAATTTTTCTTTGAGTGCAGAAACATGAAGTACAAAGTCCTGAAAGACTCTCGTAATCAATAGAAATCAATGCTTCGATCTCTCAATTTTAACGCAAGGCTAAGTTACTCCACCCTTATCAACTCTTATTGAGTTATGCTACTTGTTGAGCTACTGAAATTTATTTATGCTACTTTTGAGCTACTAAAACTTAATCATGCTACTTTTTGAGATATTGAAACCTATACATGCTATATTTTATTTTATTTATCTAAAATAATCTATCATTGGGCTTCTCGATGAGCCTTAAAATAATCTATCATTGGGCTTCTCGATGAGCCATAAAATAATCTATCATTGGGCTTCGTGACGAGGCTTAAGATAAGCTGCTATTGGGCTTCTCGATGAGCCTAAAAATAAGCTACTATTGGGCTTCTCGACGAGCCTTAAAATAAGCTACCATTGGGCTTCTTGACGAGCCTGAAAATAAGCTATTACTGAAATTTGCTACGATCCTTAAAGTAAGCCATTGGTGAACTCAGTGATGAGTTTTAAGTTTTGCAGGTTTATGAAGAAGTGATCATTCCTCTTAAAAGGTTTAAACTGGGGCAAATTTTTTGAGGTTCCTCAAAAATACTGCGACAATGTTAAACAGATACGCTTTCTTATTTTTCTAGCATTATTGCTTTCCACCATATTATTTTACATTTATTGTTAGAATTTTATTGGCTAATCATTTTAACTAAATACGTTAAAGTTGTGGGTACAGAAGGCTCAAAGGCAGACGATAGTCAAATGGAAATAGTTTTTGCTCTTATTTTCTAAATGTAATTCTCCTTATCCCTGCATCACCGGCTTAACAAAAATCATATCCACGCCCCATCTTTCACGCTACTCTAATCTTGTCAACTTGTGATATCCTTGTTCAAAATTCATATTCGTCAATTTTTCTCAGGAACCTCGTTCGTCCCTAAAATCTAAAACTACACACAGCCTGATTCTTGTAAAATTCGAGATATGTAGACGACTTGAAACTGATATCTCGGCCACATCATTTTCACAACTCCCTCTTGTTTCTTCTGATTCCAAAATAATCATCCTCTCGGTCGGACAAAATTGGCTACTAGTCAACATTCCTTGCCCGCCAATTCATCCTTCATTCCCGAGCAAGGAAGGGGCAGCTGTTGACACCTAATTTTGACCTCCCTATGCCTCTCTCGGACTGTTATTTTACTAGTTACTATTATTTTTTAAGCTTATTTTTTCTCGCGTATTGGCTTTATTTACTAAATAAATTACATGTTTTATCGTCGTCTTGACACTTTTTAAATTCATATACTATTTAGAAAAGATAAAATTTATTTCTTATTTATTACTATTTTATTGTAAATTTCGTATAATATTACATGTCATTAATTTTATGAACAATATATATACGTAATATATTTATAATTTTAAATAATATATATGTTTTCATAATTATCATTAATTATTTTATCTACTAATTATATACATGTAGTATTTTATTTATTAATTATCGTTAATTATGATTTTATCCACCAAATTATATTTACATAGTATGTTATTAATCAAATAGCAGCCCAATTTACCATTTTCTTCCCAATTTGTTTAAATTCTGGCTCCTTTCTATCTAATTCCTTTCAATTCTAGCCTAAATTGAGTGAATTTGACCTAATTTTAAATGACCAATCTCAATTTTAATTGACCCAATCCGGATACCCATTTGATCCGACCTGCCTGACCCGGTCTAAAAACCCAATCGAATCTCAACCATTGATCTTGTGTGATCAATGGCCAAGATCAATCTTACCTTTTCTTTCCTTTTTAAACTATACCCTAAGCCCCAAACCACCTAAACTCACACACACACACTAGCAGCCGCGACCCTTATACTCTCTCCTCTTTCTCTCCTCTTCTCCTCCGCCCACCTCACTTCACCATCTCCACCCTGCCGCTCCGATGCCCAACCAACCAACACCACCCTTATCCCCCATCTCCACCCTCACCCTCCAAATCCCCTCTCTTTCCCGTCGCTGACAACCAGCGGTTGGTGCTACTCCGCCCATCACCACCGCAAACACCGGCAAGTGAACAACCCACCGCCGCCGCCTCATTTATACGGTGAAACTCCCACCAAACAAACTCTCTTCGCCTTCTTCCCGCGTCTGTGACCACCCTCACCCTCAAACCCTCTCCTTTCTCAACTCCTCTGTTACTATTTCGCCACCACCAAAGGAACCCCAGTTAAAACCCACCGATGAAACCTCCTCCCTTTGCATCTCTGAAGAAACCCAAAGGCCAGAGGTCCGTCTCCTCCGACGAGCGTCGGAAACATTCTGGCGAAATATTTTTTTTTGGAATGTGTTCAAGAGGAGGAACGTTCATCCGTCAACCCCATTCGTGTTTCATGTAAAAAATCATTCAGGTGATGTTCATTTTGTGTTCAACTACCCCTTGTCCCAATTTGTGTTTTTCTTCTAAAACAAATTTGTTACAGCTTTTGAACTTTGACGTTGGTGTGAACTTGGTAATTGAGTTTTGGCCAATATTTATCCGTCCATGCTTTTATGTGCTCGTATGAATACTTCCAATCTTAGAAACATGTTTAGCTTTAGTTTTTTTTACTAGGAATAATCTTGATTAATTACTTCCCTTTCAAGTTCTAGGATTTCATCCTTGTTTTAATGGGTTTTCAAATTCTGACAGCTTTGAACTTCGTTTGTTTGCTGGTTCTGCGTGAGAATTAGTTTTGGTTACGTGTTTGATCAATTTTTATTCCTATTTCATTTCCTTAAAGCATGCCTACAGTATTAGTCTATTTTTGGTAGAGCTTGACAACTTTGGTACTTACGCTAATTTTTGTATATTTTGATCTTTTCGTTGAAATTGATTGGCTTTAGAAAAGGATTATAGTAACTACCAGATTTATGGTGTAGCTTGAAATCATATGACAGCCTCTGACATTGATTTATTTAGCGGATTTTATGCTTAATTGATCAAGGGAAACCATTTATATTTCATACTTCCCCATTTATTTTTTTTAATTGTGACAACACCTCATTAATTATGGAAAATCGTGATTGTTTCCTCCCCTGATTGATTGAGTTACCTTGTATTAGTAAAAGAATTTTGGGATTTGGCTGATTTGTGGTTATTTCCTTTCCATATACTATTCTTTTAATTGGGATTCTGAGGCTATATAAAAAAAAACCTTCTTCATTGTGTAATAGACTTTAGACTTTACACACATCTATTACTCTGATATTACTAAGAACTCTCTTTGGGAACAAGGTTGATTGCTAAGTGTTGGGTCTCGAATTTCTCTTATTGTTTGCTGCAAATTGATATGTATTTTAACTCATTTATATGATTTGGGAGTGTGATAGAAAGCATGATATAGGGGTTTAAAGATATTAATTGCTGCCTATTTGATTATGTGATACACACTGCCATTATTTGTTTGTTATGTATTGATTATGTTACTTCCATGAATTTTTTGTGTTGTCTTGGTATGTGTTGTATGGAACATAGGCCTTAAATGCATCCTATACCCTGACATGGGCAATGCCTAGGACCCTTGAGGTTCTCATAAAACGTTGCCATGTCAGGGACTAATATTAGGAATCGTTATAGGCTCCTCTGAATTTTGTATGCTTATTTTGGCAGGTTATTTGCTAGCAAATTCATTTGGGAATTGTAAAGAGTCGTCTGGGATCGAAATTTCTGAGTAGTGGTACAACCCGTATTTTAGCTTCAAATTCTCATTTCTTGCAATTCATTTGGTCTGTAATAACTTATTGTATAAACTCTGACGATGTAATAATTTTTTTAGGGGACTGCTATGGGGGAGGGGCAAACTATTTGCTATCTGTTTGTCACACCCGAAATCAGGCCATGATGGCATCTACATAACCCGGGTAGACAAGCCTAACCCAAACATGCAGAAAGCAGTAAATATTAGTTTAACTAAAGAGAAGCGAAAGATATAAACAAGCCATAGGGCCAAAAGCATATATACATACCAGCGTATAAAATATACAAAAGATGGCCCTAAAGTGACTGAAAGACAAAACGACCCAAACACCAACCCGGACCTAGTGTCACTAGTACAAGAGCGGCTAAGCAAGGAGTAGCTATACAAAAAACTCTGTCTACCCAAAATACAAAATATAGAGAGGATATACAAGATGGAAAGCAAGTAAAGTATCCAAAAGCGCCGGGAGCTCATCCCAATACGAATAGCAACGGGCCTCGAACGACAGGAGATCAGTGAGGGTGGCTCATACTAGGTGCTGCATTAGAAAAAGAGATGCAGAGTGTAGTATGAGTAACAAAACAACGGGTACTCAATAGGCATCATAGGCCAATCGAGCGCAGAAAGATAATATATAAATATAGATTACAGAAAAGCAGCTAACTATACAGGGATCCACCTAAATCTAGTTATAAAACCGAAGACAAACCGATAACTCAGAAGAAGAGGAAAACAACAACAAGCCAGACCAGAGTCAATCTACGTGCCAAGGCAAATGTAATGTGATGCACGATAACGCATATATGTATGCAATATAATATAAACCCAGAATACTGCATCGTGCACCCGAAATACCTTATCAGACTATGCATATATATGAATGATAAAATACCCAGGATAACGCATCGAGGGTCCGGAATACCACATCGAACTAATATGTATATGAAGAGAAAGTAAAATACCTTGAATAATGCATCGGGGGTCTGGAATACCGCATCAGACTATAAGTCAATATACAAAAAATAGTAGTTCCTCTTTCCATCTCAAAAACCAAGGTGATACTCAAAATAGCTCGGTTTAGTCCAAAATCCATCACAATAGGAGAAAAACCTCTTTTCAAACTCAAAAGCCTTTGAAAATCATTTTCGTACTGTACCAATGATATGCCATGCGATATGAGTATGAATGTTCACAAATAGAGGAAAAATCACACCATCAGATAAAATAGGGCAAAAGTACCCTCCAAAAGAACTGACCTGAAATCCATCAAAATCCTAGCCATGGCCTCGGGCCCACAGTTACACACACAATGATAGAATAAAGGGATAAAGCGGAAAATAAAAGTGGAAAACAATAGGCAAGCTCTATCCTACCTCTAAAGCCTCCTAAAAGCATGCTAAGGGTCTTAGACTAGTCACACAGAAGGAACAAGCTCCTAGGCTAAGATAACATGAAATCCTAGACTAAAAATCCGAAATGGCCAATTTAACATAATAAACAGGATTAAAGCCTAAAGTCTACCAAAATCCCAACCTAGAGTTCCATAACATATAAATATATATAACCTAACTAACTCAATATAGAAAGTAAACCGTAACCTACGTCGGGGCCGAACTGCAAGCACAAACCATCATTCATATGCCTTTCCCTTTCGAACAGCCTCAGAAAGCTGCCACGTTATCAAGAACATAAACTAGGTGTCAAGACAAGAATAATGACACCCATATTGCTATACGGAAAATCGAGCTAAAAATTGGATTGGAAAAATGACCCTCGGGCCCCGTGCAATGAAACAGAAAACAAGTTTCACAATTATACTCGCGGTTGGTTAAGGAACCCATGCCCAAAGTTTGGGCACGAACGAAGCTCAATTTGGGGCCCAAAATAGCCCCGAAGTGCTACTAATTTATGGAATTTTAGATAGAAAAACTTGAAATTAAAGGCGGGAACCTACCTAGACAAGAGAAGCACATCACGGAGATGAGTTGACGAATTTACGGGTATGAAGTCCTCAAAGATCAGCTTTCAACAAAAATCACCCTAACCCTAAGATTATTGCAACAAGGGGGATTTAACGGGACAATTAGGATAAAATAATCAGAAGGAGGAGAGTGGTGATGAAGGAACTTACCAGACTAAGCTACTAGAGCAACGGAGCTGTGAAATTGAGCTTGGGAGCCCAACAATTGAGATTATCAGACTTTTGGAGTAGAAAATGAAGTTTGGACTTCAAATAGCTAACAGGGGTCCTTTATCGCTATCGTGATAAGACCCCAGCGTTCACGGAGAAGAGACGGCCCAACCATCGCGATCGCGAACGCGATGGCCCAAGCCGCGTTCGCTAAGAAGAAACTAAGCCGGGTCCCAGCCGGCTACATCGCGAATGCGATGGACCCATCACGAATGTGATGGTTAAGAAACCAGACCATCATGAACGCGATAATACCCTCGCGATCGCGAAGAACAACAGGGGTCTGCAACTTAGTGCAACAACCAACAAATTCCAAGTCCAAAAATCTTCCGATGGACCCTCGGGATTCATCCGGAACCCCGTGAACACAAACCAACCATGCTACCCTACAAGAAATGACATTCTGGACTCAATGGAATTGACCAAACTTCCAACAGATATCGTTGTAATGAAAAGTGGGCCCCACGCCCAAAACTAACTCAAAACTCAAAACCCAAAAACGAGCTCGAAAGCCTCAGGACCCGAACCAAAGGTCCCCCTAGACCAAAGTTTACATTCCGGAGCTAACAACATTGACAGAATTCCCATCCTAGGCTGTCTTCCCTGAATGTTGACCAAAGTCAACCCTACAAGCCAAACTAACTTCGAAACACACAAAACCACACAAAACCACACAAAACCAAACCAAAAGCACCCAGACCCAAACCAATGGTCCCACTAGACCAAAATCCCGTTCCACAGCCAACAGAACTATCAGAATTTGATTATTAGTGCGTTACCCAAGAAAGTTGACCGAAGTCAAAGATTTTCCAACTTTAAGTTGTAAAACAGGAAAATGGTCATAACGACCTAACGAACGGCTCGGGCACCAAATCGTCGCTCTTAACAAGCCATAAATGACCTGTAGCCACTGGGGGAAGCTCAAAATGCAGAAAAAAGCATGGAAAATGGAAAATGACCTGGAGGGTCATTACAACATCTACTACTAAAAGAACTTTCATCCGCGAAAGTTAGAATAAGGATAGTACCTGAAGACTCAAAAAGACAAGGATAACGGGTCTGCATGTCGGTCTCAATCTCCCAAGTAGCCTCCTCGACAGAATAATGCCTCCACCAAACCTTAACTGACGGAATCTTCTTGGACCTCAACTTCCTAACCTGCCTGTCCAAAATAACAACAGGCTCCTCCTCGAAGGTTAAGGACTCATCCAACTGAACTGACTCCAATTAAAGCACGTGAGACTCATCCAGAATGTACCACCGCAGTATAGAAACATGAAACACCGGATGAACACTAGAAAGAGCAAGAGGCAAGTCCAACTAGTAAGCAACCTCTCCAATGCGGTGAAGGATCTCAAATGGACCAATAAACCTTGGACTGAGCTTATCCTTCCTTCCAAACCGTATCATGCCCTTCATGGGTGATACCCGAAGGAACACACTGTCACCAACCATAAACTCGAGATCGAACTCTCCAGTCAGCACCACTCTTCTGCCTATTCTGGGAAGTACGAAGCCTCTCCTGAATAACCCGAACTCTATCCATAGAATCACAAAGCAAATTGTACCCCACGGCCTAACCTTGAAAGCATCAAACCAACCCACCAAAGATCTGCACTGCCTACCATACAAAGCCTCGAACAGAGCCATATGGATGCTGGAATGGTAACTATTATTATATGCAAACTCTGCCAAGGCCAAACGCTGGTCCCACTGACCCCCAAAATCAATGACACAGGCTCGCAACATATCCTCCAGAACCTAAATGGTAAGCTCTGACTGGCCGTCTGTCTGCGGATGAAAGGGAGTGCTAAGCTCTACTCTAGTACCCAACTCTCTCTGAATAGACCGCCAAAAGTGTGAAGTGAACTGAGTGCCTCAGTTGAAAATGATATAAACCGGAACCCCATGCAAATGATAATCTCTCAGATATATATCTGGGCCAACCTCTCGAAACTGTAAGAAGTCTGAACTGGCAGAATGTGAGAAGACTTTGTGAACCTATCCATGATAACCCAAATAGAATCAAATCTCTGCAAGGTACGTGGTAATATGACTACAAAGTCCATGGATATACGCTCCTATTTCCACTTCGGAATGGGTAGTCTCTGTGATAAACCACCTGGCCTCTGGTGCTCGAACTTTACCTGCTGACAATTCAAGCACCTGGATACGAAAGATGAAATATACCTCTTCATCCCACACCACCAATAGTGCTTCCTCAAGTCATGATACATCTTAGCTTTCCCAGGATGAATGTAATATCTAGAACAGTAGGCCTCCTCCAATATCAATCTGACCAAGTCACCAACTCTAGGAACGCAAATACGACCCTCGATCCTCAGAACACCCTAAGAGTCTAAAGTCTCCTTCCTAGCCACACCATTCAACACCTTGTCATGAATGATCCTCAATCTCGCATCATCAAACTGTTGTGCTCGAATCTACTCCAACAAGGAAGACCTAGCCTCAACCCAAGAAAAAATATGGCCCAGCTCAGAAATATCAAGTCGAACTAACCCATTAGCCATGTACTGGATGTCCTAAGCTAAAGGTCGCTCCTCCGTAGCTAAGAAAGCCAAGCTACCAGTACTCATCGCCTTTCGGCTCAAGGCATCCGCTACCACATTTACCTTGCCCGGATGATAAAGAATAGAAATGTCATAGTCCTTCAATAACTCCAACCACCTGCGCTGCCTCAAATTTAGATCCTTCTGGCTGAAGATGTACTGAAGACTACGATGGTCAGTTAAGATCTCACAATGCATGCCATAAAGATAATGCCTCCACATCTTCAACGCAAAGACTATCGCTGCTAACTCTAAGTCATGTGTGGGGTTGTTCCTCTCATGAACCTTCAACTGTCTAGAATCATATGCGATAACCCGACCCTGTTGCATCAACACACAACCCAAACAAATACCTGATGCATCACAATATACGGTGAAACCCTCACCCTCAACCGGAAGAGTCAGAATTGGAGCTGACGTCAATAAGGCCTTGAGCTTCAGAAAGCTCGCCTCACACTCATCTGACCACTGGAAGGAAACATTCTTCTTAGTCAATCTAGTCAAGGAAGCTGCTATCGAAGAAAATCCCTCCACAAACCGTCTGTAATAACCTGCTAACCTGATGAAACTGCAAACCTCGGTAGGAGAATTAGGCCTAGCCCAATCACGAACTGCTGCAATCTTCGCCGGGTCTACCATAATCCCATCCTTGGACACCACGTGCCCCAAGAATGCTACAGACTTAAGAAAAAATTCACACTTAGTGAATTTGGCATACAACTGATGGTCTCTCAAGGCCTAAAGTACCAATCTAAGATGTTGCTCATGCTCCTCTCTACTCCTCGAATAAATCAAAATGTCATCGATAAAAACAATCACGAATGAATCCAAGTAGGCACTGAACACACGATTCATCAACTCCATAAATGTTGTTGGGGCATGAGTCAACCCAAAAGACATGACCAGGAACTCATAATGGCTATATCGAGTCCTAAATGCAGTCTTTGGGATGTCCTCAGCCCTAATACTCAACAGGTGATAACCGGACCTCAGATCTATCTTAGAAAACACGGCTGCACCCTGTAGCTGATCAAACGAATCATCAATACACGGCATCAGATACCTGTTCTGAATTGTCACCTTATTAAATTGCCTGTAGTCGATACACATACGCATAGACCCGTCCTTCTTCTTCACGAACAGAACCAGGGCACCCTACAGATACACACTAGGACGGATAAACCCTCTTATCTACAGATCCTAGAGCTGATCCTTAACCTCTCTCAACTCAGCAGGTGCCATCTGATATAGCAGAATAGAAATAAACTTGGTGCCCGTCTCGACATCGATACCAATATTAATGTCACGATCAGGAAGAAGGCCCAAAAGATCGGAGAGAAACACATCCGAATACTCGCAAACCACAGGAACAGACACAAGAGGAGATGTGGAGGGACTAGTATCACAGACGTAGGAAAGATAAGCTAAGCACCTCTCCGAAACCAACTGTTGGACGCTCAGAAATGGAATAACTCCCCTCGCCATGTGGCCATCGGCCCCCTTCCATATTTTAGGAGGGATACCAGGCATCCAAAGAGTAACAGACTTGGCAAAGCAATCCAAGACTGCATGATAAGGGGATAACCAATCCATGCCCAAGATCACATCAAAATCGACCATATCAAGGACAACCAAGTCTACCCACATGTCATGCCCCAAGATAGTCACCACACAAGCCCGATACACCTGATCCACTACTAAAGAATCACTTATGGGAGTGGATACACGTATAGGCACATGCAAGGAATCACAAGAAGACCCAAGACGAGTATCATAATAAGAAGATACATATGAGAATATAGACCTCGTATCAAACAAAACACAAGCAGGTTGATGGTAAATGGAGATCATACCTATGCTCACAGCATTTGAAGCCTCGGCCTCTGTTCGGCCCAAAACTGTATACATGTGGCCCTGACCTCCACGACCACCTGACCTACCAGACTGAGGACCACCTCTAGAACCTTAGGGACCACCCCTACTACCCTGTGAACCACGTCTAGCTGGAGGTGCTGGAGCCTTGGGGGCTTGAACCAACTGATAATATCGCCTAGGATGTTGTACCGATAGGCACTCCCTAGTAAAGTGGCCTATCTCGCCACACTCATAACAACCCCAACCATATGTACTCTGCTATGAAGACCCAGCCAAATCAGAATGACCACCGCGACCTATGAACCCTGAATGACCACCTCGTGGTGCAGGAATAATACTCTAGCTACTCTGACCCTTAGTAGCCTGTAATGCCGCCTGAACAGTCCGGCTCAGCTGAAAAGGCTGTCGGTTCTAACCTCTACCATAGTATCCCCTACCACGATCTTGTGAACTGCTGAAACTACCTTAATAGCGGGGCCTCTTATCGCTGCCTCCTTGGGCCTTGCAAGCTATACCCTAAATAGTATGGGCATGATCAACCACCTCCAGAAAGGACTGACCCGATGCTACCATACCCTTTGTAGCTAAGCGAAGATGCATAGTCAAACCTCAAACAAACCGGGGTACTCTCTCGTGCTCAGTGGGCAGAATCATAGTGGCGTGTCTGGACAATTGGTGGAAACGAACCTCATACTCAGACACAGTCATGGAGCCCTGCTCCAACCCAGTAAACTAATCCATCAAACGCTCTCTCATGCTACGTGGCACATACTTCTCCAGAAAGGTTGCAGAGAACTGATCCTAAGTAAGCGGAGGTTACCCAGTTGGTCTACCAGTAATGTATGACCTCCACCACGATTTCGCTGGACCATCCACCTGAAACGCAGTGTAATCTGCCCTGTGAGACTTGACTAACCCGAAATTATGTAACCTCTCCTGACAGCTAGTCAGAAACTCGTGTGCATCCTCCTTAGATGCACACGAAAACCCTCGGAGGACCCAATCTCAAGAACCTACCCAGGATCTTCTGCTCCTCAGAAGATATAACTGGCACGGCTGGAAGAGGGGGAGCAATTGCAGAGACCGGTAGTACCTCCAATCTGGGAGCTGCAACGGCAGTCTGCGGTCCTGAACCCTGTGTTGTTGCCTGAGCTGAAGTCTGAGCCTCACCTCAAACCTGGGAACCAATCGGAGTGCTCGTCGAGGCGGCTGGTTAAGTCATACCCTCAAGAAACCCCAACAATTGAACCAAGGTGTCCTACAACACTGGGGTAGCCACAAAACTAGTCGGATGTTGGGCTGGCGCTATATGCTCCGGGTCATACTGAACCTCATCTGCTCTAACCTCCAGCTCTGGTGATGGTACTCTAGCCCGGGCCCAAGCTGGTGCCACATCCCATGCCATACCTCGACCTCGGGGCTGACCACTACCCCATCCTCTAGATGGGGAACTAACTGTAGGCCCATGGGTCTCATCCTCAACCACTACAAATCTCGTCCGAACCATCTGAGAAGGAGTGAAACAAATATACTTAGAAGTTGGTCAACTCAAATAAGCACGATAAGGAACCAAACAAAACGAAGATTTTCCTAAGGAATTCCTTATAGCCCCTCGCAGATAGGATACGGACGTCATCGTACCTTATCCACGAGGCTCTACTAGACACTTACTCTTGTACTGGTGAGACCGGTGAACCTAAAGCTCTGATACCACTCTGTCACCACCCAAAATCGGGTCATGATGGCATCTACATAACCCCCCAGTAGACAAACCTAACTCAAACATGCGGAAAGCAGTAAATAATAGTTTAACTAAAGAGAAGTGGAAGATAAAAACAAGGGATAAGGCTAAAATCATTTATACATACCAGCGTACAAAATATACAAAAGATGGCTGTAAAGTGACCGAAAGAGAAAATGAACCGAACACCAACCCAGACCTGGTGTCACTAGTACAAGAGCGGCTAAGCAAGGTGTAGCTATACAACAACCTCTGTCTATCCAAAATACAAAATATAGATAGGATATACAATATGGAAAGCAAATAAAGTCTCCAAAAGCGCTGGGAGCTCACCGCGATTCAAATAGCAACGGGCCTCGAACAATAAGAGATCAGCGAGGGTGGCTCGTACTAGGTGTTGCATCAGAAAAAGAGATGCAGAGTGTAGTATGAGTACCAAAACAACGGGTACTCAGTAGGAATAATAGGCCGACCGAGCGCAGAAAGATAATATATAAATATAGATTACAGGAAAGCAACTAACTATACAGGGATCCACCTAAATCTAGTTATAAAACTTAAGACAAGCCGATAAATCAAAAGATAAGGAAAACAACAACAAGCCACACCAGAGTCAATCCACGTGCCAAGGCAAATGTAATCCGTTGCACGATGATGCACATATGTATGCAAATGCCCAAAATACCTCATCGGACTATGCATATATATGGATGATAAAATACCCGAGATAATGCATCGGGGGTCCAGAATACCGCGTCGGACTAATATGCATATGAAGAGAAAGTAAAATACCCAGAATAATTCATCGGGGGTCAAGAATACCGCATCGAACTGTAAGTCTATATACAGAAAATATTAGTTCCTCTTTCCCTCTCAAAAACAAAGGTGATACTCAAAATAGCTCGATTTAGTCCAAAATCCATCACAACAGTTGAAAAACCTCTTTTCAAACTCAAAAGCCTTTGAAAATCATTTTTGTACTCTACCAATGATATGCCATGCGATATGAGTATGAATGTTCACAAGTAGAGGAAAAATCACACCATCTTATCAAATAAGGCAAAAGTACCCTCCAAAACAAGAGAACTGACCTGGAATCCATGGCTTCGAGCCCACAGTTACACACACAATGCTAGAATAAAGCGGTAAAGCGGAAAATAAAAGCAGAAAACAATGGGCAAGCTCTATCCTACCTCTAAAGCCTCATAAAAGCATGTTAAGGGTCTTAGACTAGTCACACAGAAGGAACAAGCTCCTAGGCTATGGATAACATGCAATCCTAGACTTAAAACCCAAAATGGCCAATTTAACATGATAAACATGATTAAAGCTTAAAGTCTACCTAAAAACCAACCTAGCATTCCAGTAACATATAAATATATATAACCTAACTAACTCAGTCTAGAAAGTAAACCGTAACCTAAGTCGGGGCCAAACTGCAAGCACGAACCATCACTCGTGTGCCTTTTTCTTCCGAACAACCTCAGAAAGCTGCCATGCTATCAATAACATAAACTAGGTGTCAAGGCGAGAATATGACACCCATATTGCTATACAGAAAATCAGGCTGAAAATCGGGTATGTAAAATGACCCTCGGGGCCCACACAACAAAACAAAAAACAAATTTCACAATTATGCTTGCAGTGAGTTAAGGAACCCATGCCCAAATTTATGTGTGAATGGAGCTCGATTCAGGGCCCAAAGCAGCCCCGAGGTGCTACTAATTTATGGAATTTTAGACGGAAAACTCAGAATCAAAGGCGGGAACCTACCTCGACAAGAGAAGCACGTCACGGAGATGAGTTGCACGAATTTATGGGTATGAAGTCCTAAAGATCAGCTTTCAACAAAAAACACCCCAACTTTAAGATTATAGCAACAAGGGGGATTTAGCAGGAGAATTATGATAAAATAAGCGGAAGGAGGAGAGGGGTGATGAAGGAACTTACCAGACGAAGCTATTGGAGTAAGAGAGCTGGGAAAATGAGCTTGGGAGCCCAACAATGGAGATTATCGGACTTTTGAAGGAGAAAATGAAGTTGGGACTTTAAATACCTGCCAGGGGTCCTTCATCGCAATCGCGACAGGACCCCCGCGTTCGCAGATAAGAGGCGGCCCAACCAACGCTATCGCGATGGCCCAGGCCGCATTCGCGAAGAAGAAACCAAGTCGGGTCCCAGCCAACTACTTCGCGAATGTGATGGACCCATCACAAATGCGATGGTTAGGTAACCATACTATTGCGAATGCGATGAAACCCTCATGATCGCGAAGAGAAACAGGGTTCTGCAACTTAGTGCAGCAACCAGCAAATTCCAAGTCAAAAAATCTTCTAACGAACCCTCGGAATTTATCTGGAACCCCGTGAACACAAACCAACCATTCTACCCTACCAGAAACGACATTTTAGACTCAATGGAATCGACAAAACTCCCAACGGAGATAATTTTAATGAAAAGTGGGCCCCACACCCAAAACCAACTCGAAACTCAAAACCCAAAAATGAGCCCAGAAGTCTTGGGACCAGAACCAAAGGTACCCCTAGCCCAAAGTCAACATTTCGGAGCTAACGGTGTTGATGGAATTCCCATCCTAGGCTATCTTCCCCAAATGTTGACCAAAGTTAACCCTACCAGCCAAACTGACTTCAAAACACATTAAGCCACACAAAATCAAATCGAAAGCACTAAGACCCAAACCAATGGTCCCACTAGACCAAAATCCCTGTTTCAAAGCCAACGAAACTGTTGGAATTCAATTCTGAGTGCCTTAACCAAGAAAGTTGACCAAAGTCAATGATTTTCCAACTTTAAGTTCTAAAATAAGGAAATTGTCATAATGACCTAACGAACGGTTTGGGCACTGAACTTTCGATTCCGGCAAGTCATAAGTGACCTGTAGCCGCTAGGAGAAAGTTCCAAATGCAGAAAAAAGTACAAAAAATGGAAAATGACCTGGAGGTTCATTACACTATTTTATTTATCTGAAACATAGAAGTCATGCTTATACGATTTAAATCAATCTTTAATGTTCAAAATAATTAGTCATCATTCCTATAGGACTAAAGTTGTTTTATCATGTTGGGTATAATAAAATCTGCCTAGAAATCATGTCTATAGGATCGTAAATTGATTCAACATGTTTCATTCTTTTCTATATTCGTAGATTCTGTTTGCAAATCTCGGATAATATTTTCAACATGTATAAAATGGATTAAATATTTAGAGATCGTGCTTATAGTGTTTGTAATCCAGTCATATTTAGATATCATGCTCATAGGTAAATTTGTTTTAATGTTTAAATGATCATGCTAGTAGAATTTGTTAGAAACCATGTCTATAGGATTCAAAATTTGTTTCAGCATAATGTAGTTAGTTCTCATGCTTATAGAACTAAATCAATTTTCTGCACATTCAAATTAGATAATATGCCTACAGGATTCAAACCCGTTTTCAGCATTAAATTACTAGATAGTTAGATAATGTGGCTACATGATTCAAAGTAGTTTCACTGTCTCAATTGGAAACTACGCTTATAAGTCAAAACTATTTCCAGCACATTAATTTATTTTGGCCATTAATTTCAGTAGGTTAAAACCAATTTCAGCATGATAAACTGCTAGACATTATGCTCATATGACTTAATTAATAAATTTTGGCATTAGAAGTTATGTCCAGATGCTTAATCACTGTCTATTTTTTGCATGTTTTAATCATTAGAGATCATGCCTATAGGTTTGTAAAAAACAGTTCTAGCATGTTAAAAGCCACTGGATATGCTTCTTAGGAAGTTAATTAATGTTTTCTTCATGTATTTATCATTAGAAAAATGTTTATAAGTTTAATAAAAGTGTTAATTCTCGAAGCATGTTTTAACCACCTTATATCTCCTTTAAATAATTAGGAGGCCTATTTGAGACCTTTATGTGCTACATGTTTTCAAGTCTTCCTTGTTTTGCTTGACGCTTAATCCTGTGTCAAATTAATAACCTTAGGATCTTATTGTCTAGACCCATATCCAAATAGTAAGTCTAATGCCTCTTGGACGCTAAGTGGGACGGGTAGGCATATTAAGACGCCTTAGATTTTTCATTTCTTTAGTGCACTCTTAGGTTAATACAACCTTAATAACTAATCTAGGTAGGTAGTCAGAGATGATAGTCTATGCTCGCTGATTAATACAAGCAATCCTTAAGTGGATTGCGAAGTATTAATTTATGTTGCATGGGGTGATCCTTTAGGCTAAAAACCCCCTCCTCCCCTAACTTGTTTTCCTCCTACGTCGGGAGTGATCTACATGATACACTTATAGCATGATAGTCATTGCACTTTGACTAAGAAGTCTCTTACGACTTCACACGAGGTTGAGCGATTACTCCCCAACGTATGAATTTTGTAGTTTTAGTAATTCCTTATGTTATTAAACGCCTGGGTAGTTAATTAAATCACCTAGTAATTAGGCCATTTTCTCTATATTATCGTGATAATTCTATCTTCTCGCTTATCTAATTTTCTTATGTGTTTATTTAGCTTTTAAAATATTTCACATGCTTAATTCTTGCTCACCTAGTTTCATTAATAATTAAACTGGTTTAATTTATTAACTTCTTTTAAAATGGAGTTTATTTGTATAACGGTGTAGTTTCATTTATTTCTATCAACCTTTGATTATCACATAATTTCCCACATAAATAACCAATCCGGTAGCGACCCACATTTGTGGACCTCGAAAGGTGCTTAACACCTTCCTTTTGAGGTAACCTGAACCCTTACCCAATCTCTGGTGATGTAGAATCTAAAATTTATTTAACCATTGTTAGTGTAGAATGGTACCCTAACGCACCTTAAATTTGTTAGGTGGCGACTCTTCACCTTTTTTTATCCTAAAAAGCGTTGTCACGTCAAGTTCCACTTTTCGCGAGAAAAATGGGGTGCGACAACAATCCCTTTGGCTACTCTACCAATTCTCTGTGGGATCGACCCTGACTCTCATTAGGATTATAAATTTTATTTTGCTTAACAATCACTTTCACCTTCGTATGGGGAGTTTTACTTGAGCGTTATCAAAAATGGCGCCATTGCCGTGGAGTTGGTTTTGAGTATCTTTTTTGATTGAATACTGAAATCACCTTGTGAGTTTTTTTTTTGCTCTTTTACTTTGCTTGTTGTTTCTGATTTGTGAGCAGGTAGCCCATGAGCAAGGTGGGTGATAACAAAAGTGTTGAAGGATTCATGGATTCGGCCCTTAAGCCCGAAATTCAAGGAGGAGTAGGTGCAATCTGCCTACCTCCTACAGTTGGGAACGTGGTGTTCCATGTAACTAGCTCCATGTTCCATGTAACTAGTAAACCGTGGGGTGCTCCTGTCATTTTTGTAAAGATGATGGATGGCACTATACATATGTGTATTGATTACCAATAGTTAAATAAGGTGACTATTAAGCATAAGTATCCGATGTCGCGTATTGATGACCAATTTGACCAGCTTCAAGTTGAAGCCTTATTTTCTAAGATTGACTTGAGATCTGATTACAATCAGTTGAGGATTTAGGCGGTGAACATCCTTAAGACAGCCTTTAAGACTTTCTACTGCCAATATGAGTTCCTGGTGATGTATTTTGGGTTGACCAATGCCCCAATTGTGTTCATGGACTTGATGAACTGCATGTTAAGGCCTTATTTGGACTTCTTCATGATAGTTTTCATTGATGACATTCATGTATACTTGAGGAGTAGGGTGGAGCACCAACAACATTTGAGGATTGTGCTCCAGACTTTGAGAGATTAGCAACTTTATGGCAAGTTTTTTCAAAGTGTGATTTCTGGATTGAGTCTGTAGCATTCTTGGGGCACGTGGTGTCCAAGGATGGGATCATGGTAGACCCAACAAAGATTGAGGCAATTTATGATTGAGCTATGCCCACTTCTCCTACTGAGGTTTACAGTTTCATTGGGTTGGCTGGTTACTACAAGCGGTTCATCAAGGGCTTCTCTCCCATTATAGCACCATTGACTAGAATTACTAGAAAGGATGTCCCATTTTAAGTGATCCGATAAGTGCGAGGTGAGCTTTCTGAATCTCAAGTCATTGTTGACTACAACTTCGATATTGACTATTCTATTTGAGAGCCAGGGTTTTACAATTTATTGTGACGCTTTAGGTGTTGGTTTGGTTTGCGTTCGGATGCAGTAGGGCCAAGTGATAGCATATTCTTTTAGACAGTTGAAGGTACATGAGCTCAAATACCCTACCCATGACTTGGAGTTGGCGGTAGTAGTTTTCGTGCTTAACATTTGGATACATTACTTGTATGGTATTCAACAACAATTATACCATACAGTACATTCTGAGCTAGAAGGATCTTAATTCAAGGCAGTGGAGGTGGCTAGAGTTTATGAAGTACTATGATCTCTCTATTCTTTATCATCCAGGCAAGGCGAATGTGGTAGCAGACGCTTTGAGTCAGAAGGCAGTGAGTATGAATATTTTATCCTTCCTATCGGTTTCTTAGAGGCCTTTGGCTTTGGACATTCAATCCTTAGCCAACAGGTTTGTTCGACTTGACATTTTAGTCCCAGGGAGGATTCTTTCCCGAGTTGAGGCTCAATCTATATTGTGGGAGAAAATTTGAGAGTGGCAGTGTAATGCCCCAAACATAAGATACGCATGCAACTCGTAAATGTGAAGGAATCGTTAGGAACCAAGAGGATAAGGTTGTGAATGGATAATTATAGAAATGGACACTTATATTAATCCATTTGAAGTGCTATACCAAGGTTAGAGACCAAAGGGAGTCTTGAAACAAAAGTTCAAGTTGAAGGGGTCCCTACGGTAGACTATTCCAAACAAGCTCGTATAATGTCTGACTTGTAACGGGTATATCTCCCAATATAAAAAGATTTAGAGGTCCTATAAGTACCAAATTAAAGTTATTTGAGTCTAGTTTCCAACGCAATAAACCTATCATCCATACGAGTTTGGAGTAAAATGTTATGTGCATTTTACTACAGATGCGTGCACTACCCAATCACTGCGGGACATGTGGCAGCCTTGGGTAAGTTGGCCAAAAGTTGTGTTTTTATATTGAAACTTTGGGATTTCGTTTGCCATACCTATCAGAACATAAATTACCTAGTCCCTACTTGTTTTCTCCAGTTCTTCTTCATCTTAACCCCTCCCTAGCCCAAGGTAAGTGAATTCCTTCAAGAATCAAGTGTATTTTTCATTATTGGTCATGGAAACATACTTAGTCAAGTGCTTCCTCGAAGGAAAAGGTGTTTTCCTTGAAGATAAAAAAGGTGCAAGGATTGTATTCTTATTGATCAAGGTATTTCTTCTCTTTTATCCCCATAAATATGACTCTAAGAGTTGTTTTAAGTATAGTTTACGGGTAGGACTCACAGGATGGTGATAGGAAGCCGTGAGTCCATGTTTTGCCCATTGTAACTGATATAATTGGTGAGGAGGGAGTATGTAGAAGAATGTAATGGTTGTATTGTTGACTAAATGAGGGTGTGTTTTTATGTATTGAGGCAGCAAGCCTGCTGCGATAAGAAGGGAGGCTAGGTATAGCAAACACGATTTTTATAGTTCTTGCAAGCTTGTCACCCGTCAAGTGTTTGATAAAATGCCTATATGGATTGAGAATGTTTTTTATATGTTATTAGGCTTCCTATCACTGTATTTAATGTTATAATTTTACCCCAACTTACCATATGAGCTTAAAGGGACATTTAAATGCTACTAGATAAAGAACTCATGAGGTGGTGTTTGGAAGCCGAGGGATCAAGTTTATGACCTTGTTTGGGATATGGAATGGGCTTTATATTATAAGGAAAGGATGGAGGGATTATCATTGACTTCATAGGTGGTCATTTTTCAGTTGATAAGGGGAAAAGAGAGAGGTGTGGTGATACACCATTTATTTATCTTATTTACTAAGCTTGTTGCTCGTAAGCTATTATCGTCTTCCCTCACCATATTTCATGGTTAGTCGCTTATACAATTGCATATGTTGTTATGTCATAGATAAGGAGTGTTTGAAGGGAACCAACTACATGACATAAAGGAGAGAGAGTCTCAAAGTAAGGTATGTAAAGCTAAAACCTCTTTCGCCATCAAGGCACGACTTAGAGTCACATGTTCCTCCTATAAAGGTCGTCATAGATTATATACTACTTGAAAGCAAATCTTATATATTATAGGTCTCTCTCGGGTTGAGTTTTAAACCTATATAGTTATAGTACTCATTTCTAGTCAAAGAAGTCATATGTTTGACCCAACCATACGTGTATTCAGTTAAAGCTCCTAGAAGTTACCAAGTATATATGTCACAAAACTTAGAGGAAGAAATTGGCCATAGAATAGCCCTGAGTATATAGATCACATAGATATATGATTCTTTAGCTAAAAGAAAGTAATCAATATTCAGATAACGAGTTATATGATTCATAAGTTTCTTACTATAGGCCTTTACAAGCAAGATGAGATTATACCCACTCTGCAGCTTGGAGTGGGTATATTTAGGGACACTCCTTGCGACGCTATTCTGTGCATAGAATTCATACGTAGTCAACTGGAACTTCCCATCGTGGATTTCCCTGACTACACAGGCATGCGGGCAGACCTTACAGGAGCCCTAGGGGGCGTACCTTAACATACCATGTTATCCAGACTATGAGATTTGACATATGGCTGTGATAGTTGGCTACAGATGCCAAACAAGTGTCACTGATGACCAACAGTAGGCCATCTTGTGATTTCCTGACAGTTAGTATTACATAAAGAATAGATGATTTATATTAAAGGGCAAAGATATCACATAGGAAAATTCTAGGAAGTTTGAATATATGTAAATAAGTAATGCATAGGACGTTATATAAGGACTCCTGATATTGGTCATAGTATCAGTTTCAGTTTCAGATTACATTCCATGTATGTGTATGCTCAGATTTTCCTATTTTTAATATTCAATTCAGTGAGCATTCTTTTAAGTCTACTTGTTTTTCAGTTTGCTTTACATACTAGTACATGTTTTATATGTACTGATGTCCCTTTATTTTTGGGTGCTGCATTTTTATGATGCAAGCTCAGGTACTCAGGCTAGCAGACATCCACAGTAGACCAGTGCCTTCCAGTTGATCAATTTGTAAGCTCCACCTCTCTCTAGAGCTATTATATGCCTAGGTCATATGTTTTAGATTCATGTACATATCGTATATTGGGTATGTCGGGGCCCTGTCCCGACTAGTTATCATATTTTCAATTGCAGACTCTTTAGACGCTTCTTACACATAGTTTTGTTTCAGTTGTATATCTAGTCTAGTGGGCCCTTCAGTTATCTATGTTTCAGTATATGTAAACACATTATGATGTCCATCCTATTGCTTGTCAGTTTACAACTTTAGCACAATCTTACTATATATGTTCAATAGGTGCTCGTATAACTCCTTGATGTCTGCCCCTCCTAGCTAGAGGCGTGAAAAACTTGGTATCATATCACAAGGTTCAAATTTCTAGGGAGTCTAAGAAGCTGTGTCTAGTAGGACCTTTCTTATGAATGTGTTGCGTGCCACATTTATAATTAAGGGACTACATGGGCATTTAGGAATCTGACCTTCTATTATAATCTAGATCGTGCAATAGAGCTAAGTAATAAAAAGTTACTTCTGACTCACACTTTGCTTATTTGTGATACAAATCATGTCTACTAAAGATACAGATAAAGTAGGCCATAGTACCAGCACTACTCAAAAGTCATCCACTGTAGAGCATTCTCCTGTATTAGTGGATTAGACCAAATCTCAGGATGGATTGTCAAGTCCTACACTTCCAAGTCCTCTGGTGCCTAGAACAAAAGAGCATACAAGAGTTCCTACACCTCCAATAGCATCAGCAGTAGTTTTTGTACTGCTTATACAACCACCAGGTGCCTTAGAGCAGAATCTTAGGGGAGCAATACAGTTGCTCACCCAGTTAGTAGCTGCTCAAGTCTAAGGACAAAATGTGGCTGCACGTAACACTATTCAGGGAGAGACTATCGGATCCAGAGTTTGTGATTTTCTCAAGATGAATCCCCCTGTGTTTACAGGATATAGTGTAAAGAGGACCCTCAACAGTATATAGATGAAATCAACAGAATCATTAGGTTTGTGCATATATCTGAGACTGAGGTTGTTGAATTAGCCTCCTATCAGCTAAAAGATGAGGATCAATTCTAGAGGCCCAAATTCCCCCCAACAGTTTGGGAAGAATTCTCTAGGGCCTTTATGGATCAACCTCAGTGTCAAGGAGTATTGAATGTGATTTACT
This sequence comes from Jaltomata sinuosa, assembly GCA_003996215.1. Lineage (NCBI taxonomy): Eukaryota > Viridiplantae > Streptophyta > Magnoliopsida > Solanales > Solanaceae > Jaltomata > Jaltomata sinuosa. Next base: position 99,569 of record QJPP01002439.1, on the reverse strand, counting down.
CAGTTGGCCAGATTTTCTCCAGAGATGGTTAGCACCCAGAGGGTGAGGATGCTTTACTTTGTGGGTGGCCTCGGAGACCATTTGATTGACTCTTGTGCAGTTGGTGCACTTAATAATTATATGGATATTTCTAGACTAATGGAATAAGCATAGCAGACAGAGGATCGCATACGTGACTGAAGGGCAGACATATTAGAAAGAGAGCAGAGTAAGAGGGCCAGGGCAGCTGACAGATATCAGGGAAGTTACAGGGCTTCCTCCAGCAAAAGAACACCTAGGCATGCTCAGTTGCATCCCGCTTCATAGCTAGTTCTCTAGCTCGGTCATCAAGGTCCAGACAGTATCAGAGTCAGACTTCTAGGGCTCCAGGCCCTCACTATTAAAGAGGTACTAGTCGGGGATTACCACCTCGGCCTACTTGTAGACACTGTGGCTGTTATGATTTTGGAGAGTGCTTATATGGATCTACCACTTGTTTTGGTTGTGGAGTCAAAGGTCACAAGATGCGGGATTGTCTTAGATATAAAGCTGAGGGAAGGGGTGATAGATCACCGTCCACAGGCTCCATAGGAACATCCTCTTCTTCAGCACCACCTTCATCTCGTGATCCTCAGTCAAAAAAAGGTAGAGGTAAAAGTAGAGGTAGAGGTAGAGTTTCAGGTTTGGGAGCTGGCCCAAATTGAATGTATGCATTAGCAGGCCGATGGGATTCAAAAGCTTCCCCAAATATGGTTATAGGTACCTTATCCATCTTCTCTTATGATGTTTATGCATTGATAGATACAGGGACGACCCTGTCATATGTTACTCCATTTATTGCTAAGAAGTACAGAATAGCGCCAGAGTTATTACGTGAGCTATTTGCAGTATAGACTCCAGTAGGAGAGTCTAATATAGCTAAAAGGATCTACTATTGGTGCCTAGTAAAAGTATATGGCCATGATACATTGTCTAACTCTATAGAGCTGTACATGGTTAATTTTGATGTCATTATGGGCATGGACTGACTATCCTCTTTTTATGCTACAGTTGATTGCCGAGCTAAGATTGCTCGATTCCATTTCCTGGGAGAGATAGTCTTGGAGTGGAAAGGGAATGTTGTGATTCCTAGAGGAAGGTTTATTTCCTATCTTAAGGCACAAAAGCTTATAGCAAAAGGGTGTTTATATCACCTAGTCCATGTTAGAGACCTTGAAGCTGAGGAACATGTGTCAACTCTTCAGTCCATACCCGTTCTGAATGAATAACCAGATGTGTTTCCTGATGAACTTCCTGGATTACCTTTGGTTAGATATATTGACTTTAGTATGGACCTAGATCCCGATACCCGACCTATATCCATTCTTCCTTATAGAATGGCACCAACAGAGTTGAAAGAGCTAAAGGAACAGTAGAAAGATCTACTTGACAAAGGTTTTATTTGACCCAGCATATCGCCTTGGGGCGCTCCAATACTATTTCTACATAAGAAGGATGGCACAATGCGAATATGTATAGATTACTAGCAGTTGAATAAAGTGACAATAAAGAATAAGTACCCCTACCAAGAATAGATGATTTATTTGATCAGTTGCAGGGAGCTAAATATTTTTCAAAGATTGACTTAAGATTTGGTTATCAACAATTGAGGATACGTGAAGTAGATATTCGAAAGAAAATCTTCAAAACTAGACATGGGCACTTTGAGTTCCTTGTCATGTCATTTGGACTAATGAATGCCCCAACAACCTTTATGGATATGATGAATAGGGTTTGCAAACCCTTTCTTGATATGTAAGTGATTATATTTATATATGATGTCTTGATATATTCACATAATAAGGCAAAGCATGTAGATCATCTCATATCAGTTCTACAGACTCTTAGAGAGCACCAACTTTATGCCAAGTTTTCTAAATGTGAGTTCTGGATGAACTCAGTTGATTTTCTTGGCCATGTGGTCTCTGGTGAAGGTATCAAAGTGGACATTCAGAAGATAGAGGCTGTGAAAAGAAGGCCTCGACCTACCACTCTGATAGAATTACATAGTTTGTTGGGGCTCGCTGGTTATTATATGAGGTTTATCGAGGGATTTTCCTATATTTTCGCCCCATTGACTAAATTAACATAGAAAGAAGCCAAATTTCAATGGTCAGATTCTTGTAAAAAGGCTTTCAAGAACTGAAAGATAGATTGACTACAGCTCATGTATTGGCCTTACCAGAGGGCACAAAAGGGTATGCCATTTATTATGATGCTTTAAGTGTTTTCCTAGGATGCGTCTTGATGCAACATGGGAAGTTTATAGAATACATTTCTAGACAATTGAAAAATCATGAACATAACTACACCACACATGATCTAGAGCTTGTAACAATTGTATTCGCACTTAAGATTTGGTGCCACTATTTGTATGGGGTACATGTTGACATATTTACAGATCATAAGAGTATCCAATATCTCTTCAAGCAAAAGGAGTTGAATTTGAGGCAGAGAAGGTGGCTAGAGTTGCTGAAAGACTATGATGTCAATATTCTTTACCACCCTGGTAAAGCTAACATTATAGCGGATGCTCTCAGTCTTGTGTCTATTAGCAGCCTAGCACATTTTCCACCCGCTCAACATGAAGTAGCATGAGGTGTTCACAAATTTGCCAGTCTAGGAATTCAACTTCTAGATTCCGAAGATGGAGGTGTGGTTGTGCAGAACACCGCAGAGTTATCATTAGTGGCATTAGTGAAAGAAAAACAATATGATGATACCTTATTTCTCAAGTACAGAGAAGGGATTCGACAACATAAATTTTCAGCATTTGAGAGGGCAGGGGATGGTACCTTAAGGTGCTGAGGAAGATTGTGTGTTCCTAATGTAGATGGTCTAAGATAGCAGATAATGGCTGAAGCATATTGTTCCTGGTATTCCATTCATCCAGGCTCTACAAAGATGTACCATGACCTTAAAGAGGTCTATTTGTGGAATAACATGAAAAAGGATATATCAGAGTCTGTAGCACAAGGCTCCAACAGCCAATAAGTGAAAGCAAAACACTAAAGGCTCGGTGGCCTAGCTCAGACTATGAGCATTCTAGTGTGAAAATAGGAGGCCATTAACATGGATTTTGTTACAAGTTTGCCTTTCTTATTTCATAAGCATGACCTGATTTGGGTGATCATTGATCGACTAACAAAATCATCCCACTTCTTACCAGTTAATTCTACCAGTACCACAGAGGATTATGCCAAGCTATATATAAGAGAGATTGTTCGCTTGCATGGAATTCCAATGTCCATTATTTAAGATAGGGGTGCCCAGCACACCTAACATTTTTAGAGGTCATTCCAGGAGAGTTTAGGCACACAGATTAACCTTAGAACCAAATTCCACCCTTAGACATATGGCCTAGCCGAGTGCACTATTCAGACACTCAAAAATATGTTGAGAGCATGCGTTCTGGACTTTAAAGGCAATTGGGATGATCATTTTCCCTTGATAGAATTTGCTTATAATAATAGTTATCACTCTAGTATTGGTATGGCTCCATTTGAAGCTCTTTACGGGAGACGATGTAGATCACCTATTGGTTGGTTTGATGTAGGTAAGACTCAAATATTGGACCAAATTTTAACCATCAAGCAGTTGAAAAGGTAAATCTAATACAAGAGCATCTGAAGACTGCTCAAAGCCAATAGAAATCTTATACATATGTGCAATGTAGAGGTTTAGTGTTCTAAGTTGATGACTGGTATTCTTGAAGGTATGTTCTATTAAAAGGGGTTATTCAATTTGGCAAGAAAGGTAAGTTGAGCCCTAGATATATTGGTCTGTATAGAATTCTAAAGAGAGTTGGCCAGGTAGCCTATGAGGTTGATTTACCTCCTGAGTTAGAAGTAGTGCATCTAGTCTTTCACGTGTCTATGTTACATAAATGCTTAGAAGATCCTTCTCAAGTGATTCCTTCAGAGGGTATAGAACTCTCAGAAGATTTATCATATAAAGAAGTCCCGGTGGCCATACTAGATAGACAAATCAGAAAATTGAGAATGAAAGAAATAGCTTCAGTTAAAGTCCTATGAAAAAGTCAGAATGTAGAAGAAGCCACGTGGGAAGCAGAGGCTGATATGAGGGACAAGTATCCTGACTTATTCAACGAACAACCATAAGATTCTTAAAGTCATTACTCCCTTATTTTGAGTATCAATTTTAGTCATACTTGTTAATACGACTTTATTGATATGCTATATGTTCAAGTACTTGATACGTGCCATTGATTCAACAGTTCAATATGTTCCTCAGAGTTGAGATATAAAGTCGAAGGAGTATAAGGTTAGCTATATCAACTACCATAGTTTTCATTCCTGTAAGGCCAAACGGAGCCTCATTGATATTTGTTGATATTATTCTCTTGTTATGATGCTCTGTGAAGTGTATAGTAGGTGCTTTGGTTAGTTGACAGGTTTTGGATAGGCCAATTTATAAGGGAAACTCAGCCAAAAAAATTCTGAGAAGAGGTAGAGTTAGAATAATTTTAAGCCGTATCCTTCATTTGAGGACGAATGATCCCTAGGGGGATAATGTAATGCCCCAAACTTAAGATACACGTGCAACTCTTAAATGCAAAGGAATCATTATGAACCAAGAGGATAAGGTTGTGAAGGGATAATTATACATAGGGAAACTTATATTAATCCATTTGAAGTGCTAGGCCAAGGTTAGAGACCAAAGGGAGTCTTGAAACAAAAGTTCAAGTTGAAGGGATCACTACAGTAGACTATTTCAAACAAGCTCGTATAAGGTCTAACTTGTAATGTGTATATCTCCCAATATAAAATAATTTATAAGTCCTATCAAGTACCAAATTAATGGTATTTGAGTCTAGTTTCTAACTCAACAAACATGCGCGCACTGCCCAATCACTGCTGGACATGTGGCAGCCTTGGGTAAGTTAGCCAAAAGTTGTGTTTTTATATTGAAACTTTGGAGATTCATTTTCCATACCTATCAGAAACTAAAGGACCTAGTTCCTACTTGTTTTCTTCAGTTCTTATTCATCTTAACCCCTCCCTACCCAAAGGTAAATGAATTCCTTCAAGAATCAAGTGTATTTTTCATCATAGGTCATGGAAATATACTCAGTCAAGTGTTTTCTTGAAGGAAAAGGTGTTGTTATTGAAGATAAAAAAGGTGAAGGGATTGTATTCTTATTTATAAAGGTATGTATGCTCTTCTATCCCCATAAATATGACTCTAAGAGTTGTTTTAAGTATAGTTTACGGGTAGGACTCACGGGACGGTGATAGGAAGCCGTGAGTCCATGCTTTTCCCATTGTAACTGATATAATTGGTGAGGAGGGAGTATGAAGAGGTCTGTGATGGTTTTATTGTTGACTAAATTTAGTGTGTATTATTGTGTGTTGAGGCAGCAAGCCTGCTGCGATAAGAAGGGAGGATAGGTATAGCAAACACGATTTTTATGGCTCTTGCAAGCTTGTCACTCGTCAAGCGTTTGATAAAATGCCTATATGGATTGAGAATGTTGTTTATATGTTATTAGGATTCCTATCACTGTATGAAATGTTATAGTTCTCTCCAACCTATGAGCTTAAAGGGGCATTTAAACGCTACTAGATAAAGAACTCCCGAGGTGGTGTTTGGAAGTCGAGGGGTCAAATTTAAGACCTTGTTTGGGATATGGAATGGGTTGTATATTGTAAGGGATTAATATTGACTTCATAGGTGGTAATATTTCATTTTATAAGGGGAAAATAGAGAGGTATGGTGATACACAATTTATTTATCGTATTTGCTAAGCTTGTCGCCCGTAAGCTATTATCGTCTTTCAGCCCTTGCCATATTTCTCGGATAGTCGCATATACTATTGCATATTTTGTTATGTCATAGATAAGGAGTATTTTAAGGGAACCAAATACATGACATAAAGGAGAGAGAGTCTCAAAGTAAGGTATGTAAAGCTAAAACCACTTACGCCATCAAGGCACGACCTAAAGTGACATGTTCCTCCTATAAAGGTCGTCATAGATTATATGCTACTTGAAAGAAAAGCTTATTACTATTATAGGTCTCTCTCTAGTGGAGTTCTAAACCTATAGAGTCATAGTACTCATTTCTAGTAAATGAAGTCATATGTTTCACCCAACCATATGTGGCTTCGGTCGAAACTCCTAGAAGTTACCAAGCATATTTCTCATGAAACTTAGAGGAAGCAATTGGCCACGGAATAGCCCTGAGTATATAGATCACATAGATATATGATTCTTCAGCTAAAAGAAAGTAATCAATATTCAGATAATGAGTTATATGATTCATAAGTTGCTTACTATAGACCTTTACAAGCAAGATAAGATTATAGCCTACTCTGTAGCGTGGGGTGGGTATCTTTAGAACCACTATGTGTGATGCTATTATGTGCATAGAATTTAGATAGAGTCTAGAAATTCCTGTCATAGATTCTCCTGACTACACAGGCCTGCGGGCATACCTTACAAGAGCCCTAGATGGCGTACCTTGATAGACCATGGTATCCAGACTATGATATTTTACACAGGGTTGTGATAGTTGGCTACAGATGCCAAACAGGTGTCACCGATCGCCAATAGTAGGCTATCTTATGACTTCCTGACAGCTAGTAGTACATAAAGAATAAATAATCTATATAAAAGGGTAAAGATGTCACCTAGGCAAATTCTACGAATTTTGGATATATGTAAATAAGTAATGGATATGACGTTATATAAGGACCCCTGATATTGGTCATAGTTTCAGTTTTAGTTTCAGTTTCAGATTACATTCCCTGTATGTGGATACTCAGATTTTCCTATTTTTAATATTCAATTCAGTGAGTATTCTTACTTGTCTACTTGTTATTCAGTTTTCTTTAAATACTAGTACATGTTTTATATGTACTGACATCCCTTTATTTATTAGCGCTGCATTTTTATGAATGAAGGCTCAGGTACTCAGGCTAGCAGACATCTACAGTAGACCAGTGCCTTCCAGTGGATTAGTTGGTAAGCTCCACCTCTCTCTGGAGCTATCAGATGCCTAGGTCATATGTTTTGGATTCATGTACATATTGTATATTGGGTATGTCGGGGCCCTGTCTTGACTAGTTATCAGATTTTCAGTTGCAGACTCTTTAGAGGATTCTTAGACATAGTTTTGTTTCAATTGTACAGCTAGTCTAGTGGGCCCTTCATTTATGTATGTTTCAGTATATATAAATACATGTTTATGTCGATGCGGTTACTTGTAAGTTTACGACTTTAGAATGAGTTTAGTATATATGTTCAACAAGTGCTCATATAACTCCTTGATGTCCTCCCCTCCTAGCTTGGGATGTGATAGGCAGTTTGAGGATAGTCGACTTTGTACACTCAGAGATCGGGTGTTGAGTGGTGAGGCCAGCAAGGCCGCCTTAGATTCACAGGGTGTCTGGAGATTCGAGGGCCGTATTTATGTTTCGAGAATTGGTGACTTGATTCAGTTAATATTGAGAGAGGCTCATTCTTCTAGATATTCCATTAATCCCAGGGTAGCTAAGATGTATAGGGACTTAAGATAAAATTACTGATGGAGCAAGATGAAGATGAATATAGCGGAATTCGTATCTCAGTGCTTAAACTATCAGCAGGTGAAGTTTGAGCATATGAGACATGGTGGTTTGCTTTAGAGTTTGCCCATTCTTGAGTAGAAGTGGGAGCGAATTACTATGGACTTCGTAGTTTTCTTACTGCGTACCTTTAATGGTTTTGATATCATTTGGGTCATCATGGATCAGTTGACTAAGTCTGCTTACTTTCTACTCATTCGATCTTCTTTCAGTGCGAAGAGGTTGGCCTTCATCTGCGCGTCTTCCAGGCCGCATGCACAGTGGCCTGCCCGCATGCACGATGGCCTGGCCTGACAGCTATATATGTTTTCAACTTCATTTTCTCCTTCACTTGTTAGAAATTTCCATTATCATTGATCTTTAAGAGCTAGTTCAAGGCTTATACTTCATTTATAATATTCCTGGTGAGTTCATCTTTTCCCCCCGCCTCTTTTCTGTTAATAATTCACATTTATCCTTCATTTATTTCGTTAATTCCTTTTTTAAGCTCTTGATCAAGTGAACTTCGGGGTTGTTTTAGGCCCCGAAATGAGTCCCTTTTGCGCTTAAATTTTGGGCATGGATTTATAAACCCGCCGCAAACATAATTGTCAAATTTATTTTCTGTTTTGTTGCACAGGCCTCGAGGGTCATTTTTTGACCCAATTTTTGACCTGAAATTTAGTATAGCAATATGAGTGTCATCATTCTCGTCTTGACACCTAGTTAATGTTCTTGATAGCATGTCAGCATTCCGAGGCTATTTAGAAGGGGAAGGCACATGAATGATTATCTGTGCTTGAAGTTTGACCTCGAGGTAGGTTACGGTTTATTTATCTTAGACCTGACTTAGTTAGATTTTATATGTTATGAGTTGCAGGAATGTTAGGGTATAATCTAGGTTAAGGATTAGGCTTAAATCATGTTTTTTGCTTATTTATGCCATTTTGAGACTGTTGAATAGTACCACTATGTTTATCCTTAGCCTTGGGTCTTATAGAATTGTTATGGCTAGCTAGCCTAGAATCCTTAGACTAACTTAAGGAGGTTTTAGAGGTAGAGTAGTGTCATGACCTAAATCATTGCGAGTGGCACCCACACTAAACCCCCGGTGGGAGAACCCATTACCCAACCAATACTTAACCTAAAAATGAACCAACTAAAACTAATTCAATAGATATAACCAAGATTCACATCTAAAAATTAAAGAATACAAAACCTGCGAAAATAATCCCCTAGAATCTGAAAGTCGCATTCCAAAACTATTAATCAAGTCTGAAAGACGGGGATGCAACCCCAAATCATAAAAAGTCTAAGTCTGAACGAAAGGAATAGAACTAGAAGATGAATCCATGGTAGCCCGAAAGATGTAGCTCACCCTTGGATTCAAAAGTCCTCTGAATTAAAACTGAGGTCTCGCAGCTGCTGCCAGAATATGCCCTGTACTCAAAAAAATAATAGCAAAAGCAGTATCAGTACACAAGAACAATAGTGTACTGGTAGGATCATCGGCCTGCTCCAAAATACAAAATATGAACATATAATCATAACTTAGTAAAACATGACCAACATGCATAAATCAAGTCAAGTGAGTATAAGAAAGACTCTTAGTCATCAACCTGACTTAATAAACACATAAGACATGTCCAAAACCACAAATACTAGACCATATATGATTTCATCACATACTTCAAGTAACCGGAACCACCCAAGGATCCCTAGGACATCATCTATGGTGTTCCACATGTAATCCAAGTTCACACAAGAAACCACCGTAGCACTTAAACACACCAACCTGGACACTCATGGACCAACATGTAATAATAACATTACAATAGATAAGCCCAGTTCACTCATAAAACCAACACATATAATAACAAACAAACATGTACCAGGCATAGTACCCGAGCCAACTAATAAACTGTACTAGGCATGGTATCCGAGCCAATTAAAGAATCATAGATATCATAATAATCAAAACCACAATGAATACATACCACACTTGTACAACGAACAAGCATTTCAAATAGGTTCATTGCATGAGATTGACATTAAGATATCATTTAGATTTCATTCCCTCTTTCCCTGAACAACTATTATGCAAGTAATACTAATGAAATAGTTAACATGCACACATAATGCATTTGGTTTACAAGTTAACCATCTCCTACCTCAATTCAAGCCTGAATGCTCTACTGGACCTGAGCTTTCCCATTTCTTGCAACTTTACCTTGATTGTGGTCTAAGACTAATAATGTAATACATAATCAGTCAAAATGACCTATAATATTATGGATTATAACTTATTTCCAAACCCCAAGGCCAATTTCATGATCATTCCCCCAGTTCTAGGGCCTTCCCATTATAATTTCACCTAATTACTACCAATTCCATGGTTATGCTAGTGAATCATGGTAAAAGAATCCTAAATAAACAACTTAAAGCAAGAACCTAAGGCTTTACATCCTAATATTCCTTTTTACACCAGAAAATTCAACTTAGGTTAAGTTAAACTCTCCCCAAAACCTGTAATTAACGATTCTAAGCCATAAAAATTAAAGTACTAGTTTACGGAGATAAAATACTTACCTTAACAAACAATTTTGGTGGAAAATCAATGGAGTTTGCCCAAAATTGCCATAGCCCCCCCTAAAATGTTCTTGTGAAATAATGAATGTTTTTGGGGATGTTTCTGCATTTACAATGATTAAGCTATAGCAGCCCAATTCCACTATAGTGGCACTGTCATAACGGAAACTTCCCATCATAGTAGAGTTGACCAACTCTGACTCCCGCTATAGCGGGAATTTCTCCGCTATAGGAGCATTGTGGTAGCAGCCTATCACCCTTTATAGCAGGTGTGATAGGATAAAAACTCAAAAATCCTCCTAGTTTTGCCTATTTTACAATAGACCCTCAAACCATGACGTCCCAGACCAACCCCTTTACATCGAGTTTGATATCATGAGTTCTACTCACCCGAATTTATTTCCAAAGAGTGTTATGGACTCCTTAATGCCTTAGCTAATAGAAAAACAAGCTAAGATTTAATCAATTCACCCAATACTTTCCCAGATTTCCCTAGACCTCACCTCACTCAGATTTCAACCAAGACTAGATTAACCCAAAAGTTTCAACTTCCATACCCGAAATATTTCTAACCCAATTTATCGCACGAATAGCTCACCCATAATGACAGGAAGGGTCATTACAACAAATACCAATTTACCCATCGTTCATCCCCGAATGATCAACAAGAAAAATCAGCTAAGCCAAGAAGAAAGTATTACTTGAATCTTCAAACAAGTGAGGGTATACGTCTCGCATGTACTTCTCGGTATCCCAACTGGCTTCTTCAACCGGATGATGCTTCTATTGAACCTTCATCGATATGATATCCTTTTCCCTAAACTTCTGAACATCCCATTCAAGAATAGCAACCGACTCCTCCTCATACTTAAGGTTTTATCTAGAAAGACCAAATCCCATTTGATGATGTAATCCCCATCCCCATGGTATATTTTTAGCATTGATACATGGAAAATTAGATTGACTCCAAACAAACTGGGTGGCAAATCCAACTTGTAAGCTACCATCCACATACCTTCGAGTATCTCGAATGGACCAATCTACCAAGGGTTTTGCTTACCCTTATTTCCAAACATCATGACCCCTTTCATAGGTGACACCTTCAACAGAACCTGATAACCATCCTGAAATGACATGTCCTTTACCTTGCGTCAACATACTCCTTCTGTCTACTCTGGGCTGATAATAACTTGGTTTGGATACTTCTCACTTTTTCCTGAGCTTTCTTTACCAAATCAATGCTCAAGGGCTTTACATCACCTGCCTCAAACCAACCTATGGGCGATCTATATCCCCTCCCATAAAGTGCCTCAAACTGTGCCATGTCAATACTAGAGTGATAGCTATTGTTGTATAAGAATTCACACAATGACAAGAAATGATGCCTATGCCCTCCAAAGTCAATCACACATGCCCTCTATATGTCTTCAAGAACCTGAATCATTCTCTCCGACTTTCCGTTAGTCTGGGGATGAAAGGCTATGCTAAAAGTGAGTTGAGTTCCCAAATCTTTATGTAACCTTCCCTAGAACTTAGAAGTAAACTGCGTATCTCTCTAAAATAATGGAAAGTGGCACCCCATGTAACCTCACTACCTCGTTAACATAGATCATGGACAATAATTTGGGGTTATAATCCACCCTAATTGGAATGAAATGGGCTGATTTAGTTAGCCTATCCATGATGACCCAAATCGAGTCATACTTCCCCAAGGTCTTAAGAAGACCTACCATGAAGTCCATTGCTATCCTTTCCCACTTCCACTCAAGGATGGGCATCCTTTGAAGCAAACCTGTAGGCCTTTGATGTTCGTACTTCACCTACTAATAATTATGATACTTGGACACGTATTCCAGTATGTCCCTTTTCATTCCAAGCCACCAATAAATCTGCCTTAATTCCCAGGACATTTTGGTTATGCCTAGATGGATAGAGTATCGCGAACCATGTGCTTCAACTAACACATTCTTAACCAAGTCATCAAATTGAGGGATACATATCCACCCTCTAAAACACAACACCCCACACACATCAAGTATGGTGTCCGAAGTCTCACAAGACACCACCTTGTTCTGGAGCTTGTGTAATTGCACATCCTTAAACTGTTTGGCCTTTATTTCCTCCAGAAATGTGGACTTCACCTCAATAATGGCCAACACTCCATCTTTTTCTGAAATGCCCAACTTCATGAACTTAGATGCTAGAGTTTGAATCTCTCTAGCCAAGGGTCACTTTGACTCCCCCAAACAAGCAAAACTGCCCATGCTTACCGCTTTCCAGCTCAATGCATCTGCCACTATATTGGATTAACCCGGATGATACTGAATGATCATGTCATAATCTTTCAACAACTCCATCCACCTTCTCTGTGTCAGATTCAGATCCCTCTATGTAAATACATGTTGCAAGCTGCGATGGTCTGTGAAAACCTCACACTCTACACCATAGAGATAGTGCCTCAAGATCTTAAATGAAAATACCATCGCCGCCAACTCCAAATCATGGGATGGGTAGTTATTCTTGTGAGGCTTCAATTACCTAGAAGAAAAAGCTATGACATTCCTGTCCTACATAAACACATCACCCAAACCCGAATGTGAAGTATCACAAAATACATTAAAATCCTTACCTTCAATCGGTAGTGAAGAATATGAGCTGTAGTCAAAAGTGTCTTGAGCCTTTGGAAACTTTCATCAGACTTGTTAGACCACACAAATGGTACCTCCTTCTGGGTCAACCTTGTTAAGTGAGTAGCAATAAAAGCAAAATTCTTGACAAATGTGCGATAGTAGCTAGCAAGATCCACAAAACTCCTAACCTCAGCCACAGAGCTAGGCCGAACCCAACACTTAACCACCTCAATCGTCTGGGGATCTACCATCACCCCTTTTTCCAAGACTACATGCCCTAAGAAGGAAACCGAAGTTAACCCAATTTTGCATTTCAAAAATTTTGCATACAACTTATTTACTTTCAAAATTCCCAAGATGATACGAAGATGATCTACATGCTCCTTCTTACTCTTGGATTAAATAAAAATGTCATCAATAAATACAATCAAAAAGGAATCCAAGAATGACTTGAAAACACCATTCATCAAGCTCATAAAGGCCGCTGACACATTAGTTAATCCAAACAACATTACTAGGAACTCATAATGCCCATATCGATGGTACCCTGACCTAAAGTCAATTTTGAAAGCCCTCTTAGGTATATCCTCAGGCCTAATTTTCAGCTGATGGTACCCTGACCTCATCTCAATTTTGGAAAATACTGAAGCACCCTGAAACTGGACAAAAAGGTCATCTATGCGGGGCATGGGGTACTTATTGTAGATGGTAACCTTGTTCAAATGTCAATAATCTATAGACATCCTAATTATACCATCCTTCTTTTTAACAAACAAGATCGGAGCACCCCAAAGCAAAGCATTAGGATTAATAAATCCCTTATCAAGAAGTTTATGTAGCTGAGTTTTGAGTTCCCTTAACTCTACCAGAGCCATTCAATAAGGAGGAATAGAAACTGGGTGATTGCCAGGCTCCAAATCTATACAGAAATGAATATACCTGTTTGGAGTCATACTAGGCAATTCCATAGGAAATACCTCTTGAAATTCATAAAGCACAGGGATCGACTCAATAGAGAGGGACTACGCACTAACATCTCAAAGATGAGCAAAGAAGGTTGAAATCCCCCTCCCCACTAGCTTTCTAGCCCAAACAAAGGATATAATTTTCATTGGCTTAGGATTATACACACTAGTCTATCCATACTTGGCATCTCTAGAGTTACTATCTTAGAATTACAGTTTAAAATAGTGTGATAAGGAGACAGCAAAGTCATACCTAAAATAATATCAAAATCTAACATATCTAATATGACCAAATCTACCCAAGTTTGAAAACCCATAAACACAACAGATCATAAATGATACACATGGGTCACTACCACAGACTCTCCAACCAAAGTAGAAATATGAATAGGAGAATCAAGAACATCCCAAATCAAATCTAGACCCAAGGCAAATATAGCAGATACATAAGACTAAGTGGAACCCAGATCAAATAAAACAGAAGCCATCCAGTCACAGACGAGAATAGTACCTATTATCACAACATTAGACGGCTCAGCCTCAGATTCACCCAAGAAGTCATAACAATGAGCTCTATCATCAATCCAGTTAATCTTTCTAGCAGGCTGTGCTCCACCCTTTCATGTGTTACCATTACCTTCGTTACCATCATGGCCTTCCTGATTATTACCTTGCCCACCCGGTGGATGACCCCTACCATTGCCACCTCCACCTACTGGAACCACAACCTTGGCCTATTTTTGTACCTGATTACCTTCTTGCCTCAGAGGGCACTCTCTCTTGAAGTGACCCACATCTACACAATGATAATAACCTCACTCAAGAGAGGGCCTGCTTTCTGAAGAATAGGAAGCCCTCTGGCCTCTAAGAGCTAGAGACTGATGAATAACCTCTGAATAACCACCAGTAAAATCTAGAATGGCTGACTGAATAAGACAAGACAAATGAACCTACTGGCTAGGACCTATGGACTAAGAACCACAAAAATTACCCATACTTTGGGACTTCATGGCTAATACCTTAGCCTGCCCAACTTTCTTAACTCCCTTTAGTTTCTTAGCATAGTTAGTCACCTCATTCAAACTCTTTCATGTAGAAGTCATGTGAATAGATAGAATGTGCAATTCACTATTCAGGCCCTTAACATATAACTGGATTCTCTCCTCCTCAGTTTCCAACAACTGGGTAGCATAGCGAGAAAAGGAATGAAACTTAGCCTCATCAGCTATAACAGAAATTTTTCCCTGCTCAAGAGCAAGAAATTTATCCTTCTTGCGATCTCATAGTACAGGGCACATACTTCTCAAAAATAAGGCATGAAACTGACCCCAAGTCATTGGAGGCAAAGCTAACATAGGACACTCCACATAGGCCCTCCAACACTGCTTGGCATTACCTTGTAGTGGGAAAGTCACAAACTCAACCCCGTGTTGCTGTACAATCCCTAACTTGTGCAACCTCTCATAACAATCTAATATGAACTCAAAAGCATCCCCATATTTAGTACCATGGAATGACAGAGGTTTCATCTTCAGGAACTTAGTCAACAACTCATGCTTGGTACCATTCATAATAGGGCCTAACACCGGATGGAAGAATGCATCTGTACCTGAGGCCTCAATAGCACCAGGATGGGAACCCAGAACCTAAGTAGCCAACATAATGGGAGTGGCTCAAGTACCATACACTCCACTCAGGAATGCCAACACCTGCTAAATAACCTCAGAAGATATAGGGGGAAGACCTACTCCTCCAACCGATGATGTCACCTCACAATAAGAAAAGTGGCTTTTAACAAAAGGAAATTCAATAATTAAAAGCCTAAATTCGGTCGCTATAAGTCAATAGCGACCAAAAAAATTTGGTCGTCACCGGTCATTAAAAGCTCCATCGTTAAAAGTTTATGATTGAATTTTAATCTGGTCAATAAAGATTATTTAGCGACAAAAAAAAAAATTATCGTTATACTTCATATTTAGCGACCAAATTTTCCCGTCATTAGTTTGTTATTCGGTCATTAAAACTCTTTGGGGACAACAATAAATTCATTATTAATGACAAAATTTCCCTTTGATATGCAATTAACAACTTGAATATCCCGTCATTATAGTCATAAAGACCATATTTTCTTTTGTTAGTATGAAATTTAAATAAATATAATTACATAATATAATATATATTTTTATGTGGTTTCACTTTAGTAGTCATTGTTTCATATGTTATCACACATTTATCCAAAATTATAATAAATAATTAATACTCATATAAAATTATATTGTTAATTATAAGGAACTAAAACATCATAGTACCAAAAGATATATCCATCTAGATTTAATGACGTTATCTTTATCAACTCCTAAAAAAGGAAAATGAAATCGTAGCATATGTAGAAATGTCAATGTCCCTGCACCTCTAACAAAGAAAAACATCATTGTGTATCAACTTGCATTATACTTTCTTCAAGGACACTTTCTTCATACTTCCAATTCTTGACCTGCTGATAGAACAAGTTTATGTCAACTTAATAATAAAACTCCTACCAGCTACTTTTGTTTACAAAACAAATGAATAATATAATAAACATATGAACTAAAGAGAGAATAAATCAAGTATCTCGATAAAATCTAAATCAAAAGACCCAATAATTCTTGAAATTCAAATAACAAGGGATAAAGTCTCCAAAGAAGAGCTTAACTACATTCAATTGTCAGCATCATCCCATCTGATGGTGTGCCTGTTTGTGACCCTTGTTCCATTTCCCCCCTAATTTTGAAGATGTAGAAAAGGACTAAATGCAATGAAGATACCTATTCCTAGAAAGAGAAATTATAAAGAAGCAAACAAGAATTATCAAACACACATATGGATAGAAAGATACCAATAAAGCTAATTCATGAAATTTTCTGATATTTTTTCCGTTGTTGTTCTGTCCTGTTTAATTAAAGGTCTTAACTGATATTATCTATTGCTTACCAGTTACAACAAAGAGTTGAAAAGAACAAAAAGGTAGAAGCTACATATGGTAAAGATGTTACCATATCTTTTTTGTTCTAAGATGAAGCTGCTACTACTCTTTATATACTGGTAAACCTATATGCTAAAATATACATGAATGTCACACTTCTGAAGAAGAAAAAGGACCAAAGATGATATACTTCTGCAAATAGTGTTGTCTTTGACATGTTATACATCTGCAAATAGTAGTCAATAAGAAGGGAAACTAGGTGTATTATGAAATTGGAGTAATTTCCAATGACTTAATGCAGACTTCAACTGGTTGTTTAATGTTCACATATGAGATTCAAGTGAAATATCCCCACCTTACCCCTAAACCCAAAACATATGGGGTTGTTTATTATTTCTGAAGCTAGAATCAGTAACTGACACAGTAGTACTTCATCACACCAAAAAGAATTTACAACAACACCAACATCATACCCAGTGTAATACTAAAAGTGGAGTCTAGGGAGGGTACAGTGTACGCAGACCTTATCCCTACCTTAAGAGATAGAGAGGTTATTTCGGATAGACCCTCGACTAAAGGAAATATTAAAAGCAGTGCATAGTTGTAATATCAATATCCTCTCAGACAATTTGGCACGGTTAATCAGACTATGAAATGTTTTCTAGATTTTTTTCTTTGATGAGAACTGTCTTGATTTCCTATTTTAGGGAATTCAAGAAAGGCTTGTTCAATTCCTCTTCTAGACGCTCCCAACTTCTGGCTAAATTCATCAAGTTTAAGGGAATTGCATTTGCTCAAAATTAGACTAATAGTAAATTTCTATATATCAGAAAGCTTTTGTCTATTCAACCTCTATGAATTATCCCAAAAATTAAAAGGATAAGCACCCTTTATCTACATTCACTAAATCAAAATACATTAAGACGCAATTCACAAGCACTACTATAGAGTCCATTTTTTTCTTGTTACCATACTAATTTCAGGACTTGACTCAAGAACATACAAGCAAAAACACCAAATCTTTAATATGAAAGTTTAGAGCTAACCTTTTTCGAATTAGTAATAGTATATATATCAAACTCTTGACTCAAAGCAAAGAACATTAACATAACTCCTTAGTTTTCACCAAAAATGTTTCTACATTCATACTCGGACAAAGCTGAACAAACAGATGACAACTACTACTACTCAGTCCTAGATAAATTCAGGATAACTTTATGAATCCCTGATCATTCGTCTAAGATTACTTCGTATCATCATCATACTAAGCGAAGCAGAAAAATCCAAAAAACAATAATACAAAATAGAGAATTGGATAAAAGACAAAACAAATCTCTTTCATTAATGTATTCACATTACTATGCAATGCAAGAAACATATAACAAAAAGAGGTTGAAAAGTCATTTACATGTGTATGTTATGCTTTTGACCTTAAATTCAAGCTCACAAGCAAAAAAAACACCAAAATTAAAAGTTTTCAAAAAAGTTTAAAGTACCAAAAATAGTTGTAACGACCGAGTTCGTCGTTACGAGTAGTCCAACTGTGCCAAGTGTTAGAATTAGAAAACTTCAACTTTGGGAGTTTGAAATTCTGGGCTAGGCTAGCCTCATCAGGTTTTGGAGCGAGGTAGAGTCTAGGTAAATCCGGGTAAAAATGGATTTACGTGTCTTAGATTAAGCTAGTTTTCTGCGTAGCCAAGACATAAACAAGTCCGGGGGACTTTTCGGAATCACTTTTTGGTTAGTAGAACTCCTGGAATCGTGTTTGACGTAAAGGGATTATTTCAGGCATCGAGAAAACCAAGTGTGTTGTGAAATGGCCAAAATTGACAGATTTCCAGACATTCTGACCATGATGAGCACTGTCAGGGATGATAGCAATCACTGCTATAGCGGTGGAAATTACCGTTATAGCGGCGGTCAAGGGGTGGTCAACTCACTTAAGACCGCTATAGCGGCAGATGACCGCTATAGCGGGATCGCTATAGTAGAGCAGGGACCGCTATAGTGGGACAATGGGTTTTTAATGCAGAAACAGCTCTCAAAACATTCAGTTTTCACAAGTTTGTTTTGGAGAAGGGATGGGCAAATTTCAGGCAATTTTCTTCATTCCTACGCCAAATATCGTTCCTAAGTTAAGGTTTTCATTCCCCACACTTTGTAATACGTTTCCTATGTGGTAGAATTGCTAGGAGGAAAATTTGGGAAAGGTTGGAATGACCTAGGGATGATGGAATTCAGGGAAGAAGGGGGTTCCTAAACATGTATGTTCTTAGGTGTTGATTTAAGTACATTAAAATGATCATAGGTTGTTTAATTTCCTGTTTTGTCCATAAAAAATTATAAGACTAGGAGAAATAATGGTGGAAAGCCCGGGAAAAAGGTTGGAACGATCATGGGTGGCCTGGGGTTTGGAGATTTTTTATAATTAGGGTAATGTACAGTCCAGTATGTTAATTGTATGTATTATGTGTTATTTTTAGACCAAGAACGCGAGAAGAATCCGAAACACGGGAAAGCTTGAGTTGAATAGAGCTTGGATCATTTCAAGGTAGGTGATGGCTTTCATATTTATGCGAATATGTATATTCATTGTACTCATTGTATAAGTAATTGTGTGCATTACATTGCTTAGGGGAATTGTGTGGAAAGTCTAAGTTCGGTTTACAGTCTATGTTTGAATGGTGTTTACTTGTTGGCTTTACAAGTTGTGTGTGTTCACATATTGACTGTGGTTGTTGACATTCAGTTGTCTCGGGTACCACACCTGGTATGGGTATAACACATGGTTGGCACGGGTACCATGCCTGGTATGGGTATAACATTCGGTTGGCATGGGTACCACGCCTGGTACGGGTTTACCTTATTGCATATTGCTTGGTGATTTTTGTATTACATTGATTGTTATTGGTCCATGTATGGACTGGGTTGTTTTACTTAATTTGATACTTAATATTGGTTCCGTGAGTGGACCTGGTCGTTATTGAAAAGTGCTATTGATTGGTGGTCCTTGATTGGCCCGGGACTGTTGTATGACTGTTGAGTTGGTATTGGTTTAGGATGGGTTGAACAATTACTTGTGGTATTGTCTAGATGGGATTCCAGGGTGGGTCCGGGCTAGATGTTAACGTGTGGTTATGGTTTCTTGTTGGTGGAATAGAACTTTAAGAGATGGATTCATGCGGTAACAAGCTAAGTAGACACCTGTAGTCTAGAGATACCTGTGATATTTGTTGCATATTTGCCATACTTTTTACTGGATTTTGCGTACTATTTATATACTATTTTCTTGAATATTTTTTGATGATCCTACCAGTACACAGTGGTGGTGTACTGATACTGCACTTGTCTTTCTTTTGGTGAGTACAGGAAATCTTCCGACGACTGAGACGAGACCTCAGATTTAGCACCGACATTTCCGATCTTCAAGGGTGAGCTGTCGATTCGAGCTATCTTGGGATTATCATTAGAGTTTTAGTCCATTTTTTGGACTTAAAAACTATTTCTTATTTTGTTTGGGGTTGCATCCCTGTACTCTAGATTTAGTATTCATGTTTGGTACTATTACTTTCATTTCCTAGGTGGGACTTCCCGCAGATAATTAATTATGATAAGTTTTTGAGTAGTTGATCTTATTTTCATCTCTAGTTTACTTTGATGCTTGCTAATTTTAGGTTGTTAGTTTAGGCAAGGGTGGAACTCTATTGGTTTGCTCATCCGGGGGTTGGGTGGGTGCCACTCACGATGGGTTGGGTCGTGACAAATATGGTATCAGAGCCTAGGTTCGTTGATCTCGTTGTACCAAATAGGTCTAGTAGCATCTTGCGGAATGGTGCAGAGATGTTTGTACTTTTCTTCGAGAGGCTATAAGGCTTTAGGAAAAACTATCTCTTCTTCTTTTCCTTTATGCTGTAACTCGATTCCAATTGGTATCTGGTGATATGAATTGGTATCTCACTTCATTCACTCTTCTATATGCAGATGGTTACTATAAGGAATAATAGAGCAAGGCCAGCGGTCCCAACAGCGGGGGTGCAGACCTTTCTACTATGACACCGCAGGCTTTTAAGTAGGCGTGGGATATTCTGAGTGGGTTGGTTGGTGCTGGAGCCATACCCGCAGCTTATGCAAATCAGGCCTTGGATACTCAGCCAACAGTTACTATAGTGCCAAGGATGGATGCAGCTTCGGGCACAAATGATCTCCGCAAGCCAATGCTAGGCCCAGTGATGATAGGTAATGAGCATGAGATGCTGACTAAGTTCCTTAAGATGAAACCTTCGATGTTTTAGGGTAGAGACAAGGAGGATGCCTATGAGTTCACCGCGGATTTCCATGAGAGGTTGCACAAGTTGGGTATTCTACATCATCATGGGGTTGAGTTTGTCACTTTTCAGCTGCTGGGTGATGCCAAGCAGTGGTGGAGGTCTCATGTTTAGTGTCGGTCATCTATCCTACCTCCACTGACTTGGGAGCAGTTCCATGCATTATTTCTAGAGAAGTATGTTCCCTGTACTTTGAGAGATCGGAAGAAGGATGAGTTTCTGAACTTGGAGCAGGGTGGCATGTCGGTCTCAACTTATGAGGCTAAGTTTCATGCATTGTCTCGTTTTGCTACACAGATGTTCGGTTCTTAGGAGGAACAAGTTCGATTATTCGTCAAGGGTCTGAATAGTGAACTGCAGGTACTGTCGGTGCATATGACTTCTTCAAGAAAGGGTTTTAATGATGTGGTGGATTATGTGAAGAAGATAGAGAGAGTTAGGCAAGCGGGGCAGGCTAAGGCTTTAGCCAAGAAGCCCTGGAATGAAGGAAATTTTGGTGGTTCGTACTCAGGGGCCAGTATCAGCAGGCTTACTCTGCCCATCCTATTCAGTCAGATCTGCCAGCTACTACAGGTGGTCATCAGGGAGCTCTGCCTTCAGCTCCTAGAGGCCAAGGAGCATCATATACATCAGCTAGCAGACCTACTTTGGACCGTGGTTACTTCCATTGTGGTGAGTTGGGCCACTTTAGGAGGAAGTGTCCATTTAGGAAGGCAGGTAATCAGGGTCAACAGCAGACTAGAGAAGTGGTTCTGGCCGGCAAAAGTGGTAATGCTAGGGGTCATCGACAAGGTGGGCGAGGTAATCTCCAGGGAGGCCGTGGAGACCGAGGGAACCGCGGCACAGGTAGGGGTGCCATGCAATCGGCCTGGGAAGTTTCCTAGATTGATGATCGAGCACATTGCTATGCTTTTCCAGGAAGAACTGAGGTGGAAGCCTCAGATGCAGTGATCACATGTACTATTCTTGTCTGTGACAAAATGGCCTCAGTATTATTTGACCCAAGATCTACATATTCTTATGTGTCTGTTAGTTTTGCATTGGGTTTGGATTTGAATTGCGATATCCTTGATTCTCCTATCCATGTATCTACCCAGTTAGAGTGTCGATGATTGTGACTCGTGTGTATCGTGACTGTTCTGTGGTAATTGTGGGGTTACGTACTTAGGTAGATTTAGTAATTCTAGATATGGCTGATTTTGATATTATCTTGGGTATGACCTGGCTGTCTCCGTATCATGCTGTATTAAACTTTAACACCAAAAGTGTGACTCTAGATATTTTGGGTAAGGATAGGCTAGAGTGGTACGGTGTGTACAGGCCTAAGCCAGTTAAGATAATATCATTTGTCCGGGCTAGGAATCTAGTGGGGAGGGGGTGTCTAACCTTCTTGGCTCATCTCCGGGATGATAGTGTGGAGTCTCCTCCTATTGAGTCAGTTCCAATGGTTTCCAAATTTGTAGAGGTGTTTTCAGTGGACTTGCCTGGTATGCCTCCAGAAAGAGGCATAGATTTTCGTATTGATTTGGAGCCAGGCACTCATCCCATCTCTATTCCTCCGTATCAAATGGCTCCGGAAGAGTTAAGGGAACTTAAGACTCAGCTGCAAGAACTCCTAGATAAAGGATTTATACGTCCCAGTACTTCACCTTGGGGGGATCCAGTTTTGTTTGTGAAAATGTAGGATGGTAGTATATGGATGTGCATAGACTACAAATAGTTGAACAAGGTGACCATCCAAAATAAGTATCCTTTACCCCGGATAGATGATTTGTTTGACCAGCTTCAGGGTGCATCAGTGTTTTCAAAATTTGACTTGAGGTCGGGATACCATTAGTTGAAAATTAGGCCTGAGGATATTCCGAAAACTGCTTTTCGAACTCGGTATGAATATTATGAGTTTGTAGTAATGTCGTTTGGTTTTACCAATTTGCCGGCAGCATTCATGAGTTTGATGAATGGGGTGTTTAAGTCCTAGGATTCTTTTGTTATCGTGTTCATTGACGATATTTTGATTTACTCTAAGAGTAGGAAGGAGCATGCTAATCATCTTCGCATTGTGCTGAACATCTTGAGGCACCAAAAGCTTTATGCAAAATTCACTAAGTGTGAGTTTTGGTTGACTTTTGTGGCATTTTTGGGGCATGTGGTGTCGGAAAAGAGGGTGATGGTGGATACCCAGAAAATTGAGGCAGTTAAGAGTTGGGTCCGGCCTAGCTCTGTGACATAGGTGAGAAGTTTTTTTGGGCTCGTGGGGTAGTACCGGAGGTTTGTGAAGAACTTTGCTTCTATTGCTACTCACCTGACGAGGTTGACAAAGAAGAAGGTACCGTTGGTGTGGTCCGACAAGTGCGAGGAGAGCTTCCAAAAGTTTAAGACACTTTTGACCACAACCCCTAGTTTGTCCTTACCGGTTGAAGGTAAAGACTTTGTTGTTTACTGTGATGCTTCACATTCTTGTTTGGGTGCTGTGTTGATGCAGGATAGGAATGTGATAGCCTATGCATCCAATAAGTTAAAGGTGCGTGAGAGTAATTACCTGACTCGCGATTTAGAGTTGGCAGTGGTGGTTTTTGCTTTGAAAATCTGGAGACACTACCTTTATGGTGTCAAGTGTGAAGTATTCATCGATCATCGCAGTCTGCAACACGTTTTCACTCAGTAGGATTTGAATTTGAGGCAAAGGATATAGATGGAGTTATTGAAGGATTATGATGTGACAATTCAATACCATCCGGGTAAGGCTAATGTGGTGACAGATGCATTGAGCCGGAAAACTATTAGCATGGGTAGCTTGGCTTGTTTGGGGGCGTCCAAACGACCATTGGCTAAGGAAATTCGGGCTTTGGAGGCCAAGTTCATGCACTTGGGTGTTTCAGATCAAGGTGGGTTATTTGCCAGCATTTAGGTCAAGGCAACCTTCATAGAGTAAATAAAGAAAAAATAGTTTCAGGATCCGAAAATGGGTAAATTGTGAGGCAGGGTAATATCTGAGGAGTCCAGAGATGTCATGATAGACTCTGGTGGTGTATTGAATTTCAGGGAGAGGATTGTGTTCCTCGGGTTGATGATATGATTACAAAAATTCTGACAGAAGCTCATGGTTAGCGGTACTTGATCCATCTGAGTGTAACCAAAATGTACAGGAACTTGAGGCAGCGTTACTAGTAGCCCATAATGAAAAGGGACATAGTTGATTTTGTGTCCAAGTGTCAGAATTGCCAGCAGGTAAAAGATGAACATCAGAGACCTACAAGAGTACTTCAGAGGATTCCAATTCCAGAGTGGAAGTGGGAGAGGATAGCCATGGATTTCGTGGTGGGTCTTCCTAATACATTGGGGAAGTATGACTCAATTTGGGTCAATGTTGACAGGCTGACCAAGTCCGCTCATTTCATTCCGGTCAGGGTAGATTACAATTCGCAACCAATTGGCAAAGATCTATGTGAAGGAGATTGTGAGACTGCATGCGGTGTCACTGTCCATCATTTCAGATAGGGGTACGCAGTTTACTTCTAAGTTCTGGGGAAAGTTACATGAAGAGTTGGGTACACAACTCACCTTTCGCACAGACTTCCATCCTCAGACTGATGGTCAGTCATAAAGGATTATTCAGGTATTGGAGGACAAGCTGAGAGCATGTGTAATGGACTTCGGTGGTCATCGGGACCAATTTCTACCATTGTGCGAATTCTCGTACAATAATAGTTACCACTCCAGTATCGATATGGCACCGTTCGAGGTACTGTATGGGAGAAACTGCAAATCACTTGTTGGGTGGTTTGAGGAAGGTGATGTGAAGTCTCTGCGCGTAGACTTAGTAAAGGAAGCACAGGAAAAGGTAAGGGGCATATAGACAAAGTTGTTGGCTACTCAAAGCAGGCTGAAGGAGTATGCAGACCGCAAGGTCCAGGACATGGATTTTCAGGTTGGTGAACAACTGTTGTTGAAATTATCACCAATTAATGGGGTTATGCGGTTTGGTAAGAAGAGCAAGCTTAGCCCTCGGTTTATCAGTCCATTTGAGATCCTCGAGATTGTGGGGCCAGTGGCTTACAAGTTAGCACTACCACCTAGTTTGTCGAGAATCCATCCGGTATTCCATGTATCCATGCTCAAGCGATACCATGGGGATGGGGACTACATCATCAAGTGGGATGAAGTACTTTTTGATAAAGATCTTCGTTAGGAGGAGAAACCAGTTTTGATTTTTTCTCAGGATTTCTGGAGGTTGAGGACAAAGGTGATTGACATGGTGAAGGTTCAGTGGAAGCATCATCCGGTTGAGGAAGCCACTTGGGAAACCAACAAGGACATGCGGGACAAGTACCCTCAATTGTTTGAGGATTCACGTACTACACTTCCCTTCTTTTATTTCCATAATTTTGGGTTTGATCATTCAGGGATGAGCGATGGGTAAATTGGTATCTGTTGTAGTTACCAGGTTTGTTGTTATGGGTAGTCCAACTGTGACAAGTGTTAGAATTAGAAAACTCCGGGTTTGGGAGTTTGAAATTCTAGGCTATGCTAGCCTCGAGCGATTTTGGAGCGAGGTAGTGTCTATGAAAATCCGGGTAAAAATGGATTTAAGTGTCTAAGATTAAGCTAGTTTTGCACGTAGCCAAGACATAAAGGAGACTGGGGGACTTTTCGGAATTGCTTTTGGGTTAGTAGAACTCTTGGAATCACGTTTGACGTGAAGGGGTTGTTTCAAGCATCGGGAAAACCAAGTGTGTTGTGTAATGGTAAAAACTGGCAGATTTCCAAACATTCTGTCCATGATGAGCGCTGTCAGGCGCAATAGAGGTCACTTCTATAGCGGTGGAAATTTCCACTATAGCGACAGTCAAGGGGCGGTCAACTCACTTAAGACCGTTATAGCGACAGATGACCGCTGTAGCGTGACCGCTATAGAGGGACCGCTACAATGGGCCGATGGATTTTTAATACAGAAACAACTCTCGAAACATTCAGCATTCACAAGTTTGTTTTGGAGAAGGGCTGGGCAAATTTCAGGAAATTTTCTTCATTCCTCCGATAAAAATCATTCCTAAGGTAAGGTTTTCGTTCCCTACACTTTGTAATACGTTTCCTATGCGGTAGAATTGCAATGAGGGAAATTGGGGAAAGGTTGGAATGACCTAGGGATGATGGAATTCGGGGAAGAAAGGGGTTCCCAAACATGTTCTTGGGTGTTGATTTAAGTACATTTAAATGACCATAGGTTGTTTAATTTCCTATTTTGTCCGTAAAAAATGATTAGACTTGGAGAATTAACGGTGGAAACCCTGAGAAAAAGGGTGGAATGATCATGGGTGGCCTGGGGTTTGGGGATTTGGTATAATTTGGGTAATGTACATGCGTGTATATTAATTGTATGTATTATATGTTATTTTTAGACCAAGAACGCGAGAGGAATCCAGAACACGGGAAAGCTCGGGTTGAATAGAGCTTGGATAATTTCGAGGTAGGTGATGGCTTTCATATTTCTGTGAATGTGTATATTCATTGTACTCGTTGTCTAAATAATTATGTGCATTACATTCCTTAGGGGAATTGTGTGGAATGTCTAAGTTCAGTTTACAATCTATGTTTGAATGGTGTTTACTTGTTGGCTTTACAAGTTGTGTGTGTTCACATATTGACTGTGGTTGTTGACATTTGGTTGGCTCGGGTACCAAACCTAGTATGGGTATAACAATGGTTTGCATGGGTACCATGCCTTGTATGGGTATAACATTCGGTTGGCATGGGTACCACGCCTGGTACGGGTTTACCTTATTGCATATTGCATGGTGATTTTTGTATTACATTGATTGTTATTGGTCCGTGTATGGACCGGGTTGTTTTAGTTAATGTGATACTTAATATTGGTTCCGTGAGTGGACCGGGTCGTTATTGAAAAGTGCTATTGATTGGTGGTCCTTGATTGGCCCTGGACTGTTGTATGACTGTTGAGTTGGTATTGGTTTAGGATGGGTTGAACAATTACTTGTGGTATTGTCTAGATGGGATTCTAGGGTGGGTCCGGGCTAGATGTTAAGGTGTGGTTATGGTTTCTTGTTGGTGGAATAGAACTGTAAGAGATGGATTCATGTGGTAACAAGCTAGGTAGACACTTGTAGTCTAAAGATGCCTGTGATATTTGTTGCATGTTTTCCACACTTGTTACTAGATTTTGCGTACTATTTATAGATTTTGTTTTCTTAAATACTGGCTAATGATCCTACCAGTACATAGTGGTGGTGTACTAATACTGCACTTGTCTTTCTTTTGTTGAGTACAGGAAATCTTCCAGCGGATGAGATGAGACCTCAGATTTAGCACCGACATTTCCGATCTTCAAGGGTGAGCTGTCGATTTGAGCTACCTTGGGATTATCATTAGAGTTTTAGTCCATTTGTTCGGACTTAAAAACTATTTCTTATTTTGTTTGGGGTTGCATCCCCGTACTCTAGATTTGGTATTGATGTTTGGTACGATAACTTTCAGTTCCTAGGTGGGATTTTCCGCAGATAATTAATTATGATAAGTTTTTGAGTAGTTGATCTTATTTACATTTATACTTTACTTTGATGCTTGCTGGTTTTAGGTTGTTAGTCTAGGAAAGGGTGGAACTCTATTGGTTCGCTCATCCGGGGGTTGGGTCGGTGCCACTCACGGCGGGTTGGGTCGTGACAATAGTAGACTGTTGTTCAGTTATATGCAGTGAGTTAATTCTCTGGACACTTGAAATAAGTTCACTGTGTATGCATAACTTGAACCAAAAATAGTGATTTAACAACTTTAACCAAAAAGACTAACATCATCAACCAAAAAAGAGTGATTTACCCCCACATTCTCATACTCACTCCTTTCTTGAAAGAACCTAAATGGAACAAGAACTCCAATTATCTTACTTCAATGCATAGCATACCATCTTTTGTACATGTTTTAAACCACAAAGATTACTCCACCACAAAAAAACACCCAGATTGAAAGCACTGGAATCAAAGAAATCGACAATAGCGAATATTGGCCACTTTCTGGGACACCCTATGTTGATATGATTCTCACAAAGTCAAGTGTCAATTCTACCTACAATTTGTATTTATCCTAAAGCAAGATCAAAGAGCTTCCAACTATTGGAGCTTCGACTGTCCTTACTTGTGGTCGAAAGTAGTGTATATGTTAAAGGCGGAGCCAAATCTTAATTGCAAATTTATCATTGAGTGGAGAAAATTTGTGAATGATAATAATCTGAAATAGAGGGATGGTTTTGTGTTTGAACTTTCAGAGTGCAACACTAGAAAAATCTTTTTCAGAGTTCAGATTCTCATAGGTGATTGCCCATATGAATTGTTCCCGGAAGATGGGGGAGTGAAAATAGTGACCACCCAGAAGTACTTAGCCTTTGTGTCTCCTTTCCCTTCTCATTAAATCTTAGACCGTCTGCTAATCTCGGTGGTTAGACTTTTAGGCTTTCATTATTTTCCGAGCGTGAATATGCCAAAAGATATTACTACGTTAAGCATTGATAGTTTAATTTTGTATTGTGAAATTTCACAATACTAATTACAAGCACTACATGTGAACTTTCTGAAAAGATTACTAGTCAGTAAATTTGTGCCTTGTTCTTGCTAGGATGTAATTTAATATGATCAAATTTTCATTCTGTTTTTGTTTTCCATTTTCAGCTTTCTTCAAATCACGTAAATATGTTTGTGTAATTGAGGAGAAATAGCCAAAAGACAACAACCACCTAAACCAAACAATAGCAAAGTGCAAGCACAATTAATTCATCCATGATACAATTACCACAACTACCATTTAGCACGAATATGAAAAAAAACAAGAACAACTGTCAGAGCCACTATTGAAGTTGCTATAGACGAAAAATCCAAAATCAATGCCAAGCCAAACAGTAGCAAAGTTCAATCACAAGAAATTCTTCTATTATACATTACCACAACTACTATACTAGAAATAATATAAAAAAAGAAAAAACAACTGCTAATGCAACAATTACATTTGCTGTAAACAAAAATATCTGAAATCAATACCACAATTTTTATCCTAATTACTCATGCATGTTATCACTGATATCCTTTTTTGAATTCTGTAGGGATCTTCAAGAACATGGAGGGGTAGTACCATGTTTATTCAGAGAAAACAAGAGGAGGATTTGAAATCCAAGAAACTTACCTTGATACCTTGAAGAGAGAAGAGAAGAAACCAAAATGCAGTTGCAACTCTTCAATGTTAGAGAAGAGAAGGAAACCAGAACTTGCATCGTCTATCTATAAAATTTTCTCCCATGAAAGATTGGTATCAATTGCAATGTTCACTGAGATGACAAAAAAGGGTTTTTTCTTTTACGTTTATTTACTAGTGAGATGGTGGGTTTGTGAATTTTTTTTAACCGATGATGTCCTGTGTGTGGGATTTTCGGGAAAAATTGTGGGAAAATCTAGTGGCCTTTGTTGGGTCAATTAATTTATTAATTTTAAAGACCGAATATTATATTGTTTAACAACTAAATTTTACCCCTTCATTAATAGTGAATTAAAAAAAGAACTATACAACAACAACAACAACAACAACATACCCAGTGTATTCCCACAACGTGGGGTCTGGGGAGGGTAGAGTGTACGCAGTCCATACCACTACCTCAGAGGTGAGGTAGAGAGGCTGTTTCCGATAGACCCCCGGCTCAAGACAAAACAGTCTAAAAATAGGCTAAAAAGGACGTAACAATGATTCAGGGTAAAAATACAAGATAAAACTACAAGAGACGATAGGAAGTAATACGTAGTAACAAACAACAGACAGAAACAGAGCACTGCCACTAAATACTACCATGAGGAATCCATGAACAATAAACTATAAGCGTAGCACTACGATTACTAGTCGGGATAATAAGGAAAAAGACTCCTACCTACTAGCCTACACACACTTCTACCTACTACTCTTCTACCCTAATCCGCGTCCACCACACCTTCCTATCTAGGGTCATGTCCTTGGTAAGCTGCAACTGCGCCATGTCCTGTCGAATCACCTCTCCTCAATACTTTTTCGGTCTACCTCGTCCTCTCCTGTAACTATCCATAGCCAACCTCTCACACCTCCGCACTGGAGCATCCGTGCCTCTCCTCCTCACATGTCTGAACCATCTCAACCTCGCTTCCCGCATCTTATCTTCCACCGACGCCACACCCACCTCATCTCGGATATCCTCATTCCTAATCCTATCTCTCCTAGTAAACCCGCACATCCATCGCAACATCCTCATCTCCGCCACCTTCATCTTTTGAATATGGGAGTTCTTTACTGGCCAACACTCTACTCCATACAACAAAGCTGGTCGGACCACCGCTCTATAGAATTTGCCTTTAAGTTTAGTAGGCACCTTCTTATCACATAAGACTCCAGATGCGTGCCTCCATTTCATCCACCTAACACCAATACGATGAGTGACATCCTCATCAATCTCTCCATTTTCCTGGATAATAGACCCAAGATACTTGAAACTCCCTTTCTTTTGGATGACCTGTGTATCCAGTTTCACTTCTGCGTCATCATCCTGAGTCGCCTCACTGAACTTGCACTCCATTCTCATGCACTACCTCAGCCTCCTAAACATGATCCTAGGGTGCTGGAGGTGTCGCTGGCCTTTGGTCATCCGCTACTTGAGCTCCACCCCTGGCAGGTATTGCTCCCCCCTTTCCCTTCCCCTACCCCTACCCCGCTCAAAAACCGCTAATCCTACAGCTGGAGTTGCTTCTCTTACTCTGTTATATCTAGTGTTTACCATCTATGGAAAAAAGAATGAAGGATGTCAAATACAAATATGGATCACCAGATACAAGTTGCAATCAAGTTATTACACGAAGGAAGAAAGAAGGGATAGTTTCCTAAAGTCCTGTAGCCTTTCGAGGAAAATTACCGATGTCTCTATATCGTTCTACAAGACTCTACTAGATCCATTTTGGTATGACGAGATCAACAAACCTAGGACCCTGATACCATCTTTTTCATGACCTAACCATTGCAAGTATCACTTACATAAAAACCCCGATAGGAGAACCAATTAACCAACCAATACATAACCCAAAAATGAAGTAGCTAAAACCAATTCAATAGGTAAAACAAAGATTCAAATATAAAAATTGAAGAATACAAAACCTGCAGAAATAATCGCCTAGAATCTGAAAGTCACGTACCAAAACTACTAATCAAGTCTGAAAGATGGGGATGCAACCCTAAAACATAAAAAGTCTAAGTTCAAACAAAGGACTAGAACTAGTAGCAGAATATCTCAGGGGGAAAGCTAGACACGACTCCACCTCCATGGCCTTCCCAATTCTCATTAGTTTGTAGTGCATCCAAGAAGAATGCCCTTTGTTTCATTCATTAGACAAGGTTACACAAGCTACGAGCATGGTTTGCTTAGACACAAAGTGGGATAAGGATGCCCCAGATGTCAAGAAAAATCTCCTTGCTCAAACACCTCGTGAAACCACAAGCAGAGCCCAAGTTGAGCACATTATTCATGATCAAGCAGGGAATTCAACCCCGTCTCAAGGAGCATCAAGGACAATACATGGGGAATCTCAGGCCACCTCCTCCTCAGGTAACTTGCTAAAACTTTCTCAACTTACTAACAAGAATGGGGATCTCCTATAAAAGTTGGCCAAGGACATTCTGACCTTAATTTTATCTGCCATCAAGTCAGCCTTAAAATAGATAGTGTCAAGAGTGAGCAAACTCTATGCTAGAGTGTATTCCATGGAAGTGAAGGTTGAGAAACTCAAGCAATTGGTCCTGCATGTTGAGCCAAATTGGGATCTTAATTTTCCGGCCCCAAGTTTAATTTCCTCTCAGAGGTGTGCTAGACTTCCCGATGATTGGTGCACAGGTTAGGACCTTATTGATGAAAAGGAAATATCTGAGGTACATGAGCATTTTGCACTGATCGAGATTGCCCCTGAGATTTTAGAGTCAGTCATCCAAGATCACCCAAAATCTCCTATGACATATGTGAGAGAATTGGGACTTCAGCCGAGGTTCTCATACCACGAGTTGATGATTTTCTCAGACAAGTGGGTTGTGGAACCATCGGGGCTCATTCAATTCCAGTGGAACCCATCGATTCCATCAGTGGAAGACTTTTAGATAGACCCAGCACATGCCTATATACCGCCACCGGTACCACCAGCCCCACCAGTACCCCGACCTCCTAGGCCACCATATCGGTTCTACTCAAGAAGGCGCCATCATCATCATTAGCCTATTTAGGGAGTTTTTGGCACTCATTCTTATTTGTATAACTTTTTGTGCATCGGGGCTATACTTACTTTATGTTTGGGGAAGCATGTAACTATTTAGATTGTTGGTGTAGCTTGTTGTGATGACATTGCCCTTGTTGGGCCTCTTTTCGTATGTTATTTTTTTTAGCTTAATCGTGCCCTCATCGGGATTGATATTTGTTATTTTGTTGTGATGATTGTGTTGTCGGGTTGGTCTTACACGACCCATAGTTTTACTACCCATGCTTTACAAATAAGCTAAAGGCCTACGCCGAGGCTTGTTCTTAATTGAATATTGAGCTCACAATTGTGATATCGCCTTGTTAATAGTAGTTTAGAAATAAACTCCGAGGGTTTTCTTAATACCACGGTTCTTTCCCAAGGAGCAAAAGTTTTCTTTATCTTTCTTTTTATTTGTTTTGTGTCGAACCGGGTTGGTGTTTCCCTATGATACATTGTGAGGAAACTTTCTTAAGGGAAAATGCCAAGTTTTAGTTTAAAATTGAGTCTGTAGTTGCTTGTTTCGAAATGGACCCACCAAAAAAAAAAATCTTGGCAAGTTGTTTTTGAAAATAAAAGGAAAAAGGGAAATGAATTTTTGAGGAAAGCCTTCTCTTGTCATGACTTGCACACTCTCGCTTTGGCTTGATTGACTCACAAATGAGTTTATAATGAACTCAGAATAGCTTGTTTAGAATCATTTGTCCCAGTTGATTTTGAGACTAATGAATGAAGTCTTGTGGCATAACGCCTTGTGTGGTGAGGCTTTACCTTGATTCTCATGCATGTGTGTCATCTAGAACTTGCCCCGAATGTGATTCAAGGTTAAATTGTAGGTGTAACCGAGCTTGGAAGATGACCTTAGGAACTTTTTGATATCCACTTCACCAAAATGACTTACCTCAACATCAATCCTAGTGAAACCCATTGAGCTTGTAACCATTCTTTGGCACCTTGTTTAACACATTGACCCTTTTGGAACCTGTATCTTGGCACCTGTCCTCCCTAATTGCTTGAAAGTCAAATATAGGCTAAAAGCCTAAGTTTCTGGGGGGATGAAAGACAACATAGGCAAATGCCTAAGTTTGGGGGTGCATATTATCAAATGAGGAGAAGAAAAGGAATGCACTTCAAGTTCAAGGTAGCACCTTAGGCTTGAATCAAAAATTGCTCCAAAAGTCAATCCAATGAGAAAAATATGAAAAGCAAAAATTAGGTGCTACCAAATGAAGGCGATACAAGGAGTTGAATGATCGTGACTGAAAAGGAGAAGCTTGGGTTGTGTTAGGGAGAAATAAGGTGAGGTCGAAATTTGAAAATGTGAACGATTTTTAAAATGATAACAAAGAGCATTAGGGAGGTGTAGTCACTTGAACCAAATGAAATCCTCAACTTAGCCCTAGCCAACATCATAACCTGCAAGTCCTTGGTGATTTTGATCTTGGCTACCCTATATTAGTGGCGATTTACATGAACGCCTATGGTTTGACATGTGTGCACTTGGACTTCTTTGAGAGAGTGAGAGTCTTCTTGGTTCTCCTATAATACCGTTGTTTTGTGAATTGCATGATTGTGAGTGGGATTCTCTCTTGTGGTGAGTGGCATCATGCACTCGAATTGAAACATGAAGTCTCTATTTCTATTGAGAGGAATGAATGAGATAAGTTTTGTGGCGAATATCGAGGCAAACCTTGATGGTCTATTCCAATGACTTGAGAAGATTAAATATATTGTTTTGAATGACAAAATTCCCTTGATTTTTAATGAGCAATGAAGTCCTTTTGGAAAACGTTTGAAATGACCAATTGCCTTGATATTGTGGTGGTTCAAATTGAGATGAGCATTGTAGTTTAGTCTTTTGTTTGAGTCTTTTATTTGTTCTTTTTCTTAATTTTTAGTATAGACTAGTCCTTTGCGCCTTGATTGAGTCTAGAGCATAATTCATTCCTTGTCTTGTGAGTATCATACTTGAGGACAAGGAATAGTTCAAGTTTAGGGGTTTGATAAGTCGGTAATCTACAAACTTATTGAGCCTTTATCCATGAATTATTGCTTTTTGAATAGATTTAGAGGTTCTTATGGCCTTCAATGATGTCTATGCAGGTACTTGTGATGAAAGATGGATAACAAGGAAATGGACCCAAAAAGATCTTAAAAGGAGTGAAGTGTGAAGTGATAAAAAAAGATGAAGATTCTGCCCTGAGATACGCACCCCCGTGCGACACGCACAAGCTATGGTACGGAATGCACCTACATCGCATGGAGCCACAAAATTCACAAAAGAATCTACTAAGGGGTGCGATCGTTGTGCGATGCGCATAATTCATAGTGAAAACCACACCTCCTTCGCACGAGGCCTCCAAACTAGCTAAAGTCACTGGTCTAACTGAAGATGGTGTGCAATGCGTACATCACAACGTGCGAACCATATGTCGCATTGCACACCAACCGAAGGGTAATTTTGTCCAAAAAATTAGTGACATTTTGGGAAAGTATAAAAAGCCAATTTAGGCACAATTGTAAGAAGAATCCTGGAGCTCCGAATATTTCCAAGTAATTTTAGCTTTGTGAACAAGTTTTCCTCTCCAAGAAGAAGAGGGTTTCAATCCATTCTCTCTTCCAAATCATGGTTAACCATTTGTGTACAAAAACTGAGCTTAGACCTTTAAATTACACTTGAATGAAGAGGAATTTGACTTACCCATTTGGTATATCTCTTTCCTTTAGCATGAGTAGCTAATTTTATTTTTCTAGGGATGTGTTGACAATGGGATCTTGACAAATAGATATGGGTGTTGATAGTTCTTGGTTATAATTGCTTATCTAAAATGGGTCTAGTAGTTTCACCAAGTTTTAATCCTAAAATTGGTGATTGCAAACATTGATTTTCCTTACTTGGCTATATTGTTGCTTGAAAGAGAATTTCATAGTTTTGGATGTGAAATTACTAGTGGGAACTTGGGGTTCCACCTAGATTGAGGCTAGAGATAGCTCATATCGAAGAAATCACCCATTTATGGGTCTAAGCTAGCGATATTATGACCTCCCTAAGTTTGATCTTGGTTGTTAAACCGATAGTTCTCTAACCGATATTGTCGGATATATGGTTATTGATCGAGAGATAAACATTCCATACCCATGACCAAGGATACATATGTCAATGATCGAGAATAAACATGAATAAGCAATTATCCTAGCCCACATTAGAGCCCTATTGGATACACATCCCTAGTTGTCTACTTTAATTTGTATACCCATTTTACTTTGTTGCTTTGTTACAAATTGAGATTGTTGTGACAGGATCCCAATTCCCCCAATCCTTTATTTTCCTGTTTTCGAACATTTACTCTCTTAGTGAAGTCGTTTAAATATAATCATCATTGTGCTATTGCCAAGTCTCTGTGGGTATGACCCCGACACCTGTTGGGTACTTATATATGTGTTTTTCTTGATGATCATCATTACCTCCATCTTTGGAGAGTATGTTTGAGCGTTTATGAACGCCGAGATCTCACCACAATTCAAACAACAGCTAGCCTCTAATGAAAAGATGGTCACTGAGTGTGGCTCGTACTAGGTGCTACATCAGAAAAAATGCAGAAATATAGTATGGGTACTAAAACACGAGGTACCCAGTGGGCATCATAGGATGACCGAGCTTAAAAAGATAATATATAATATAAGAAATAGGAAAGTAAACTAGCTATCGAGATCCACCTAAATCTAGTTATCAACTTAAATGAGGCATAATCTAAACTGATGGTGAAGATAATAATAAAAGCAATAAGCCACTCACGTATATACAATAGGATGCAATGCATCATGGGATGGTATGATACAAATATGAATAATGCAGTAAAGTAAAAACCCTAAAACGTGATCAGTTGCCACCTCATAGCCTCCCTAAATTATCTCTCAGGCCGCCCTAGGGTCATCAACATATGCAATAAAAGTAAAATATGGATATGTGCTCCTCAGGCCACCTGGAATCGTGCCTCATACTCGTCAATCGAAATTAAATGGAGAAAAGGTCTAGAAACATCCATTGGACTGAGTATAAAAGTGATGTTTTTCTTCCTTTTCCAAAAATAGTGTGAAAACCCATTAAATATCTTTCTGGAAACTAAAACCATAGTAAAAGTAGAACATCCAAACTTTCAGTGGAAAAATCATATTTTCTTAAAATACCATACCACTAGCCATGTAGTTGCATGTATGAGAATATGGGTGCCAACACAGAGAATACAAACATATATAAGTATCTATCAAACAGGTAAAACCACCCTTCAAACAAGATAACTGACCTGGAACTCCGTCCAACCCGAGTTATAGCCTCGAGCCCACTGTTACACAGTAACGGTAAATAAAATAAGGAAAACAAACTAAAATGTGAAGATAACTATAAATAACTACTCTATA
The DNA here is from genome assembly GCA_003996215.1 of Jaltomata sinuosa. Taxonomy (NCBI): domain Eukaryota; kingdom Viridiplantae; phylum Streptophyta; class Magnoliopsida; order Solanales; family Solanaceae; genus Jaltomata; species Jaltomata sinuosa. The sequence goes on along the minus strand of QJPP01002439.1, from coordinate 62,803 downwards.
AAAAATATCCCCATAACCCTATACTAAGGATTCTAGTCTAACAAGGCAAGGGTACAACACCCTAGTCTAAGGATAAACATGGATATTACATTATATGGTCTTAGAAATGGCCATATATATAGAATAGGATTAAAGCCTAATTGTAGAGTAAAACTTCCCCTAATGTTCAAGTAACTTATAAAATATAAAATCTAACTAAACCATGTCTAAAAGAAGTAAACTATAACCTACCTCGGAGCCAAACTGCAAGCACGAACCATCAATCATGTGCCTTCCTCTTCTGGATAGACTAAGAATGATGCCAGGATATCAAAAACATAATCTAGGTGTCAAGAGGAGAAAAATCACACCTATATGGCTATACAAAATTTTAGGCCAGAAATTAACACTCAAGGCCCACTTAATGAAACCAAAAATGAAATTCACAATTACGATTGTATTGGGTTTCTAAATCCATGCATAAAATTTGGGCATAAACAAGACTCAAGTCAGGGTCCAAAATAGCCCTGAAAGTCCGCTTGATCTAAAGATCTCAACAAGGAATTTTGACAGAAATTTAAAGATGAAAAATGTGAATTACTAACGGAAAAAGAGCGAGGGATTACAACGAACTTACCGGGAATATTATAGGTGAAAGCTAGCTCCATAACCAGCTCTAGATGCTCTAAAACAATGGAGGAACTCAAAGTTGTGGAGGAGAAATCAAAGTTTAAAGAATATATAGGTGCCAGGGGTCCTTCTTTGCGTAGGCGAGGACCCCACTGCATACGTGGGTTCGCAGACGTGGACCTCCTCTCGCATATGCGGAGAACAATTTTGGCTAGGTCACCTGATTCCTTTTTCACAAAGGTGGTGGATCCACCACATGTGTAGGCTCACGAACACAGCCACTCTCTCACATATGCAAAGGGTTAAGTGACTCTACAAAAGCAACAGTAAAACAAGCAATTTGCACAAGTCAAAAAGTCACTGAATAGACCCTCGAGATTTATTCCAAACCCCAAGAACACAAACCAAACATGCTACCCAACTGGAAAAGAAATTCCATACTCAATAGAATCATCAAAATAACCAACAAAGGTCATCTTGATGGAATGTTGGCTGAAGTCAACATTTTTCAAGTTTTGCCTAAAAGTTACCTAAGTTTCCGAAATGAGTCTGTAAGACTCAGGACTGAACTAAAGGTTCCACTAGCCCAAAGTCAATGTTCCAGAGCTAACAATGCTGACGGAATTTCCATCCGAGCCCATCTTCTCTAAATGTTAACAAAAGTTAAGTGTTTCAACTCTAAGAGTTTCACAATAGGAAAATGGGCTTAAAACCAAAATAAACTTCTCGGGATATGAACCATCAGTCTCGAAAAATTGTAATGACCTGTACCCACTATGAGAAAGCTCAAAATATAGAAAAAGCACAAAAACAAAGAAAATGGTCTAGAGGGTCATTATAACATCCCCAACTAAAAGAATTTTTGTCCTCAAAAGTTAAAGAAAGGAAGGTACCTAAATGCTCAAAAAGGTGAGGATAATGGGTTTGCATGTTTGTCTTGGTCTCCTAAGTAGCCTTCTCAATAAGACGATGCCTCTACTGAACTTTAACTAAAACAATATCCTTGCGCCTCAGCTTCCTAATCTGCCTATCAAAAATAGAAACAGGCTCCTCCTAAAAAGCTATGGACTTATCCAACTAAATTGAATCCCACTGGACCACATGAGACCCATCCAGAATATACCATCTCAACATAAAAATATGGAAAATGGGGTGAACACCTGAAAGAGGACTCACCAATGAAGCTGTTGAGTAAGGACTGGAAGTCGATCTAAGCACGGTCTGGATACTGAACACCTGACCCTACATCATAAAATGACGTAGCACAAAAGTATGCATCAGTACTTGAATGTATTGAGCATGCAAAATATGTGTTAAACTGGACAATGTAACACTGAGCAGGGAATATACATACTAAAGCATAAACTTAATAGTAAGCTGAATGCAATGACCAAGGACTAACATGAACATATAATATGCTGAGCTGAATAACTAAAATAGATGGTCAATGCAATGCAAGTCTAACTGTGGGAGATACTATTAATTGACATACCCCAACCTGAGCTAACTGTAAGGCCAACCTGTAACCCTAGATGGGAGAGTGTTCATACCTTGCCAAGGATACAAACAAGTCTGATGTGGATCCACTAACTGATGTCCACAAGGGACAAGGGTGTCAAGCCTAATCTGATTGGTGACCCCTCTAGAACCTACAGTGGCGCTATAGTTTTGGGACTCAGGGCCTACTACTAAAGGTCTCAGCCTAAACTGGAATGTGAGCCTTCATCCCTTCATCTGCTGGGTGCTGAACCTACTCCTAACAAAATACATAAGCACAAAAATACAAGCTGAAATGCTGGATAGCTCAAAATATTGATAATCATCTAAGAATGCAACATACATGTACTGAAACTGATGGCATTCTAATTACGACGTATGATTGTCTGAATTATCTGCCTAGCAAGTATAAATCTTGAATACTGAATTTCAATACAAACTAGGGTACTGAGTCCTGTACATATGACCATGAAAATTTTCCAAAAAAGATGAAATAAATATCATTTAAGCAATAGCATCTGAATTGAAAGGAAATCCCTACGATTTAGGAACCCTAGGTCTGAATATTTCATGGAGAATTGAGAAACTGACTGAAATTTAGGGACCTAATGGGTGAAAGGAACCCACTAGTGAAATCTCACATAGCTGGAGAAGAAACTATGGAGGAAATCCTTGGGTTTAGGGATGAGCTTGAAGAAGACCTTTGTCTTGTTCTTGAGAGAAAACTGTCGCCTCTTTTGTTTTCTTATCTTTCTATGTCTTATGCATTTTTGGAGAATAGATGATTTAGGTGGTTTTTGACTGATAAACTAGGCTTAGAATAATAAAAATGTTGTAGCTTAAGCATTAAAAGAGGTAGGAAAAGTCTGGAATGCCCCTGGAATATTTTAAAAGAAGACTATTGAAATTCGCGACTCAGGTTCCACAGATGGGTTTCATGGCTCGTGGTAACTTCCACGGTTCGTGGAACCCTGTTGTGGTCCATGGGCCTTTTTTCCTAGCTGCAGGTCTGAGTTCCACGACTTGGGTTCACGACACGTGGAACCATCCACGGTTCTTAGAACCCTGTCGTGGTTTCTCAGGGAATGATGAACCTCAAGTTTATGTCCCCCAAGACCATTCCATGACTCGTGGATCATTCCACAGTTCATGGAAATAGGTTGTGGTTTCATGGGGAAAGTTGGGTCTCAGGTCTGAATTCCACGAGTGGAATCCATGACTCATGGATCATTCCATGGTTCATGGTTCTGAATCATGATCTTCACCCCAACTTGGCTGGTCTCTGACAAAGTTCCATGAGTCTATTCCATGGCTCATGGACTGTTCCACGACTCGTGGATCTGACTCGTAGAATTGTTGATACTTGGAATTTTATTTCTTTCTGGTTTTCTGAGCTGAGTCTAGGCTTGGAAATTCTGGGGTGTTACAATATCTCCCCCTTGGGATCATTAGTCCTTGAATGAAGACTAAACAAGCTGAGTTTGGAGGAAAGGAGTTGCAATCCTTACCAACTGAGTATTAAAAGCTAATATCCGACATTGTCTAGTTCTAAGTACGTGAAAGCATGCTGAAAATACTGGAGTAGCTAGGAAAACATGATTCTAGGACTGACATGAATATGAGGAAACTGAGAGACTGGAGAGGGACTATTACCTCAAGCTAAAACTGAGTCTGAAGGAATGAGGTGAGGATACTTGGCCATCATGGCTTCTTCTGCTTCCCAAGTAGCTCCCTCGCCTGACTGGTTCCTCCATAAAACTTTCACTAAAGTGACTTATTTATTTCTCAACCTATGAATCTGACAGTTAAGAATCTCAACTGGAACCTCCTCATAGGTGAGGCTGTCCTTCACCGCTACACTCTCTAAAGGAACAATCAATGTCGAATCACCCACACACTTCTTCAACAAGGAAATATGAAAGACTGGATGAACTGCTGCTAGTTCTGCTGGCAACTCTAACTCATAAGCCACATAACAAATCCTTCTCAGGAATTTGTAAGGACCAACATATATAGGACAGAGCTTTCCTTTCTTGCCAAAATCTCATCACCCCCTTCACGGGTGACACTTTTATGAAGACCCAATCGTCGATCTCAAACTCTAAGTCCCTTCTCCTCACATCTGCATAGGACTTCTGACAAATCTAAGTTGTCTTTAGTCTTTCTCTGATGAGCTGAACCTTCTCCATAGCCTCATGAACTGAATCAGGCCTAATCAAGGTTGCTTCACCTGCTTCAAGCCAACTAACTGGTGACCTGCATCTATGCCCATAAAATGCCTCATATGGGGCCATCTGAATACTGGAGTGGAAATTGTTATTATAAGCGAACTGTATGAGAGGTAGGTGATCATCCCAACTACCCTTGAAATCGATCACGCAAGTTCTCAACATGTCCTCTATGGTTTAAATTGTATACTCTGCCTGACTATCCATCTACGGATGAAATGTTGTACTGAGATTCACCTGAGTACCAAGAACTTTTTGAAATGATCTCCAGAAATGAGATGTAATTTGAGGACCCCTATCTGGGATGATAGACAAGGGAACCCCATGAAACCTGACTATCTCACTAATGTAGAGTCTAGCATAGTCCTGCGCTAAATCTATAAGCCTGACAGCCAAGAAGAGATCTGACTTAGTGACTATATCCATTATAACCCAAATGGAGTCATGTTGTGTGCGAGTACGAGGTAAACCCATATTGAAATCCATGTTGATCACTTCCTACTTCCAAGTAGGAATGTTAATCTCTTGAGTAACACCTCCTGCTTTATGATGTTCTACTTTAACCTATTGATAGTTGGGACACTTAGCCACAAAATTAATAGACTTTTTGTAGATCACGGTACATCTTTATGGAATCCAGATGAATAGAATATCTAGAATTATGGGCTTCTATAATGATGCTGCCTCAACTCACTCACGTCAGGTACACATAAATGGCCCTGATAGCAGAGCACACCATATCCCCCTTGGGAGAAAACCTCTACCCTCTGCTGATGAACTACACCTATCAACTGAAACAATATGGGATCATTGTCTTGTTTCTCTTTAACCTCCACTACCAATGAAGATTCTTACCCATTCTAGACTATCACACCACCATATGTTGTGTCTATAAGGCAAACTCCTAAATCATGTGAACATCTCTAACTAGTTCCTTCTTCTCTTCCTCAACACGTGACACACTACCCATTGATAGTGTGCTGAGGGTATCAGCCACTACATTGGCCTTACTCGGTGGGTAGAGCACATTCATATCATAGTCTTTGAGGAACTCAGGCCATCTCCTCTTACAATGATTCAACTCTTTTTGGGTGAACATGTACTGGAGGCTCTTATGATCTGTGAACAAATCAACATGAACACCATACAAGTAGTATCTCAAAATCTTTAGGGAAAACACAATAGCTACAAGCTCGCGGTCATGAGTCAGGTAGCTCTTCTCATGGACATTAAGCTATCTGGTGGCATAAGTTTTGACTTTACCCTGCTACATCAAAACACAACCCAGGCTGACCGTGGATGCATCACAATGAACTATGAAGCCATCTGAACCCTCTGGTAGAGTCAAAATGGGAGTTGTAGTTAACCTGGTCTTCAATTCTAGTAAGCTCTTCTAACACTCATCTGACCACTAAAACTTGGCCTTTTTTTTAGTCAACTTGGTCAATAGGGTAGCTATGGATGAAAATCCTTGAACAAATCTCCTATAGTAACTGGCCAAACCCTAGAAACTTCTGATGTCTGTCGGAGAGATGGGTCTGGTCCAGTCCTACACTGCCTCAATCTTTTGAGAATCAAGTTGGATACCCTCACTAGATACCACATGACCAAGGAACGCAACTGACTTCAACTAGAATTCACACTTGCTGAACTTAGCGAATAACTGGAGATCCTTGAGAGTTTGTAACGCCACTCTCAAATGGTCTACATGCTCTCCCTCACTATAAGAATATATGAGTATATCATCAATGAAGACAATGACAAACAAGTCTATATACTACCTGAACACCCTGTTCATTAAGTCCATGAAAGATGCAGGACCATTCGTTAGTCCAAAATATATAACTACAAATTCATAGTGATTATACGAGTCCTGAAGGATGACTTTGGAATGTCACTATCTCTAACTCTGAGCTGATGGTAGCCGAACCCGACGCCTATCTTAGAGAAGCAACTAGCACCCTGAAGCTGGTCGAACAAGTCATCAATCCTAGGGATGGGATATTTATTCTTGATTGTGACTTTGTTCAACTGATGGTAATCGGCGCACATCCTGAGAGAACCATCTTTATTGCGCACGAAGAGAACTGGAGCACCCCATAGAGAGATATTGGGTCTGATAAAGCCCTTATCTAGAAGGTCTTTCAACCGTTCTTTCAATTCCTTAAGATCAGCTGGAGCTATTCTATAAGGAGGAATCGAAATAGGCTGGGTATCTGGAATGAGATCTATTCTGAAGTCGATTTCCCTTTAGGGAGGAACTCTGGGAAGATCTTCTGGAAATACTTACGGGAACTCACTCACCGTGGCACTGACTCAAGAGTTGGCATTTCAGAGTTGTAATCCTTGACCCAAACAAGATAGTAGATATACCCTTTGGAAATCATTGTTTTGGACTTAAGATAAGAGATGAATCGACCTACAGGTACTGAGGTACTACTCTTCCATTCTAAGACTGGCTCATTTCAAAAGTGAAACCAAATGATCCTAGTTCTGTAATCAACTATGGCATAACAGGAATGTAACCAATCCATGCCTAGAATAACATCAAAGTCAATCGTTTCTAACTCTACTAGATCGACAGAGGTGCCTTTCTGGGAAACTATGACAGGGTAATTTTTGTATACCTGTCTAGCTATAATTGGGTCACCAACTGTAGTAGAGACTGAGAAGGGTTCTGGGAGGATTTTTGGACTGACACTGAAATTCACTGCTATATATGGAGTTACAAAAGAAAGTGTAGCCCCTGGGTCTAATAATGCATAAAAATCTAAATAGAAGAATTGTAACATACCCGTGACCACATCGCGAGAATCCTCATGGTCTTGTCGAGTCTAAAGGGCATACAACCTATTCTTGTGCTGACCACCACCTGTACCAAATGAGGCACCCTGCTAAGTTGGTCAACCCACTAGAGTTGCTGTAGAGCTAGCCTAATTCTGCGAATGAGTATCCCTGCCCTTCTCAGAATTTACAGAGCCCTATTTCATCCTGTGGCTTGGCTTACCACACCCAAAGAAGTTTCCACTACCTGCCATGCACTCACCCTGGTGGCTTCTACCACACTTCTTACACACTGGATGAGTGTGCCCTCTCGTAACTACACCTTGGGACTTGGAGCCTGGCGCTCTATCCCGTCGATCCTGTTTGAATTTTGGCACTGGGGCACTAGCAGAAGATGGAGCTAGAGCTGAAAATTTCTTATGGAACTAAGAGAGGTTACCACCCTCTAACTTCTGCTGAGAGTAGTTGAAATCACCTGTTCTAGCTCTCTTGTTGTCTCCTCCCCTTTCTTTGATTTTCTCCACCTCGATCTGCTAAGCATAAGTAACCAACTTGGAAAAATCCATCTCCTTAACCAGCATACCAGTCTTGCACTCCTTGACCACATCATCAAACACACCAAATACAAACTTACCCATACGATCCCTAGAGTCAGCTACTATTGCCAGAGCATACTTAGACAACTGAGTAAACTTGAGTGCATACTCTTTCACACTCATATCATTCTACCTCAAGTTTATGAATTCCTGGACCTTGTCCTCTCTGAGCTCAAGTGGGAAGAACCTATCCCAAAATATAGTCTTGAGCTGTTCTAATCCACTAGACCTGCATTTGCACAATGAGACTCCTTTCACTACTAATACCAAGTGTAGGCCACTCCCTTGAGTTGATAGGCAGATAAGTGTGCACCCTCGACTGGAGTGACACCCATAATGTTTGTTACCTTTTGGATGTCATCAAGATACTCGTGTGGATCTTCTTCTGATTTAGACCCATGAAATTCCGAAGGGTTCACCACAGTGAAGTCCGGGATTCTAGCTGCAGCATTATTAGTCTGAGGTGGAGCTGGTACCACAGCCTGCTAATTAACTTCAGCTGTTATGGCCTGGGCAAGAACTTTAAATGCAGCCCTGAATTCGGAATGCATGACTTGCTCATTCAATGGGTCTGCTGGAGCTGGTGGTGCTCGCTGATTACTGGCAGTAGCTCTTCTGGGAGGCATTTTCTGAAATGCGAAGGGTATGAGTTAGAAGGAGATTAAATAGAGTTCATACTCTATAGCACAATATGGAAAAGAAAGAAGGGAAGTTGTTCCTATTGACATCTCATAGTTTCTCCCCCATAAGTGTGGCACGCTTCATACCCATGAAGAAGACTGTACTTGACATGGCTTTCAGACACCCTAGGACACCTAAACCTGATGCTCGTATACCAAGTTTGTCATGCCTCGAGGCTGCCCCCTAGACATAACATGGTGCTTAGTGTCACAAGTGACTCCAAGCTAACCCATGGTCTGGCATATCTAGACAATTTCAGTTAAAAACATAAACTATGCGGAAGCTGAAAACATTTTAATATCTGAAGTGGGAAAAGAACCCAAAAAAAACATGTCTGGATATAAAAATATATAGAGAGTATAATGATGACTAAAAACAACACTAACAACTCAATAGCTGAATCTAGTCTATTTCTGAAAGCCTTTAAATAATATGAGTTACTGGGACATGCCCCCAGCAAACTCTAAAAATCTGAAACTGAAAAGTAAAGACTGAAAGGTAAAGCATGTCTATCATCCTCGAACCATGAGGACTCACCAATGAAGCTGCTGAGTGAGGACTGGAAGATGATCTAAGCATGGTCTGGATGCTGAGCACCTAAACCTACATTATAAAATGATTTAGCACAAAAGTATGCATCTGTACTTTGAATGTACTGAGCATGCAGAATATGTGCTAAACTGGACAACATAACACTGAGCAGGGAATATACATACTGAAGCATGAATTGAATAGTAAGCTAGATGGAATGACCAAGGGCTAACATGAACATATAATATGCTGAGCTGAATAACTTAAATAGATACTGAGTACATGGCTAATGCAATGCAAATCTGACTGTGGGAGATACTATTAACCGACATACCCCAATCTTAGCTAACTATGGGGCCAACATGTAACCCTGTATGGAAGGGTGTTAATATCTTTCCAAGGGTATGACCAAGTCTGACGTAGATCCACTAACGGAAATCCACAAGGGACAAGGGTATCAAGCCTAATATGATGGGTGACCCTTCTAGAACCTACGGTGGCACCATAGTTCTGGGACTCAAGACTGCACTAAAGGTCTCAGCCTAAACTGGCGGGTGAGCCTTCATTCTTTCATCCGCTCGGTGCTAAGTATACTACGAACTTAAGACATAAACATAAAAATGCAAACTGAAATGCTGGATAGCTCAAAATACTGATCATAATTTGAGAATGCAACATACATGTACTGAAACTGATGGCATTCTAATTATGAGGTATGATCGTCTAAATTATCCTCCTAGAAAGTATAAATCATGAATACTGAATTTCAATACTAACTAGGATTACTGTGTCCTGTACGTATGACCATGCAAAGTTTCCAAGAAACATGAAATAAATATCATTTAAAAATAGAATCTGAATTGAAAGGAAATCCTTATGATTTAGGAACCCTAGGTCTGAATATTTCATGGAGAACTGAGGAACTGACTGAAATTTAGGGACCTAATGGGTAAAAGGAACCCACTAGTGAAATCTCACATACATGGAGAAGAAACTATGGAGGAAATCCTTGGGTTTAGGGCTGATCTCGAACAAGACCTTCTTCTTGTTCTTGAGAGAAAACTGTCGCCTCTTTTATTTCTTTTCCTTCGAAGTCTGATGGGTTTTTGGAGAATAGATGATTTAGGTGGTTTTTGACTAATAAAATTGGCGTAGAATAACCAAAACATTGTAGCCTAGGCATTAAAAGAGGTAGGAAAAGTCTGGAATGCCCCTGGAATAATTTAAAAGAAAACTGCTAAATTTCGTGACTCAGGTTCCACAGATGGGTTTCACGGCTCGTGGAAACTTCCACGGTTCATGGAACCCTGTCGTGGTTCATGGGCCTTTTTGCCTAGCTGTGGGTCTAAATTCCATAACAAGGGTTCACGACCCGTGGAACCATCCACGGTTCATGAAACCCTATCGTGGTTCCTGAGGGATTGATGACCCTCAGGTCTGAGTCCCACAAGACCATTCTACGACTTGTGGATCATTCCACAGTTCGTGGAAATAGGTCGTGGTTTCATGGGGACAGTTGGGTCTCAGGTCTGAGTTCCACGAGTAGAATCCATGACTCATGGATCATTTCACGGTTTGTGGTTTTGACTTGTGGTCTTCACCCTAACTTGGTTGGTCTCTGACTGAGTTCCACGAGTTCAATCCATGGCTCGTGGAATGTTGCACGACCCATGGATCTGACTCGTGGAATGGCTGACACTTGGAATTTTATTTCTTTCTGATTTTTAGAGCTGAGTCTAGACTTGGAAGTTCTGGGGTGTTACAAAACTGAGCTTTCCGGATTGTTGGAAGTCTAAACTGGCAGAAAGTGAGAAAACGTCATCAACCTATCCACGATAAGCCAAATAGCATCAAACCTCTACTAAGTACATGGCAAATGTACCACGAAGTCCCTAACTATCTTCTCATATTTCTATTATGAAATGGGTAGCCTCTGAGTCAAACCACCTGGTCTTTTGTTCTCGTACTTCACTTACTGACAGTTCAAGCACCTAGACATGAAATCTAAGATATCCCTCTTTATCCAACACCATAAATAGTGTTGTCTCAATGAGCCTCCTCCAAGATCAACCTGACCAAATCACCAACTCTAGTAACACAGATACGACCCTCAATCCTTAGAACACCCTCTAAATCTAAGGTTGTCTTCCTAGCCTCACCGCTTAATACCTTATCAAAAATGATCCTCAACCTCATATCATCAAACTGATGTGCCCGAATCTGCTCTAATAAGGAAGATCTAGCCTCAATACAAGCAAGAATATGTCCCAACTCAGAGAGGTCAAGTCTAACCAATATGTTGGCCAAGGATTGATGTCCAAAGCTAAAGGTCACTCCTCCGCACTCAATAATGCCAAGGTACCCATACTCACCGCCTTCTAGATCAAGGCATCCGATATCACATTCACATTGCCTGAGTGATAAAGGATAGAGATATCATAGTCCTTTAGTAACTCCAACAACCTGCAAAAATGTATTGAAGACTACAATGGTCAGTGAAGATCTCACAATGCACGCCATACAAATAGTGCCTCCAAATCTTCAACGTGAAGACTAGCGCCACTAACTCCAAGTCATGAGTAGGGTAGTTCCTCTCTTGAACCCTCAGGTGTCTAGAAGAATAAGCAATAACTCGGCCCTACTGCATCAATAAATAACCCAACAAAACTATAAAAGCATCAGAGTACACAGTATACCCATGTCCCTCAATCGTAAGAGTAAGAATCAGAGCTAAAGTCAATAAGGCCTTAAGCTTCAGAAAGCTTGCCTCACACTCATTAGACCACTAGAAAGGAACATTTTTCTGAGTCAATCTAGTAAATGGAGCTGGAATAGAATAAAACCCCTCCATAAACCATCAACTGCTAACCTGATAAAACTGCAAACCTTGGTAGGATAAGTAGGTCTAGCCCATTCACAACCTGTCGCAATCTTTATTAGATCCACCATAATCCCATCCTTGGAAACCACATGCCGCAAAAATACCACAAACTCAAGCCAAAACTCACACTAAGTGAATTTGGCATATAATTGTTGGTCGTGTAGGGTCTAAAGTACAACTCTCAAATGTTGCTCATGCTCCTCTCTACTCCTCAAATATACTAGAATGTCATTGATGAACATAATAACAAAGGAATCTAGGTAGGCTCTGAACACACAGTTCATCAACTCTATAAATGATACTGCGGCATTGGTCGACCCAAAAGACATTACTAGGAACTCATAATGGCCGTATAGAGTCCTAAATACTGTCTTTGAGATATTCGCAGCCCTGATCCTCAATTGATGATAGCCCGATGTTAGATCAATCTTAGAGAACATTACTTCACTCTATAGTTGGTCAAATGGATAATCAATATGTGGCATTGAATACTTGTTCTTAATGGTCACCTTATTCAACTACTTATAGTTAATACACATACGCATGGACCCATCATTCTTCTTCATAACAGAGTAGGAGCACCCCACGGAGACATACTAGGACTGATAAACCCTCTACTCAAAAGACCCTGGAGTTGTTCCTTAAGCTCCCTCAACTCGGCTAGTGCCATCCAATACGGCAGACTAGAAATGGGCTTAGTGCCCTGCTCAACATCAATACCAAAGTCAATATCGTGATTAGGAGAAAGACCCAGTAGATAAGAGGGAAACACATTTGAATACTCACAAACCACAAAAACTAACTCAAGTGAAGGTATGGTGGTACTAGTATCACAGACGTATGCATGAAAATCTAAGCACCCCTTTCCAACAAACTTTTAGATGCTTAGGAAAGATATAACTCCCCTTGGCATGTGGCTATCGGCACCCTTCCAAATAATAGAAGGGATACCAGGAATTAATAGAGTAATAGTCTTGGTGAAGCAATCCAAGACAGCATGGTAGGGAGATAGCCAATCCATGACTAGAATCAAATCAAAATCAACTATTTTCAGTACAATCAAATGTACTCACATGTCATACCCTAGAATAGTCACCATACAAGCCCAATAAACATGATCCACTACTAAGGAATCTCCAACTAGGGTAACTACATACATAGGCATATACAATAACTCACAAGAAGAATCCAGATGGGTAGCAAAGTAAGTAGATACATACAAAAATGTATACCCGAGATTAAACAATGTAGAAGTTGACTGATGATAAATATAGATCATATCTGTGTTGACAGCATCAGAAGCCTCAGCCGCTAGCAACCTAAAAATACATACATATGGATCCAACTTCCATGATAACTTGATCTACCAGCTGAGGACCACATCGAGTACACTAGAGACCACCACTACTACCCTGTTCACCGCCTCTTGATAGTGGAACTAGAGCCTTGGAGGCCTGAACCTATTGACCCGACTGACCCTACTGACCTAGTTGACCAAACCGCTAAATTCAAGGATAATCCCTAGAAAAATAACATAGCACACCACACTCATAACAACTCCAACAAGTTGTACCCTATTGTGATAACCCAACTGAACCTGAATAGCCACTACGACCTGAATACCCAGAGCGAGCACCTCGCGAAGACTGAACCAAGCCCTAGATACCCTGACTACTCTGACCCTTTATAATCTGTAGTGCTTCCTGAACAAGCCATCCCGACTGGAAGTGCTACAGATGCTGACCTCAGCCAGAAAGCCTCTACCTCAAGTTTATGGACCACTATATACCCTGATAGTGGGGATAATTATCGCTGCCTCTTTAGGCCTCATGAATTAATCCTTTAATAGTACGAGCATGATCCACAACATTCAAGAAAGACTGGCTTAAGGCTACCATACCCTCATTAGCTAGATGAAGCTACAAAGTTAACCTTCTAACAAAGCGACACCCCATTTGTGCTCGGTGGGCAGAATCATGGTTGCATGAATAACCAACTTGTGAGAACGGACCTCATACTCTGAAAAATCATGGAGCCCTTCTACAACTTAGTGAACTCATCCATCAACCTCTCTCATAAGCTACACGATACACACTTTTCTAAGAAATCCTTAGAGAATTTAGCCTATTTCATCAGAGGTGAATCGATTGGTCGGCAACTAATGTAGGACCTCCACCACTATTTTGCTGGACCATCTATTTGAAAAGCAGTATAGTCTACCCCATGTGAACCAACTAAACTGAGGTTATGTAACCTCTCTTGGCAACTGACCAGAAACTTACGGGCGTCCTCTTTTTTAGCAGCTGAAAACCTTGGAGGACCAAGTCGAATGAACCTACCCAGCATCTTCTACTCCTCAAAAGACATATACGGCCTAGCTGGAATAGGCGGAGCAACTATAGGAACTTAAAACACCTCTAAACAAGGAGCCACAATAACATGTTATGCTTCTAAACCCTATGTCGCTGCCTCGGCTGAAGTCTAGGCCTCATCCCTAATCTATGAACCAATCAGAGTACCTAGCAAAGTCGCGAGGTGTGACATGCCCTCTAAAAACTGAAGTAGATGAACCAAATTATCCTATAAGACTGGTGTATCCATAAAACCTGTTGGATACTAGGCTGGCCCTATGCCCTCCGACTCATATTGAACCTCCTCTACCTCAATATATTTATCTGGTGATGGTACCCTAGCCTGGGGCCGAGCTAGTGTTGTAGCCTATCCCCTACCACTACTTCTAGGTTGACCTTTTCCCTATCCCCTACATGGGGCTCTAACTGCAATTGCACAGGCCTCATCTTCACGAGCCGCAAATCTTGTCCAAACCATCTATGAAAGAGTGTAATAAAAGATATTTAGAAGTTGAAAGAGGCAAGGCCGCATAATAAGGAATCAAACAAGCTAGAATCTTTCCTAAGAATTCCATGTAGCCTCCCGTAGATAGGATACATACTTCATCGTACCAATCTATGAGACTCTACTAGACATTTGGCTCTTGTACTAGTGGGACTAGTGAACCTAAGGCTTTGATACCACTTTTGCATGACTCAAAATTGGGCTATCATGGCGCTTACTACAATTCCCCCAGTAGGCAAGCCAACCCAAGAACACGATATTGCAAATAAGCATTAAAAAAGGCAGAAGAAGAATCATAACAAGATATGGGACAACAACATAGATATATACCAACAGTACAAAATATACAAAAGTGGCCCTAAAGATACTGAGACAGACAAAATATACACAAGAACCAAACCCTTGACCTGGTGTCATTGGTACAAGAGTGTCTAAGTACAGAAATAGCACTACACAAGGAACTTTTATCTACCAAAATAAACAATACATACAATATAAATAGAAGGAAAGTAGTAAAATCTCTAAAGGTCGGAAGCTCACCATGATAAGAATAGCAGTTGGCCTCGAACAAAATGATGGTCACTAAGGTGGCTAGTACTAGGTGTTGTATTAGAAAAAGATGCAGAAATATAGTATTAGTACCAAAACATGGGATACTCAGTCGGCATCATAGGGCAATAAAGATCAAAAAGATAATATATAATATAATAAACAGTAAAGTAAACTAGCTATCAGGATCCATCTAAATCTAGTTATCAACTGAAAAGAGGCATAATCTAAACTGTCAGTGAAGATAATAATAAAAGCAATAAGCCACTCAAGTACATAATATAGGATGCAATGCATCATGGGATGGTATGATGCAAATGTGGCCAATGCAGTAAAGTAAAAACTCTAAAATGCAATTCACTGACTACCCCATAGGCTCCAAAAATCTTCTCACAGGCCACCCTAGGGCTCATCAACATATGCAATAAAAGTAAAACCTGGATATATGCTCATCGAGGTGCTCGAAATCATACCTCGGACACATTTATAGAAAGTAACTGGAGAAAAGGTCCAAAAATATCTCTCAGACCAAGTATAGAAGTTGTACTTTTCTTCCTTTTCCAAAAATACTGTAAAAAACTTGTGAAATATCTTTCTGAAAACTGAAACCGTAGTAAAAGTAGAAAATCCAAACTTTTAGTCAAAAACTCATATTTTCTTAAATTGGCATACCACTAGCCATATAGATGCATGTATGAGAATATTCGTGCAAACACAGAGAATACAAGCATATATAAGTATCTATCGAATAGTGCAAAACACCCTCCAAATAAGATAACTAACCTGGAACTCTGTCCAATCTGAGTTATAGCCTCGGGTCCATAGTTACACAGTAATAGTAAATAAAATAAGGAAAACAAACTAAAATTTGAAGATAATTATAAATAACTACTTTATTACAAATATCTCCACAAGCCTATACTAAGGATTCTAGTCTAACCAGACAAGGGTACAATACCCTAGTCTAAGGATAAACATTGATATTATATTATATGGTCCCAAAAATGGCCAAATATAAAGAAATAGGATTAAAGCCTAATAGTAGCCTAAAATTTCCCTTAATGCTAAAGTAACTTATAAAATATAAAATCCAACTAAGCCAGGTCTAAAAGAAGTAAATCACAACCTACCTCAAGGTCGAACTATAAGCACGAACTATCAATCATGTGCCTTCCCCTTTTGGATAGGCTCAAAGTGTTGCCATACTATCATAAACATAATCTAGGTATCAAGACGAGAAAAATGACACCTATGTTTCTATATAAAAATTTGGGCCAGAAATTGGGTTAGAAATTGACCCTGAGGCTTGCTTAGCGAAACCAAAATAAATCACAATTACGCTTGCAGTGGATTTCTAAATCCATGCCAAAAATTTAGGCACAAATGGGACTTGAGTCAGCGCCTAAAACATCCCTAAAAGTCCACTTTGATCAAAAGAGCTCAACAAGGAATTTTGACGGAAATTTAAAGATGTAAAATGTGAATTACTAACGAAAAAAAGCGGGGGATTATAATGAACTTACCAGGAATATTATGGGCTAAAGAAAGCTCTACAACCAGCTCTAGAAGTTATAAAACATTGGAGGAACTCGGAGTTGTGGAGGAGAAAATGTAGTTAAATGAATATATTGGTGGCAGGGGTCCTTCTTCGTGTAGGCAAGGACCCTACCGAGCACACGGGCTCATGGATGTGGCCCTCCTCTCACGTATCCAGAGAACAAGCAGGGATGGGTCACCTGACCCCTTCCTCACAAAGGCAATGGACCCACTGCGTCAAAGGCTCACTAGTGCGGCCACTCCTCACATACGTGAAGGGTTAAGTGACCCTGAAATAGCAATAGCAAAATCAACAATTTTAAAATAATCTCAAATTAAACATGCTACCCAATTGAAAATGGCTTTTTTGAATCAACGGAATAATCAAAATGACAAACAAAGGTCATCTTGAAGGAATGTTGCGAAGTTAATATTTTACCAGTTTTGCCTAATTGTTATCCAAGTTCCAAATATGAGTCTTGAAGCCTCGCGACCTGAACCAAAGGTTCCACTAGACCAAAGTAAATATTTTAGAGCTAACAGCGCTGATAGAATTTCTATCCGAGCTCGTCTTCTCTGAATGTTTGAAAAAGTCAACTCTTTCAGCTTTAAGAGTTTAAAAATAGGGAAATGGACTTAAAAAACAAATGAACTGCCCCGATACCAAACCATTAGTTCTAACAAGTCATAAATAATATGTAGCAACTATGGAAAAGCTCAAAACACAGAAAAAAGCATGAAAACAAAGAAAATGACCTAGTGGGTCATTATAAACTAATGGGAGGAAACAATTTTAAATATTAAAGTATGATTTATGGCTAAAGGTGAACAAAGTAAGAACTTTGTTTAATTAGAGTGTTGAAAAATTATCTGGTAAATTGCTAAGGACGTGATGTTTATGAATATGATAGTAATATACTTGATGGGGTTTCACACTTAAACTCGATTCGGTGGTTCTTGAAATGATAATATTGGTTGAGTAAAAGTGATGAATTGATGGTGTCCCTATTTGGAATTAGACTTTGATTAGTTCCTTGTATGTGTTATGAGCTTATAAAAACATGTTTGATTAGTCTTTGGACATAGACTGTGATTGAATTTGTTGACTTGACAATGCTTGTATGAATAATCTTTTCAATTATTGAAGTCTATCTTAAAATTACTTGTGATAGTGGTGTGCACTAGTGATATTCATTATGTAGTTGTGTTGATTTTCCTAAGGAATAACTAAACAGAGAACGCACAGAGATATATTGAGAAAAAATGAGGGATATATATATTTCTAATGATGAGTGGCTCGAGTCCTATGTGAGCTTATAGATGAAAGATTATGTGATAGATTGGGTACCATGTTGGTACAATATATGGACACGTAGGGTCCCTTGTAGGTCATGAATTGTTAGGAAAGATTAAAGTTCCATAAGCATGTGTGTACGTATGAGTGACAGATCTAAGTTCAGATATGGTATAGAGTGAGACTGATCAGATACATAGGCTATACAATTGTGAATCAGTGTAGATATAATTCCATGATTGTGTTGTGACTGCTTTATATTTTTAGAGATTTGTGATGACTATTATGACTATTCCTGGTGATTTATGTATCCAATGGTGATTGACATTGATATGTCAGAATTTGAGATTACTTACCTGGTTGTTGTTGATTATTGCATGTATGAAATAAGTGTTATATGTTATTGTGTCTTATTGTTGGGTTGATTATGGTTGTGAGTGATGTCTCCTTGAAAGATGATAGGTGTCAAAAATATAATATTCAATGATAAATTAATTGTTGGGTAAGTTTAAATAGGTGTGTGTAAGCATGATACACTAGTCACTAATTAATTGTGTTGAAGACCTTGAAATTGACATAAGTAAAATGGAATTTCTAGGGATCATAGCTAGAAACTGGCTTAAAACAAGAAACATGATTCTAATTTTCTAATGACTTGTTGAGGTAATTTGGTGGAATACGAATATGTGATGACCCTTACTGTCATCTTCACATTTATACATTCATTGAACTGTTAGAGCTTTCCAATAGCGACTCCAAGTCATTTATGGCTTGCTGAAACTGGTGGTTTTGGCTGTTTGCCTATTTTAGAGCCTTAACTTAGAATATCATTGACTTTAGTCACCATTCTTAGCTAACGTGCTCAGAATTGAATTCTGACAGTTCTATTAGCTCTGTAGCATGGATTGTGGTCTAGATGGACGCTTGGTCAGGTTCTGGGAACTTTTAGTTTTGTTTTGTCTTGGTTTTTGTGTTTTAGCCAAGTTAAGCTTGAAAGTTTGACTTTGGTCAACATTCGGAGAAGACAGTCTCATATGGAAATTCTGAAAGCGCTATTAGCTTGGGGATGTCGACTTTGGGCTAGAGGGACCTTTGGTTTGGGTCCCGAGGCTTACAGACTCATTTTTGGGCTTGGTGTTCCATTTTGGAAAGTTTGGCCAAAGTTGGTTCTTGGGCGTGGGACCCACTTTTTATGCTATCGACCTCTGTTGGGTTTTTCATCAATTTTGTTAAGTCTAAAATGCCATTTTTAGTCAAATAGCTCTACTCATTTATGTTTGCGGGACCCCAGATGTTTTCCCGTGGGTGCGTTGGAGAAATTCTAAGTTGAGGTTTGATATTGGCAGTTGCAGCTCACATGGCACTAGCATAGCCTTCGCATAGGCGGTGGTCTCCCGCATTCGCGTAGGCATATGCCAGCCGCCCCTCTGCCTTGCCTTTACTTAGGCACTCCCTGGGTTGCGTTTGCCTGCCAGCGTACGCGGTGGCCTGGCCGCGTTCACGCAAGGCAAACGCCTGGCCTGGCCAGCGTTTGGCCTTCGCGTGCGCACTGGCTACCTGCATAGGCGATGCCTGACCGCGTTCGCGAAGGCTTGTGCCAACATCTATTTAAGTTGTGCCTTTCATTTTTCTAGCCTTCTCTCCTCATTTCCATCAACACCAAAGCACAAAAACTCTCTCTAAATTTGCTCTAACCAGTTCCACCTTCGAGAATTTATTGTTCCCTCGATAACCCCTGCTCCGTTGGCGTTTTGGTAAGTTTTCTTCCTTTTTCCAATGTTGTCTTCTCCATTGTTAAAATCAACATTGATTCCCTTTTCTCAAACTTGCAATTTGGATGTAGAATCTATTTCATGTGAGGTTACATGCTACGTAGACTCATCCAATTCATATCCTTGGCATAATTCTCTCATTGTGGTACGTAATTCTTACCAATTTCTTATTTTATTCATAAATTTCCCTTTTTGAGTTCTTGACCTTTGGGGTTGTTTTAGCTCGGATTTCATGCCCAAATTCTTCAATTCTAGGGGCATGCACTCTTATGATCCTTGCAATTATTTGTTACTCTTTTGATTTCAATTTTGAGTTGCGGGGACTGCGGGCCTGTTGGTTACCCAAATTTTGGCCTGGCTACTATTATAGCAATATGGATATCATTAGACTCATCTTGTTGTTTTATTAAAGTTTATGATAGTTTAATTATCATTCGGAGCTTCTCGAAGCATTTTAGCCTCGGATATTGTTGTGTCAGCAGCTTGTCATCGGACGACAGGTAGGTTACGGTCTAAACTCCCTAGACTTAGCATATATCATATAAAATTGTACTAATTGACATCCTTGGGTTAGGTTATTAGCTTGGTACCACAGACCTTGACCTTTTTTCCATGATTCACCTCGTTTCTTTACTCCGTTTAATGTAGTATTCTTCGTAGTTGATATTAATATCCTTATGATCCTGTGTGGCCTTGTTTGACTCTGGACCATAGATGGTGGGCTGTTCGGGGGTGTCCATGAGTCCCAGACATCGTTTTTATGATATTAGACTGGCTATCTGTGTTGTAGAGCGATTGGAGCCTGTGCAGGGCCGATAGGTTAATTGTGAGCTGTTGGGCGGCTATTTTAGTTGATCATGTCATTTCCATGCATATAAAGAGGATTTTTACCACATATTACTACGGTTTTGGTTTTGGACCTACTAGTACTTATTTTTTAAACTTTGCATGGCCCTGGGGGCCCGTTTTAGATAGAAATGACATGGAATGGTTTTGACTTAACATGTGGATATTCTTGGGGTAAAAGAGAGTTAAATTATGATTTCTATCACCAATTTTACTACTAATGCTAGACTAGGCAGGGCCGTAGTGCTTGTGAGTTTTCTTACTTATTTGAGGTGGCATTAGACTCAGTCGGACTAAGCTCCAGAGATATTTTACTACTATTTTAGACCCGATTATGCCCGAGCACCCTTGGTAAGGTTTTTGAGACATTTTCCACTATTTTAGACCTAGACAGGGTCTGGGCATGCATATTTGAAACTTGAGTCTCTAACTTGAATTCAGACTTACTCCGGATGATATTTTCTATATTGAGTTATACTAGGGGGTCCGAGACCTCCATGAACCTTGTCGTTCCAGGCTCGAGGCTTGGGTTGCATGTGCTAGAAGAGGGGTACACGGCGGAGTAGAGGTATACGGGCAGTGTCCTTTCATGGAACCTACCTATTAGGCCCTTGGTCATCGGAGGAGGTACATACAGGGTTACTATTCCACCCGATTTTCATCATACATCATACTATTTATTTGTGTGAGGTTCCACCCTTGTTTGCTATATGTTGAGTATACGCTCCGATAGTATGGGATGCAAGAGGGTTTGTCTTCACTTGTTTGTGTTCCTCGGGGGTATGGGTGCCTGTGGGACTGTAGGTAGACTTATGATTACTATTTCCCACTATTGGTTCTTATTGTGGTTCAAGTGGCTCTGGATATTGATTAAGTTGTGCTAGGATTTCTGTTGTTAGCTCTTGACTTAAGATTAGTAGGCTTACTTTGGTTATTGTATCTCGTATTCGAGCATGATTGTCGTTATCTTTCTCTCCTTCTCTATCCATTTGAGGTTACCGGTATACTTCCTACTTTCTGAATCTCTCTTTATTTACTTGTTATTGCGAGGATCCCGGGTATGTTCTTCTTTCTCTCATCGATGATGCATATTCTAGTAGCTAGCCATGTGTGTTGTTCTTACTTGTATCCCTTCCATACTAGCTTCTGTGTGTTTACTTTTGCCTTCTGTGACTATTTGTTTCTATTCTGTCTATTACTGCTCTGTTATCTTATATGTTCCGAGTCAGCCTATGATACCTACTGGGTGCCTTATGCTTTGCGTTTTAGTACTAATACTACACTTTGCATCTTTTGGTGCAGATCCTAGTGTGGGCCATCGCTATTAGCCCATTAGAGACTCGTGCGAGGAGATGTTTTTGGGATATCTTTGGATTGAGGTGAGCTCTAGACAATCGGAGCTTAGCTTTTTGTTTATCTTTTGTTGTATGTCTCTACTACCATTCAGAGACATCTGTATGTATTGTTTTGGACCATTATACTCTGCTGATGTAGTTCTAGCTCTATACTATGATACCAGGTTTTGGGGTTTGGTTTAGCTTCCATATTTGTATATATATATTCCTGTTATCTATCTTTTCATCTTGTTCCTTTGCTTTCGCTTGGTTATATCATTTCTTGCACTTAACTGTTAGATAGTAGCCCATTACGAGTCGTTCTGGACTACGGGGATTTGTATGCCTATTGGGGGGTTGTAGGTGCCATCATGACTGAGAAATCAGATCGTGATAGCTTGGTATCAGAGCTCTAGATTCACTGGTGTCATCGGTATAGGAGCCAATATATAATAGAGTCATGCAGATCAGGGCAGAGACGTCTATACTCAATCTTTGGGAGGACACAGTGACATCTTAGGAAACATCGACTTTTCTTACTTCTATCTCGTGTGTAGTATCCTTGAATATTTCTGGAAATCTTACTTGTTCTGGTTCACTCTTTCGCAGATGGCTTGTATGAGATCGTCGGCGTCGAGCGAAGATGAGCCTCCTACTCCAGCTAGGGGTCGGGGAGGTCGTAGAGGTAGGGGTCGAGGACGTCCCCAAGAAGCGGCACATTCAAGAGATACTAGAGTTAAGACAGAGATTGAGCATGAGTATGAGCCAGAGTTTTCTCCTGAGCAGTGGCATGTGGACCCAGGGGCAGCCCAGGTGTCGCTAGCTCCAGTATCAGCTTCTTTGCCGGCTTCAGCCCCAACTCAGTCTTCAGATATTTGGGGTCTACTATTATAGATGTTAGGTCTGATTAGAGAGTATCCTTCAGAGGTACTGCATGCATTCGCTCAGGGGGCAGCCCAAGGTGTTCAGGGTTTAGGAGCACAGCATGCTACTGCGGCTCTCCGTGTCGAGGTAATTCTCATTTCATCTGTTGTACAACCTCTTGCTCCTCGCCCAGCTATGACAGATGGGGAGCAAAAGGACTTAAGTAGATTTCTGAGATTGGCACCACCAAGACTTGCTGGTATATCGGGTCAGGATCCACATGACTTCATTACTACCTGTAAGGAGATGTTGCACCATTTG
Source organism: Jaltomata sinuosa (assembly GCA_003996215.1). Classification (NCBI taxonomy): domain Eukaryota; kingdom Viridiplantae; phylum Streptophyta; class Magnoliopsida; order Solanales; family Solanaceae; genus Jaltomata; species Jaltomata sinuosa. Next base: position 39,624 of record QJPP01002439.1, on the reverse strand, counting down.
GGGTTGTTGGAGACTCATGGGGTTGGCTGTACTACCTATCAGCTGGAGGGCCCACCAAAGTTATGGTGGAGGCCCCAAGTTGCTTGAAAACCATCATTGTCACCTCCTTTGAGTTGGTCCGAGTTCTTTGAGGCCTTTATGGCCAAGTTCTTACCCCAGAGAGACCAGGAGCATTAGAGAGAGGATTTCACTAGACTTGCTTAGGATACTATGACCGTCTGAGAGTACGAGACCCATTTCCATCAGCTTTCTCCATTTGGGGCCATAATTATGCCTACTAAGTTTGTCATGGTCCATAGATTTGTTTGGGGACTATGGAGAGAGTTTAGAAAGCCTGTAGAGATATTGGTTGCTAGTGGTCGGTCATTCCAGGCCATAGCAGACTATGCTCATACTATAAAGGATTTGCGTCACCACAACACCGAGGCAAGAGATAAGAGGCCTCGATATCAGGGTGGCTATAGTGGTTCAAGACATGGTGGTAGAGGTTCAGGCCAGTGGGGCTGAGAGTATCAGCCACAGCAGCATCAGGGTCAGACCAGTCGCCCGGTTCAGGCGTCAATCCAGGCTTCTAGTTCTCAGTTTGAGCAGAGTCAGGGCAGTCAGCATGGTCACAGTGGTCAGCCGTTGAGAGGTACAGATTTTGGGGAATCCGGCCGTGGTGTCCATACGAGTTCCGCTGGTTCATCCCGATAGAGTAGGTCATCAGGGGCTTGTTTTACTTGTGGTATGGTTGGTCATTTTGCTAGATATTACCCCCAGTAGGGTACAATTTAACCAGCCGCCCTGTCGGCTCAGCCTATTCGCTCAGTTCAACCAGTGGCTCGAGGAGGTGGTAGTCTGGGTAGAGGTAGAGCCCCACATGGCAGAGAAGGTAGTCGGGATGGCAGTCGAGCAAGTAGAAGTCGTCATTAGTTCTATGCGGTCCCTGGGAGACCGGAGGTAGAGGCCTTGGATGTTGTGATTACAGGTATGATTTTTGTATATCGTCAGCCAGCTTATGCTTTATTTGATCCTGGATCTACTTGTTTATATGTATCTGCCTACTTTTTGCCATTTCTGCGGTTGGCTTGTTAGCTGTTATTTGTGCCTGTTTTTGTTTTGACCCCAGTAGGAGATTCTTTAGTAATGGATCAGATTGTGAGATCTTGTTTGATATTTGTTGGTGATTTAGAGACTTGGGGTGATTTGATGATTCTTGATATGTTTGATTTTGATGTGATACTGGGCATGGACTGTGTTATCCCCTCACCGTGCAGTTTTGTATTGTTATGCCAAGGTTGTTACCATAGCCGTGCCTAGTGTATCCCCAGTTGTGTGGTAGGGTTCTGTCAGACATGCACCATCTGGGATTATCTCTTGTCTTTGACCTAGGAAGTTGATTTCTAGCAAGTGATTAGCTTATCTAGCATATGTCCAAGACGCTAGTGCTAACCCTTCATCTCCTGAGTCTGTTCCTATGGTTAGAGACTTCCTAGATGTGTTCCCTACCGACCTGTCAGGCCTTCCACCTAAGAGATATGTTGATTTCTCCATTGAGTTTGAGCCGGGAACCAGGCCCATTTCCATTCCTCTTTACTGTATGGCTCCAGATGAGTTAAGAGAGCTTAAGGAGCAGCTCCAGGACTTGTTAGCTAAGGGGTTCATTATACCGAGTGTGTCGCCTTAGGGTGCTCATGTTCTCTTTGTGAAGAAGAAGCATGGGTCGATGTGGATGTGTATTGATTATCAGCAGCTGAATAAGGTGACAGTGAAGAATAGGCATCTGATGCCACAGATTGATAACTTATTTGATTAGCTTCGGGGTTAAGCCATGTTTTCGAAGATTAATTTAGGGTTCGGCTACCACCAGTTGAGGATTAGGGCGGAGGACATCTCTAAGACAGCATTCATGACACTTTATGGCCATTATGAGTTCCTGGTGATGTCTTTTGGATTGACTAATTCCCCCACAACTTTCATGGACTTGATGCATAGGGTGCTTAGCCCATACTTAGATATGTTCGTGATAGTCTTCATTGATGACATTCTGATATACTCGACGAGTATAGATGAGCATGAGCAACACTTGAGGACTCTACTTCAGAATTTGAGAGATCATCGGCTTTATGCCAAGTTCTCAAAGTGTGAGCTTTGGATTGAGTCAATTGCATTCCTAAGGCAGTGGTGTCTAAGGATGGGATTAGAGTTGATATGAGTATGAATGTCCACAAGCAGGGGAATAATCACACCATCAGATCAAACAGGGCAAAAGTACCCTCCAAAATAAGAGAAATGACATAGAATCCATCCAAATCCTAGCCATGGCCTCGGACCCACAGTTACATACCACGATAGAATAAAGTGGTAAAGCAGAAAACAAAAGTAGAAAAACAACGGCAAGCTCTATTCTACCACTAAAGCCTCCTAAAAGCATGCTAAGGGTCTTAGACTAGTCACACATAAGAAACAAGCTCCTAGGCTAAGGATAACATACAGTCCTAGTGCTAAAAACCTGAAATGGCCAATTAACATGATAAACAAGATTTAAGCCTAAAGTCTATCTAAAATCCAACCTGGCATTCCAGTAATATACAAATATATATAATCTAACTAAACTCAGTCTAGAAGGTAAATCGTAACCTACCTCGGGGCCGAACTACAAGCACGAACTGTCACTCGTGTTCCTTCCCCTTTCGAACAGCCTAAGAAAGCTACCACGCTATCAAGAACATAAACTAGGTTTCAAGACGAGAATAATGACACCCATATTGCTATACGGAAAATCAGGCTGAAAATCGGGTCGAAAAAACGACCCTCGGGGCCCGCATAATGAAACCAAAAACAAAATCATAACTATGCTCATGGTGGGTTAAGGAACCCATGACCAAAGTTTGGGCACGATTGGAGCTCGATTTGGGGCCCAAAACAGCCCCGAAGTGCTACTAATTTACGGGATTAAGACGGAAAACTTTGGAATTCCAAAGCAAAGACCAACATCGATAAGGAAAACAAGTCACAGAGTTGAGTTGCACAACTTTTTGAGCATGTAGACCCCAAACAATCAATTTCCACAAGAATTCTCCAACTTTAAAGATTTAGCAATAAGGGAATTTAGCAGGGGAATCACGGGAATTTACACAGAACGAAGAGAGGGGTGACGGAGGAACCTATTGAGTGAATGGTATTGATGCAAGAGAGCTGTAATTTGGGATCTTGGAGCTTGACAATGGAGGTTCTCGGATAAATGAAGGAGAAAACAAAGTTGGGAGATAATATAACTGCCAGGGGTCCTTCATCGCAATCGCGACAGGACCCTCGCATTCGCGGAGAACAGCCGGCCCAACCATCGCATTCCCGATGGTCCAGGCCGCGTTCGCAAAGAGGAAGCTGAGTCGGGTCCCAGTTAGCTACATCGCGAATGCAAAGGAACCCTCTGCGAATGCGATGGTCAAGAAACAAGATCATCACAAACGCAATGGGGTCCCCGCGATCGCGAAGAGCAAAGCATTCTTCAACTTAATGCAGCAACCAACAAAACACCAAGTCCAAAAATCTTTCGACAGACCCTCGGGATTCATCCGGAACACCGTGAACACAAACCAACCATGTTACCTTACCAGAAATGGCATTCCAGACTCAATGGAATTAACGAAACTCCCAACAGAGATTGTTTTAATGAAAAGTGGGCCCCACGCCCAAAACTAACTGCAAACTCAAAACCCAAAAACGAGCCCGAAAGCCTCAGGACCCAAACCAAAGGTCCCCCTTAGCCAAAAGTTGACATTCCAGAGCTAACGTCGTTGACAGAATTCACATCCGAGGCCGTCTTCCCTGAATGTTGACCAAAGTCAACCCTACCAGCCAAACTGACCTCAAAACACACAAAGACACACAGAACTAAACTGAAAGTACTCAGACCCAAACCAATGGTCCCACTAGACCAAAATCCCCGTTCCGGAGCCAACGAAACTGTCAGAATTCGATTCTGAGTGCATTTGCCAAGAAAGTTGACCGAAGTCAAAGATTTACCAATCTTACGTGCTAAAACAGGGAAATTGTCATAAAGACCTAACGGATAGCCCGAGCACTGGACCGTCAGTCCCGACAAGTCATAAATGACCTGTAGCTGCTGAGGGAAAGCTCAAAGCGCAGAAAAGGCACAGAAAATAACCTGGAGGGTCATTACAACATCCACTACTAAAAGAACTTTCATCCACGAAAGTTATAAAAAAGTTAGTACCTGAAGACTTGATAAAGGCGCAGATAACGGGTCCACATGTCGGTCTTGATCTCCCAAGTAGCTTCCTCGACAGGACAGTGCTGCCACTGAACCTTAACTGACGGAATCTCCTTGGACCTCAACTTCCTAACCTGCCTGTCCAAAATAGCAACAGGCTCCTCCTTGAAGGCTAAGGACTCATCCAACTGAACCAACTCCAACTGAAGCACGTGAGACTCATCCGGAATGTACCACCGCAGCATAGAAACATGAAACATCGGATGAACACTAGAAAGAGCAGGAGGCAAGGCCAACTCATAAGCAACCTCTCCATTACGGCGAAGGATCTCAAATTGACCAATAAACCTCAAATTGAGCTTACCCTTCCTCCCGAACTGCATCACGACATTCATGGGCGATACCCAAATAAACACACTGTCACCAATCATAAACTCAAGATCTCAAACTCTCCGGTCAGCATAACTCTTTTGCCTACACTGGGATGTACGAAGCCTCTCCTGAATAACCTGAACTTTATATATATAGAATCACGAAACAAATCAATACCCCACGGCCTAACCTCGAAAGCATCAATCCAACCCACCGGAGATCTGCACTGCCTACCATACAAAGCCTTGCACGGAGCCATCTGGATGCTGGAATGGTATCTATTATTATATGCGAACTCTGCCAAGGCTAAACATTGGTCCCACTGACCCCCGAAATCAATAACACAAGCTCGTAGCATATCCTCCAGAACTTGAATAGTATGCTCTGACTGGCCGTCTATCTGCGGATGAAAAGCGATGCTAAGCTCAACTCTAGTACCCAACTCTCTCTGAATAGACTGCCAAAAGTGTGAAGTAAACTGAGTACCTCGGTCGGAAATGATAGAACCTGGCACCCCATGCAAATGGACAATCTCTCGAATATAGATCTGGGCCAACCTCTCAGAACTGTAGAAAGTCTAAACTGTCAGAAAGTGAGCAGACTTCGTGAACCTGTCCATGATAACCCAAATAGAATCAAACCTCCGTAAGGTACATGGCAATCTTACTACAAAGTCCATGGATATACGCTCCCACTTTCACTCCGGAATGGGTAGCCTCTGTGATAAACCACCTGGCCGCTGGTGCTCTAACTTCACCTGCTGACAGGTCAAGCACCTGGATACAAAAGCCAAAATATCCCTCTTCATCCCACACCACCAGTAGTGCTGCCTCAAGTCATGATACATCTTAGCTGCCCTGGGATGAATGGAATATCTAGAGCAGTGAGCCTCCTCCAATATCAATCTGACCAAGTCACCAATTCTAGGAATGCAAATACGACCCTCGATCCTCAGAACACCCTCCAAATCTAAAGTTGCCTTCCTAGCCTCACCACTCAACACCTTGTCACAAATGATCTTCAATCTCGCATCATCAAACTATTGTGCTCGAATCTGCTCCAACATGGAAGACCTAGCCTCACCAAAAGAAAGAATACGGCCTGGCTCAGAAATGTAAAGTGGAACCAACCTATTAGCCAAGGACTAAATGTCCCAAGCTAACGGTCGCTCCTCCGTAGCTAAGAAAACCAAACTACCCATACTCACTGCCTTCCGGCTCCAGGCATCCGCCACAAACATTTGCCTTGCCCGGATGATAGAGGATAGAAATGTCATAGTCCTTCAGTAACTCCAACCACCTCTGCTGGCTCAAATTTAGATCCTTCTGGCTGAAAATGTACTGAAGACTACGATGGTCAGTAAGGATCTCACAATGTACGCCATAAAGATAATGCCTCCACATCTTCAATGCAAAGACTACCGTTGCTAACTCCAAGTCATGTGTGGGGTAATTCCTCTCATGAGCCTTCAATTGTATGGAAGCATATGCAATAACTCGGTCCTGCTGCATCAACACACAACCCAACCCAATACCTGATGTATCACAATATATGGTGAAACCCTGACCCTCGATCGGAAGTGTAAGAATCGGAGTTGAAGTCAACAAGGCCTTGAGCTTCAGAAAGCTTGCCTCACACTCATCTGACCACTGGAAGGGAACATTCTTCTGAGTCAATCTAGTTAATGGTGTTGCTATAGAAGAAAATCCCTCCACAAACCATCTGTAATAACATGCTAACCCGATGAAGCTACAGACCTCGGTAGGAGAAGTAGGCCTAGCCCAATCATGAACTGCTGCAGTCTTCGTTGGATTTACCATAATCCCATCTTTGGACACCACGTGTCCCAAGAATGCCATAGACTCAAGCCAAAACTCACACTTAGTGAATATGGCATACAACAGGTGGTCTCGCAAAGCCTGAAGTACAACTCTAAGATGTTGCTCTTACTCCTCCCTACTCCTCGAATAAATCAGAATGTCGTCGATAAACACAATCACAAATGAATCTAGGTAAGAACTGAATACACGGTTCATCAACTCCATAAATGTTATTGGGCCATTGGTCAACCCAAAAGACATGACTAGGAACTCATAATGGTCGTATTGAGTCCTAAATGCAGTCCTTGGGACGTCCTCAACCCTAATCCTCAACTGGTGATAATTGGACCTCAGATCTATCTTAGAAAACATGGCTGACCCCTGTAGATGATCAAACAAGTCATCAATACGTGGCATCAGATACCTGTTCTTAACTGTCACCTTATTCAATTTCCTGTAGTCGATACACATACGCATAGACCAATCTTTCTTCTTCACAAAAAGAACTGGAGCACCCCACGGAGATACACTAGGCCGGATAAACCCTCTACTTAACAGATCCTAGAGTTGATCCTTAAGCTCTCTCAACTCAGCAGGTGCCATCCGATATGGCATAATAGAAATGGGCTTGGTTCCCAGCTCGACATTGATACCAAAATCAATGTCACGATCAGGAGGAAGACCCAAAAGATAGGAAAGAAACACATCCGAATAGTCACAAACCACAGGAACCAACTCAAGAGGAGGTGTGGTGGCACTAGTATCACAGACATAGGTAAGATAAGCTAAGCACCCCTTCCCAACTAACCGTTGGGCGCTCAGGAAAGATATAACTTCCCTCGGCATGTGGCTATCGGCTCCCTTCCATATGATAGTAGGGATACCAGGCATTCGAAGACTAACATTCTTGGCGAAGCAATCCAAAACCGCATGATAAGGAGACAACCAATACATGCCCAACATCACATCAAAATCGACCATATCAAAGACAACCAAGTCAACCAAGGTGTCATACCCCAATATAGTCACCACACAAGCCCGATACACCTAATCCACTACTAAAGAATCACCTACGGGAGTTGATACATTCAAAGGCACATGCAAGGACTCACAAGAAGACCCCAGAGAAGTAGCATAATAAGAAGATACATACGAGAATATAGACCTCGGATCAAAAAAAGTAGAAGCAGACTGATGACAAATGAAGATCATACCTATGATCACATCATCTGAAGCATCGGCCTCTGTCCATCTCGAAACTATATACATGTGGCCCCGACCGCCATGACCACCTGACCTACCGGACTGAGGGCCACCTGTAGTGCCCTGGGGACCACTTCTACTACCCTGTGAACCTCTTTTAGCTGGAGGTGCTGGAGCCCCGGAGGCCTGAACCAATGGATCATGTCGCCTAGGATGTTGTACCAATGGGCACATTGTAGCAAAGTGGCCTATCTCGCCACACTTATAACAACCCCAAACATGTATACTCTGATGTGAAGTCCCGGCTAAATTAGAATGACCAGCATAACCTGTAGACCCTGAATGACCTCCTCGGGGAGCAAGAATGAGACTCTGGCAACTCTGACCCTCAGTAGTCTGTAGTGCCTCCTGAACAGGCTGGCTCAGCTGGAAACGCTGCTGGTGATGATGTCTACCATAGTAGCCCCTACCATACCCCTGTGAACTACTGAAACTACTCTGATGGCGGGGCCTCTTATATCTTCCCCCTTGGTCCTTGCAAACTATACCCTCAATAGTATGGGCATGATCAACTACCTCCAAAAAAGACTGATCAAACGCCAAATGCAGGTGCAAGGTCCAACCCCAAATAAATCGGCGTACTCTCTCGTGCTCGGTGGGGGGAATCATAGTGGTGTGTCTGGACAACTGGTGGAAACGAACCTCATACTCAGACACAGTCATGGAGCACTGCTCCAACCCAGCAAATTGATCCATCAGACGCTCCCTCATGCTACGTGGTGCATACTTCTCCAGAAAAGTTGTAGAGAATTGATCCCAAGTAAGCGGAGGCGACCCGGCCGGTCTACCAGCCACATATGACCTCTACCACTATTTTAATGGACCATCTAGCTGAAATGTGGAGTAATCGACTCCGTGAGACTCAACTAATCTCGAATTATGTAACCTCTCCTAGCAACTAGTCAGAAATTCGTGCGCATCCTCCCTTAAAGCACCTGAAAACCTCGGAGGACCCAATCTCAAGAAGCTACCCAGAATCTTCTGCTCCTCAGAAGACATAAATGGCATGGTTGGAAGAGGGGGAGCAACTGCAGGGACCATTAGTACCTCAAATTTTGGAGCTGCAGTAACAGGCTGGCCTCCTAAACCCTATGCTTCCGCCTAAGCTGAAGTCTGAGCCTCACCTCGAACCTGAGAACCAATCGGAGTGCTCGGTGAAACGGCTGGTGGAGTCATACCCTAAAAAAACCCCAACAATCAAACCAAGGTGTCCTGCAATAATGAAGTAGCTACAAAACCTGTCGGATGCTGGGTTGGCCCTTCATGCTCCGGCTCATGCTGAACCTCATCCGCTCTAACCTCAGGTTCTTGTGATGGTGATCTAGCCTGGGCCTGAGCTGGTGCCACAGCCTGTGCCCTGCCTTGACCTATGGGTCGACCTCTACCCCGTCCCCTGGCTGATGCTCTAACTGCAGGGGCAGGGACCTAGTCCTCACCCACTGAAGATCTTGTCTGAACTATCTGAGAAGGAGTGAAACAAATATATGTAGAAGTTGATCAAGTCAAGTAAGCACGATAAAGAATCAAACAAAACGAAGCCTTTCCTAAGAAATGTCCTGTAGCCCCTCGCAGATAGGATACGTACGTCATCGTACCTTATCCATGAGGCTCTACTAGAAAATTTATCTTGTATCGGTGAGACCGGTGAACCTAGAGCTCTGATATCACTCTGTCACAACCCAAAACCGAGCCATGGTGGTGTCTATGTAACCTCTGAGTAGACAAGCCTATCCCAAACATGCGTAAAGCAGTAAATAATAATTTAACTAAAGATAAGTGAAAGATATAAAAAACGATAAGGCCAAGAGCATATATATACATACCAACGTACATAATATACAAAAGATGTCCCTAAAGGGACCGAAAAAGACAAAAACACCCGAAAACCAACCCGAACATGGTGTCACTAGTACAAGAGCGACTAAAGCAATGAGTAGCTATAAAATAACCTCTGTCTATCCAAAATATAAAATATAGACAGGGAGTACAAGATGGAAAGCAAGTAAAGTTTCCAAAGCGTCGGGAGCTCACTGCGATCTGAACATAAATGGGCCTCGAATGACAGGAGATCAATGAGGGTGGATCGTACTAGGTGCTGCATCAGAAAAAGAGATACAGAGTATAGTATGAGTACCAAGATAACGGGTACTCAGTAGGCATCATAGGCCGACCGAGCGTAGAAATATAATATACAAATATAGATTACAGAAAAGCAGCTAACTATACAGGGATCCTCCTAAGTCTAGTTATAAAGCCGGAGACATGCCAATAAATAAAAAGAGAAAGGGAAACAACATCAAGCCACACCAGAGTCCATCCATATACCCAAAAAAATGCAATGCAATGCATGATGATGTGTATATGAATGCAATATAATATAATCCCGTAATACCGCATCGGGCGCCCGGAATACCTCATTGGACTGTGCATATATGTACATGAAATAATAAAATTCCTTGAATAATGCATCGGGGGTCCAGAATACCATATCGGACTAACATGTATATAAATGAGAAAGTAAAATACCCAAAATAATGCATCGGGGGTCCGGAATACTGCATCGTACCATAAATTTATATACAGAAAATAGTAGTTCCTCTTTCCCTCTCAAAAACCAAAGTGATACTCAAAATAGCTCAATTTAGTCCAAAATTCATCACAACAGTAGAAACCCTCTTTTCAAACCGAAAAGCCTTTGAAAAAACCTTTCTGTGTTGTGGCAATGATATGCCATGTGATATGAGTATGAATGTCCATAAGCAGGGGAATAATCATACCATCAGATCAAACAAGGCAAAAATACCCTTCAAAACAAGAGAACTGACCTAGAAACTGGAATCCATCCAAATTCTAGCTATGGCCTTGGGCCCACAATTACATACCATGATAGAATAAAGGGGTAAAGCAGGAAAGAAAAGCTGTAAAACAACGGCAAGCTCTATTCTACCACTAAAGTCTGCTAAAAGCATGCTAAGGGTCATAGACTAGTCACACAGAAGAAACAATCTCCTAGGTTGGGCGCGATTGGAGCCTTCCCCTTTCAAAAGCCTAAAAAAGCTACCACACTATCAAGAACATAAACTAGGTGTCAAGATGAGAATAATGATACCCATATAGCAATACGTAAAATCGGGCCAAAAATCGGGTTGGAAAAATGACCCTCAGTGCTCGCGCAACGAAACTGAAAACAAAAATCACAACTATGCTCGCGGTGGGTTAAGGAACCCATGCCCAAAGTTTGGGCGCGATTGGAGCTCGATTCCGGGACCAAAATAGCCCCAAAGTGCTATTAATTTACGGGATTAAGACAGAAAAGTTCAGAATTTCAAAGCGAAGACCAACCTCGATAAGGAAAACACATCACGGAGCTGAGTTGCACAATTTTTGGACCATGCATACCCCAAACAATCAGTTTCAACAAGAATTCTCCAACTCTAAAGACTTAGCAACAAGGGAATTTAGTGGGTGAATCACAGGAATTTATGCGGAATGAAGAGAGGGGTGATGGAGGAACTTACTGGGTGAATGGTATTGATGCAAGAGAGCTTGAATTTGGGAGCTTGGAGCTTAACAATGGAGGATCTCAGATAAATGAAGGATAAAACAAAGTTGGGACATAATATAACTGCCATGGGTCCTTCATCGCGATCGCGACAGGACCCCCGCGTTCACGGAGAACAGTCGGCCCAACCATCACGTTTGCGATGGTCTAGGACACATTCGCGAAGAGGAAGACGAGGCGGGTACTAGCCGGCTACATTGCAAACACGAAGGAACTCTCTGCGAATACGATGGTCAAGAAACTAGACCATCACAAACATGATTGGGTCCCCGCGATCGCGAAGAGAAAAGTTGTCTACAAATTAATGCACCAACCAGAAAAACACTGTGTCCAAAAATCTTCTGATGGACCCTCGGGATTAATCTGGAACCCCGTGAACACAAACCAACCATCCTACCCTACTAGAAATGGTATTCCAAACTCAATGGAATTGACGAAACTCCCAACAGAGATTATTTTAATGAAAAGTGGGCCCCACGCCCGAAACCAACTCAAAACTCAAACCCAAAAATGAGCCTGAAAGCCTCGAGACCCGAACCAAAGGTCAACCTACCCCAAAGTAGACATTCCAGAGCTAACGGCGCTGACAGAATTCCCATCCGAGGCCATCTTCCCCAAATGTTGACCAAAGTCAACCCTACCAGTCAAACTGACCTCAAAACACACAAAACCACACAGAACCAAACCGAAAGCACTCAAACCCAAACCAATGGTCCTACTAGACCAAAATCCCCATTCCAAAGACAACGGAACTGTCAGAATTCGATTCTGAATACATTTGCCAAGAAAGTTGATCGAAGTCAAAGATTTACCAACCTTAAGTGCTAAAATAGGAAAATGGTCATAAAGACCTAACGGACAGCCCAGGCACAAGACCGTCAGTCCCGATAAGTCATAAATGACTTGTAGCCGCTGAAGGAAAGCTCAAAATGCAGAAAAGGTACAGATAATGGAAAATGAATTGGAGGGTCATTACACAACTTTCGCTTGAGGAGTGAGATATGCAGAAGATTATGATGAGTACTCGTCACTTAAGCTAAGAACTTCAATCAACCTGTAACACACCTATACCCCAAAAGTGTTTAGCAAGTGTAGTATCAAAATACCACACATACTAGTAGGGGTCATTGTCCAACTAAAATTAGTCCATACAACATGAGATAAAATCAATAGAATCAGCAGATAACTTCATGCAACAACTTAAAGTCACTTATTCTGTCACAACCTGATTTCTTGGTCATGATGACACCTACAACCCCCAAGTAGGCGAACCAATCCTCGTAGCCTGGAACAACTAGTAATGGGCTACTATCTAATAATTAAGCAGAAGAAATGATATAACCAAGCGGAAGCAAAGGAACAAGATGAAAAGATAGATAACAGGAATATATATATACAAATGCGGAAGCTAAACCAAACCCCAAAACCTGCTATAATAGTATAGAGTCAGAACTATATAAGCAGAGTACAATGGTTTAAAATAATACATACAGATGTCTCCGAATGGTAGTAGAGTACATACAATAAATAATAAACTAAAAGCTAATCTATGATCTTCTAGAGCTCACTCTTAGTCCAAAGATATTCCAAAAAAAACTCCTCGCACGAGTCTCTAACGAGCTAACAGTGATGGCCCACACTAGGATCTGCACTAGAAGATGCAGAGTGTAGTATAAGCAACAAACGTGAAGCATAAGGTACCCAATAGGTATCATAGGGCGACTGGGCACATATAAGATAAAAGAGCATTAATAGACAGAATAGAAACAAATAGTCACAGAAGGAAACGAGTAAACACACGGAAGCTAGCACAGAAAGGATAAAAGCAAGAACAACACACATGGCTAGCTACTAGAATATGCATCACAGGTGAGAGAAAGAAGAACATACCCGGGATCCTCGCAACAATAAGTAAATAAAGAGAGATTCAGAAAGTAGGCAGTATACCGGTAATCTCAAATGGATAGAGAAAGAGAGAAAAGATAACGATAATCATGCTCGAATAAGATATAATAACCTAAGTAAGCCTACTAATCTCAAGTCAGGAGCTAACAATAGAAACTCAAGCACCACTTAATCAATATCCAGAGCCACATGAACCACAAAAGGAACCAATAGTGAGAAATAGTAATCATAAGTCTACCTACAATTCTACGGGTGCCCATATCCCTGAGGAACACAAACAACTGAAGACAAACCCTCCGGCATCTTATACTAATGGAGAGTACACTCAGCAAACAGAAAACAAGGGTGGAACCTCACACAAATGAATAGTATGATGCATGATGAAAATCAGGTGAAATAGTAACCTTGTATATACCTCCTCCGGCACTTAAGGGACCCGTAGATAGGTTCCATGGAAGGACACTATCCGCATACCTCTACTCCACTGTATACCCCTTCTCCGGCACACGCAGCCCAAAGCCCCAGGCTCAGAATGGCAAGTTCTTTGGAGGTCCCGGACCCCATACTATAACTCAATATCAAAAATATCATCCGGAGTAAGTCCAGATTCAAGATGGATACTCAAGTCTCAAATATACATGCCCAGACTCTGTCTAGGTCTAAAACAGCGGAAAATGTCTCAAAAACCCAACAAAGGGTGCCCGAGAATAATCGGGTCTAAAACAATAGTAAAACATCTCTGGTGCTCGGTCCGACCGAGTCTAATGCCACCTCAAATCAGTAAGAAAACTCAACTAGCACTACGGCCCTGCCGAGTCTAGCATTAGTAGTAAAACTTGTGATAGAAATCATAATTTAACTCTCTTTTACCCCAAGAAGATCCACATGTTAAGTCAAAACCATTCCCAAGTCATTTCCATCGAAATCGGCCCCCCAGGGCCATACAATGTTTAGAAAATCAGTACTAGTAGGCCCGAAGCCAAAACTATAGTAAGATATGGTAAAAATCCTCTTTATATGCATGGAAATGACATGATCAACACATATAGCCACCCAACATCTCACAATCAACCTAACGGTCCTGCACAGGCTCCAATCGCTCTACAACACAGATAGCCAGCCTAATATCATGATAGCGATGTACAGGACTCACGGAAGCCCCCGAATAGGCCACCATTTATGGTCCAGAGTGATACAAGAACACACAGGACCATAAGGGTGATAATATCAACTACGAAGAATACTACATACAACAGAGAAAAGAAACGAGGCAAATCATGGAAATACGGTCAAGGTCTGTGGTGCCAAGCTAATAACCCAACCCAAGGATGTCAATTAGTACAATTTTATCTAATATATGCTAAGTCTAGGGAGTTTAGACCGTAACCTACCTGTCATTCGATGACAAGTTGCTGGCACGATAATATCCGAGGCTGAAATGCTCTGAGAAGCTCCGAATGATAATCAAACTATCATAAACATAAAAAAATACATCAAGATGAGTCTAACGATATCCATATTGCTATAATAGTAGCCGGGCCAAAATTTGAGTATTCGATGGGCTCGCATGCCCCGCAACCCAAAACCGAAATTGAAAGAGTAACAAATGATTGCAAGGATCATAAGAGTGCATGCCCTAAGAATTGAAGAATTTGGGCATGAATTCCGAGCTAAAACAGCCCCAGAAGGTCAAGAACTCAAAGAGGAAAATTTATGAATAAAACTAGAAATTGGTAAGAATTACCTACCACAACGAGAGAATTATACCAAGGATATGAATTGGATGAGTCCACGTAGCATGCAACCTCACACGAAATAGAATCTACAACCAAATTGCAAGCTTGAGAAGAGGGCATCAATGGTGATTTTAACAATGGAGAAGACAACATTTGAAAAAGGAAGAAAACTTACAAAAATACCAACGGAGTAGGGTTTATCGAGGGAACAACAAATTCTCGAAGCTAGAACTAGTTAAAGATATTTTAGAGAGAGTTTTGGTGCTTTGGTGTTGATGGAAATGAAGAGAGAAGGCTAGAAAATGAAAGGCACAACTTAAATAGTTGTTGGCCCAAGCCTTCGCCTGGCATATGCCTACGCGAAAACTGGTGGCCACCGAGTACGCAAAGGCTATGCTAGTGCCATGACAGCACCAGTTGCCAACAATATACCTCAACTTAGAATATCTCCGACGGACCCTAAACACATTCAGGGTCCTGTGACCATAAACGAGTAGAGCAATTCGACTAATAACGACATTCCGGACTCAACGGAATCGATGAAAACCCCAATAGAGGTCGATAGAAAAAAAAGTGGGCCCCACGCCCAAGAACCAACTTGGGCCAAACTTTCCGAAACAGAACACCAAGGCCAAAAATGAGTCTGGAAGCCTCGGGACCCAAACCAAAGGTCCCTCTAGCCCAAAGTCGACATTCTAGAGCTTACAACGCTGTTAGAATTTCCATCCGAGACTGTCTTCTCTGAATGTTGACCAAAGTAAAATACTACAAGAAAAGATGTCTTTAGCGAGGGGAAATCCAGTCGCTAAAATTCAAAATCTGGTCGTTATTAGTCAATTACGACCAAAAAGAATCCGGTCATCATCGGTCGTTAAAATCTCCGCCGTTGAAAGTTAACGACTGGATTAAATATCCGATCGTTCAAAATCCTTTAATGACAGCAAAAAATACGGTCATTATAAGTACTTTTAGCGACTAAGTTTTCCGTTCGTTAATTGTGTTTTTCGTCGTTAAAAACCATTGTCACAACAATAAATCCAATTGATATGACTATTTTTAGTGACTGAATTTCCTTTCACTGGTTAGATAGTTAAGTGTATATATTGTTATGAATGTCGTATTGTTATGTAAATATATACACCCGCATCTGAAAAAATCCAAGTAACAATTTTTATAAGAACTATTATAGTATTTAGAAAAGAACCAAAACATCTATTACATACAATACCCATCTAAATTGTATGATACTATATTTATCTCCTATGAAAAGATGAAAAAGAATTGTAGCGTGTAAGAATGTAAACATCTTTGAACCACTAACAAAATAGAAAGTATATTCATCTTGTGCTCCAATCCATTCTTTAATATATCAGCTGCTTCAACTTGTTCTTGAAATTCATGATCTGTTGAAAGAATTCATGTTAGTTTAGTATAACTCTTAATAACCACCAACTTTTTCTCAATTTATTTCCAAGAAATCAAGCATTAGTTTGTTTTCAGTTTACTTCTGCTATTGAATTGCAATTTTCTTGATAAAATGTTGATAACACACTAACCTCTTTGTAGCTTTGGGTATTGAGCTTTTCAATAGTAACATAAGAAGATTTTTAGGATACCTAAATTTCGTTACTGTTTTTGGCCGTACAAGGAAAAGAATAAAAATCAAATTTTCATAAAATATTGCAAGTATACAGAGGAAGGGATGAAGAAAAGAAGAGCCAGTATTCTGGTAATCTATTGGTACTAGTTAGTTGGTCCCATCAAGTACTGCTAACCTTCTATGTAGATCAAAATAAAATTTTAATCAAAGTAAAAGAAAATCATTGGCTTAGGAGTCACAAAGCTAAACATAATCATGGTCAACTATGTCATCAAACAATCAGGCATAAAAGATCTCATCATGAACTTGAAATTCAAATTTTATTAAAAAGAGTTCAAAACACACATTACAAATGGCTCTGAACGTGGATCCAGTCTTAGTGTTATGTCCTAAATGAAGTATATTGTCTAAAGCAACCTTATCAAGAAAAAAGTATACTGTCTAAAGCAACAGTTGTCCCTTGAAAAGAGAGCTAAGGAAGATAAAAGAATCAAGGTAGCTATTATTGTTTTAAAGAGCATATGACAATTATAATCAATCTTGATTTAAGTTACCTAAAGATAAATGTGTCATATAGGCTCTTCAAAGCATATTTGTGGTACATCGAAGCCCAAAAGGACACAATAGCCTATATATAAGTCTGTATGGGATCCTGGTTAGCCAATAAAAACAACTATTTTTCTTATACGATGTCTAGATGTTTGCTAAACATCTCAAATGAAGACATCACAATATATTATGTCATTATATCTTGGGAAGCAGTGACATATTAGAACATTAAACCCACTGAATGTTTCATAAAATCAATACTCACAATGCAAGTGTCAGATGTAGAATACAAGACAACATCACCTAACTTTGAATGGTATGGATACTTAATTTGAAGTTAACCAAAAAGGATATGGCTGGCTAATCAACAAAATAAACCAATCCGCTGTCTCTTTGAACTGAACACATAATGCTCAACAACAGGGAACCAATTTCTTTGATTAAAAGCTCAAACTATCTATTACAATGGAAATCTAAGATCGACTTAGGTAGTAGAAAGGATAATAGAGAATTGCAACAAAGGATAGAAGGGAGATGAGAAGCTCAGACTGAGAAATGGAGATGAGAGGACACAGACTTTTCTCAAAAATATTTGCATAAACCTATTGCTCATGAAAGGCGCCCTATTTATCATACCGGATCCCACACATAACCATTTAATATGGTATTGGGCTGCTTTGCTAACACGGATCTTGGCCCATTCATAACAATACCTCCGGCCGCGATGAGAACCTTGTCCTCAAGGTTCGAGTCAAGAACAGTGATGCTCAGGGGCTCCCAACTGATTATCTCAATACCAAAGCATGATTTATGACTTGAAAAATGTGTGTGAACTAGTGCACCTGTTATGAACCAATCAAAACCTTGGTCGTTGTGGCTTGTGGTGGACGGTATAAGAGTTACTAACTTGAGTGTCATCACAACCTGCCCTGTATATTGGCATGACCTTGTTTGCCATCTTTTTGGAGCAGTTTGTAGTAAGCTAAATGAGAGAGCCAGGGAAAACATTCCTGCAGCGAGCCTCCACAAAAGCATGAATTCGGTTAACTGAAAATTGTCTCCTTGCGACACGCAAAACTCATCCATCAATCATTTGATATCTTCCCAATCAGTCCAAACAAGAAAGAGATACAGCCTCTCATGAGCAAGCTTGAACAGGAATGTAGACATTATGGTAGTGCATTTTCCAACTTTTGAAATCAATAAGGGTTGATCACCAAGATATTCGCAATCAACATGGTGCACTACTCAAGTCTTCTCTTTGTTGGTATAGTAAAAAAATCCACTTCCATAGACGTCACAACTCTTATTTGAAACCTTAGAACAAAAGTTCCCCTTCTCATTGACAGATATGATAAACAACTCGAATAAATTAATTGTCACATCATCCATTAGCTTAGATATTCCATGGTTTACAATCTTAAATAAACCAAGTTGTTGGCTGGCTTTTAGTATTTCTTGGAGGAAACCAACAAGAATGATACTTTTTGATGATTTGGCTAGATCAAGGACTGGGATATATCTCTCTATGGTAGTAGCAAACACCTCAATAGGTACATCGATGGTAAAGGTTACTAGAGCATCACGCCTTGAGAGTGTGCATACATTTGAATCATTTGCAACATGTTGAACTTGAAGGCCTCTAGAATAAACAATAAGCACGTGTAGGAAGGAAGACATACCCAACTCTACACCATAAAAGGAAAACAATATAATCTGCCCAGTATCAAACCACTTGCAAATGTGTAAGTCTAAGATATTTCCAAGCCACAAATTGACTGGGGTAACAACTTGCAACATTTGTTTGTACTTCCGCGGCTTGTCAAAGAGTTTACTCTGAATGGAAATGTGAAACTAAAACTTCATGGTCACTAGAAATAAATTTCCAATTACACCAAACATGAAGTCTAGATGCAGAAGAGAACATCTACTCCATCGAGGCAACACAGAAAATCCAACGGCACTTGAACCTGTAGCCATGAACTCAGAACGAAGTCCTGGATCACAAATCTGAAATGTGTCCTTCACAAGTAAGGGAGTGTGTACATATATCCCAGATTGCCATTGATAAACTCAGAGGCGTCCACCAGCGATTAGAGAGAACAAATTTTCGCCACGATCAAATGGGAATTGATTGAGTATACATTGATCATTGGACGTGGAATTAATATGACTTCCTAATATCCAAATGATCTCTTTTAAATCATCCACAACCATTAATGAATAATATCTTGCAGCGACAGGAACTGCAGAAACTAGTTGAAATATTTCATCGAACACCTGGGTTTCAGGATTTACTGAATTGTTCTTTAAGGAATTTGCAATTTCCATGTCAATTTCCCTATCAGGTATTTTAGCGAACACCTTGCAGGCATAGCTTCTTGAATTGTCCTCGGTGTCCTTTTTGGGGCCTAGCGGGGTAGCCAAACTCCCAATGCAACCAAATGAAATCATCCAGGGAGAAAAATGATTAGAGTTTGAAGAGTTGGCCATCGGATTTTTGAGCATAGGAAGTAATTCAGAATTATCCACAGGGCTTGAGAGTCCTATCTCCAAATCAAAATCAACCTCTGGTTCTGCGGTAACAAGAGGTGCTATGTCACACCCCGAGGTTAACCCCTTTACATAACATGGAACTTGGGACCACAAGGATCCCAAGCTAACTCTTGGCCATAGCATTCTCAAGCATAACAAAAGATAAGAGGAAGCATAATACGAAAATCCAATAAGGAAACGTCAATAATGGTCTAAGAGCCACATAACATACTATATCCAAAAAGGGAACTCGAATACAAACTATGTCAGAAAGCCTCTAGTCATAACATAAGAGTTGCTAGGACAAGACTCTAGCTAACTCGGAGTATAAAAGTAAAGCTAACATAAGGAAAAGCATAACTAGTCCTCGAACCATGAGGACTCACCCCAACTGACTAAGGAAGTGGCCTGAGACTCTAGCCACGAAGCTGAGAAGGGGTACCTGAGTCTGCATCATAAAAGATGCAGCGCAATATACGTTAGTACAATGAAATGTACTAAGTATGTGAGCGATGCATAAGTAAGGAGAACATGCTTTAAAAGGGTACTTAAACATAATTCATACATAGTAGAGTATCATGAAAAGATATCAACATGAAAAGCTAAATAATAAGGGAAAAGCCAACTTCAAGATGATGTTTCATAAGAAGGTTCATAAAGCTTAGAAAACTTGAAAACATAACATACAGGAGTTTCTTATAACCGACATGAGACCACGTGAGCTACATGGAATCTAACTCTATAACCCCAGTTAGCAAAGCTAACTTTGAACCCTGCCAAGGAAAAAGTCACCATACCCAACTATATAACCCTAGTTGGCAAAGTTATCCTATGCCCCGCTAAGGCAAGGACACCATACATAAAGACGTGGATCCACTCTCATAAGCCTTTAAGGCACATATCATATCATATCATGACCTACGCTGGCAACGTAGTTTATGGGACTAAGGGTACTCTCACCCCGTTCTCTCGGTGCTAAATACTACTCCCAAAACATGCATACATATAGCTCATAATCATGAAGGCATACTCTCATGCCAAATCTTATTCATAAGGGCATCCTCTCATGCCAAGTCTTATACATAAAGCATGAAAACACACCGGGTATCATGCAACTTTCATATCATAGTTCATAAGCTTAGCATAGCCATAATTCAAAAATATGATTTTATTTCTAAATTCATACTTGAAGAATTAGGCATACAATTTCATAAATACATAAAGGCCATGATATCTAATCATGTCAAGTTTCTCTTTAAAACATGCAATTTCATAGTTTCATGCTAAAAATCAACTTTCATGCTTGGGCTTTTCAAACCAACAAGAGAATCATACTTAAATCATGAGTAATCAAGAGGAAACCATGAATTTAAACACAGAAACTGATTTCATAAATTTTCCCCAATTTAGATCAAAACCCTAATTTCATAAGTTCATATTTAAACATAAGAATTGGGGATTTTGGGCACAAGGGTGAAACAAACCCTTTGTTAATAACTCACATACCATGGTGAAATATTACCCACTTGATTGGAAGAAAATAAGGAGACTTGACTTGGAGCTTGGAGACTTGAGCTTGAGAGCAACTTTTTTCTTTTTGAGTGAAGAATGATGAACTTAAGAGAGAGTAAGGGTATTATAGGTGAAAACCCTTCTAAAAGTAGTCAAAATGACTACACTTAATACATAATAGGGTGGAAAATGACCAAAAGACCCTGGACTTAATTTAAGAAAAGCTGGAAAAATTATTGAAGTCAGTGACCACGGGTTGGACGACGGTCCGTCGTCCAGAAGGACGGACCATCTAAGGGAACCGTGGTTTGACTGAAAGAGTCTGGGGGCTACTGGACCTCATGGATTATGGTTGGAACGATGACCCATTGTCCAGAAGGATGGGCCATCCTTCGATTCGTCCTTTCTGGCACTTGAAAGATAGGTTTCTGAACTTAGAATGACGAGTACCAGGAAAGCTGAGAAGATGGTCCGTCGTCCAGAAGGATGGACCGTTCTTGGACTCGTCATTTCTGGGACACTATGAGGGGTCTTCTGGAGATGGGACAACGGGAGCACAAGACGGGCCCGTGCTTCCAAATGACGGATCGTCGTATGAGCCGTCGTCTCTGGAAACTTGAAATTTTCTGAGATATTTAACTTCGATACCTCGATACATGCACGGGGTGTTACAATATATCCCTCTTGGGATCATTCGTCCTCGAATGAAGGCTCATCAAGGAAAACTGAGGGAAAACAACCCAACAAAACATCAAAACATATAAATCAAGGGGTAATCACAAAACTTGCACTTTTCAACTTGAAAACATGATAAACTAACTTCGTAAAACATGGACGCATACTGAACTCATGAAAGGAACTGACGGAGTAGAATCAGAGGGACATACTAAGGAGGAAACTAGTACCTCGAGCTGGAACTGAATCGGAAGGAAAGAGATGAGGATATTTGGCCTTCATGGCCTCTTCCGCTTCCCAAGAAGAACCTTCAACAAGCTGATTCCTCCAAAGGACTTTTACCGAAGCGACTTCTTTGTTCTGTAACCTCCGAATCTGACGATCAAGAATCTCCACGGGAACCTTTTCATACGTGAAACTATCCTTCACACCCACATCTTCCAAAGGAACAATAAAGCTTGGGTTGCCAACACACTTCTTCAACAAGGAAACATGGAAAAAATGGGTGAACCGCTTCCAACTCCGCTGGCAACTCGAACTAATAAGCAACACTACCAACTCTCCTCGAAATTTGATAAGGACCTACAAAGTGGGGACTGAGCTTTTCTTTCTTGCCAAACCTCATCACACCCTTCATGGGTGACACCTTAAGAAAAACCCAATCATCAACTTCAAATTCTAACTCCCTTCTCCTCACATCCGTATAAGATTTTTGTCGACTCTGAGCGATCTTCAACCTTTCCCAAATAAGCTAAACTTTTTCTCCATGGTCTCGTGCACAGAATCTAGACCAATCAAGGCTTTCTTACCAACCTCAAACCAACCAATAGGAGACCTACACCTCCGGCCATAAAGTGCCTCATATGGAGCCATCTGGATGCTAGAGTGGAAACTGTTGTTGTAGGCAAACTTGATAAGAGGTAAGTGATCATCCCAATTTCCTTTGAAGTTAATAACACAAGCCCTCAACATATCCTCCAAAGTCTGAATAGTACGCTCGGCCTGGCCATCTGTCTGAGGGTGAAAATTTGTGCTAAGCTTCACCTTAGTACCAAGACCTTTCTGAAACGATCTCCAAAACTGAGATGTAAGCTGGGGGCCTCTATCCAAAATGATAGACAAGGGAACACCATGCAATCGAACTATCTCCGGAATGTAGAGTCTGGCATAATCATCTGTTATATCCGTAGTCTTAACAGCCAAGAAATGGGATGACTTGGTCATCCGGTCGACAATCACCCTAATGGAATCATGTTGCCTTCGAGTACGAGGCAAACCCGTAATAAAGTCCATATTGATTGCTTTCAATTTCAAAGTGGGAAGATCAATATCCTGAAGCATACCACCTGGCCTTTGATGTTCCACCTTTACCTGTTGACAGTTGGGACACTTAGCCACAAACCCGGCTATGTCCTTCTTCATACCATTCCACCAAAAGACTTACCGTAGATCACGATACATCTTAGTGGCACCTGGATGAATAGAGTATCTAGAACTGTGAGCCTCGGACAAAATCTGCTGTCTTAATCTATCTACATCTGGCACACATAACTGACCCTGATAACGAAGCACACCATCTCCCCTTGTAAGAAAACCTCAACCTTTTGCTGACTCACTGCACTCTTAAGCCGAAGTAGAACGGGATCTTGGTCTTGCTTGGCTTTCACCTCAGCCACCAAGGATGATTCGGCACCATTAGTCACAATCACACCACCTTCGGTCGAGTCCATAAGGCGAACTCCCACCCGAGCAAGCCTATGAACTTCTTTAACCAATTCCTTTTTTCCATCTTCAATCAAGGCCACACTACTCATGGATAATCTACTCAAAGCATCCGCCACAACATTGGCTTTACCTTGGTGGTAAAGCACACTCATATCATAATCCTTAAGGAACTCAAGTCATCTCCTTTGTCGTAAATTCAACTCCTTTTGAGTGAACACATATTGAAGACTCTTATGATCGGTGAAAACATCCACATGCACACCATACAAATAATGTCTCCAAATCATCAAAGCAAAAACCACAGCCGCTAGATCAAGATCATGAGTAGGGTAGTTCTTCTCATGCACCTTAAGCTGTCTCGAGTCATAAGCAATCACCTTGCCCCGTTGCATCAAAATGCAACCAAACCAATTCTGGAGTCATCACAATACACAACAAAATCATCAAGGCCCTCGGGTAGAGCCAATATGGGAGTTGTAGTCAATCGAGTCTTCAATTCCTGAAAACTTTTCTCACAAGAGTCGGACCACTGAAACTTAACCTTTTTCTGAGTCAATCGGGTCAATGGGGATGCAAGGGAGGAAAACCTTTTCGCAAATCTCCTATTGTAACTAGCCAAACCCAAGAAACTCCTAATATCGGATGGGGAAGTGGGTCTAGGCCAGTTTTTTACCGCCTCAATCTTTTGAGAATCAACCCTAATACCATCTTTAGTCACAATATGACCCTGAAAAGCAACAGACTGCATCCAAAACTCGCACTTGCTAAACTTTGCAAACGACTGTCTATCCTTGAGAGTTTGCAACACAACCTTCAAGTGATTCGCATGCTCCTCCTCACTCCGAGAGTAGATGAGGATATCATCAATGAAAACAATCACAAATATATCCAAATACTGTTTGAACACATGGTTCATCAAATCCATAAAAGTTGCAGGAGCATTCGTTAGACCAAAGGACATGACGACAAACTCATAATGACCATACCAAGTCCTGAAGGCTGTCTTCGGGATATCACATTCCCGAAACTGAAGCTGATGATAACCGGATCTAAGGTCGATTTTGGAGAAGAAAGTAGCACCCTGAAGCTGATCAAACAAGTCATCAATCCTAGGAATGGAATACTTATTCTTGATTGTGACCTTGTTCAATTGACGGTAG
This sequence comes from Jaltomata sinuosa, assembly GCA_003996215.1. Lineage (NCBI taxonomy): Eukaryota > Viridiplantae > Streptophyta > Magnoliopsida > Solanales > Solanaceae > Jaltomata > Jaltomata sinuosa. The sequence goes on along the minus strand of QJPP01002439.1, from coordinate 14,991 downwards.
TCAATACACATTTTAAGAGAACCATCTTTCTTCCGAACAAACAAAACTGGGGCACCCCAAGGTGAAATACTAGGCCTGATGAAACTCTTATCAAGCAAGTCTTTCAGCTTGTCTGTATTCTTCGCAAGGGTTAGAATACCAGTGATGTAAATATTTTATTCTGACTCCTAATGTATCTGTCAGTCCTGCTTCTTTCCAATTTTTTATTATTCCTGAACTAAATGGTTCAGGTAGTTTTGTAAAATATAACTGTCTGATTTTCTTACTTTCTTCTGTAGTATATGATCCTTTATAATAGTAATCTTTGAATACACATGTGTATTCGTCTATATAACACATGTTGCATATTTCTAATTTTATCATCAAATTTCTATTTATGATTTTTTCTCTATTTTGTTCTTCGTATTCTGTCATCATACTACTAAATTCATTTCTTATTGCTGTTTCATATTTTTGTAGTATCTCTATCGATGTTGTTGCTGTTTCGCCGTTTATGTTTTTATTATTTCTTAATGTTTTTATACTTTCTTCTGTTAAATTTAATAACCATAATTTTACTGTTCCTATTAATGTTCTTTCTATGTATCCTGGTACTTCTGTCATTCCTATTTTGTTGTCTATTAGTTGTTTCGCTATATATCCTATCCATAATTGGATAAATTTATTTTTGTCTGTTACGCAATCTAGATTTAAGAAGTTATATTGTTCTACTGGTGGAGTTGGTGTTCATTTCTCATTATATCGTTTTTTCCATATATTATCCTGTCTATCTGAGTTTTCATAACTTCTTGTATAGTATTTTGGACCTGGTTTAGGGTCTCTTTCTCCTGATGTACTTGGTTTTTCTTCTACTTTACTCATGCTTATTTCTATGTTTCCATCATATTCCATATCTTTTAATAATTCAGTATATGTTTCACTTGTTTTTGAATTTTTCTCTTCATTTGTTTTATTTATTTCATCTATTCCTAATTCTGGTAAATTATGTTCTTCATTATTTTCTTTTAGTTGTAATTTTTCTTTAAATGATCTTATTTCGTTTTGTAATTTTTCTTGTTGTTCTTTTTCTTTTTGTCTACTTTCATATATTTGTTTTAACATTGCTAGTTCCTTTTCTAATTCTAATATTTTTGTATTTTTAATATTTTCTATTTTCTGTACTTCTATTTTTGCTTCTTGTTTTATTTTATTTATTTCATTCTTTCTGCCTATTTCTTCGTTTTCTTTCATTATTCTTACCATAGCCACTAAGCTATCTTCTAATTTAGCTGATTCTTTTTCTAGCATTAGGTTCAGGGTTTCTCCTATTTTCTTATATCTTCTTCCTAGATTAGAAAATACTATGTTTATTTTTATTCTTTCTAGGTTTTCAAAGGTTTTTTCTTCTATTACATATTCTTCCTTATTCATTTATAATTTGTGTTGTAATTTATATGTTAGTTTTTGTAATTCTGTGTATAGGTAGAATATCTCCTTTCTTTGTGCTAATATTGATTTATGGCATACTCCTGCAAATATGTTTTCACTAAGTCTTTGTTCCCTATGTGTAATTTCTTGTCTTTTTTGTTTAATTATTTCTGTTAGTTCTTCCTCGTACTTATTCATTAAATATTTTATTATAATATTCCTTTTTTAAAGGAATTAGTCTTTTTATTTCTTTTACGTTTTCTATTATATATTCGAGATGTTCTATATCTTGGGTTTTTTGATAATCTTCTATATTTTCTTTTATTAAGTTATTTAATCAATTTATATTTTCTACAGTTTTTTTTCCAATAACTTAAATATTCGTGATTAATCACTAGTATGAATATACTATTTCTAGATCTAAATATCTTTTCCAATCGTCATCCATATTTAGATTGTCTAAATCTATCTCATACCATTGTTGTTCTAATAAATCGTCTATTTTATCAAATATCTTTTCCCATATATTTCTTCTTAATTCTATTATTTTTATGTCTTTTAGTGCATATAGAACTAATGTTTTATAGTTATTTATCATTTCGTTATGTAAACTAGTCATTTTATGATGCTTTTATCAATTATTCCCTCTAATAATATTTTATGATAGGATACTTTTTATATAAGCTTACTATAAACTAGATTATTCTCTGTCATGTTTATTCGTCACTACTAGCATTGTACTAAGCAGATACTTTTCTTCTTTAAACAATATTTCTCATACTTTGGTACTCCCTAACACGGCTTCTTGCCTCAACGGTTTTCCTCTCATGATAGTAGTGTTCTTAGAAGTTTTTCTTCTCTCTTTTCCCATTTGCTAGCAAACTATGTAACATGATTTGAATATTCCAGTATATAGTAACTAATATAAAATTTATTCTACCATAGTCATGATTATCAGGAATATATGAGTTTAGCTACGCATATTCATATGACAGTATATAATAGCATAAGTATATCGGTATACCTGCTTGATAGTTTTCTCGTCAGAGTTAGCTTTGTCCATGATGATTATATCTTTTTATCTAGCTCTGATACCAATTTCGGGACAGATGCGGAATTGAGAAATTATTGCTAAGAGAGAGAGAAGAGAAAGGGATGATTTTATTTATGTTCAAGACTTCTATATATAGAAGTCGGATTTTACATAGTTGCCTTTACTATTTACACAGTAACTTGGCCTTTACTATTTACATAGTAACTTGGCCTTTACTATTTACAATGGCCTTTACTATTCATGAACGACTTTTACTGTTCATGAAGATGACTCTTACTTTACTTTATATGTGAAAACAAAAGACTATACTTTACACCTATCTAATATTGGCCGTTCATTTTATATTGGCCGACACAACTTTACACATATTACAACAAAACAAAATACTAAAATAAAGTAGATGTTGACATAGCTATTTGTACATATCTTCTTTGTAGCTATTTTCTTCTGCCTGTATCTGCAAGCTGTCCTTCCTATGTTAATTCGTTTATTCAAGTTGAACATCTGGGATAATGTTATCTTCTCCGTTGCACTTGGAACATATATGGTCTGGGTATTTATGACCAATTAACTTGCAATATCTGATTAATAATTCTTCTGAAATGAACCCTTTTTTCAAGGCTCTAGTTGTTGGTTGTAGCTCTGGTTTTAATAAAGATAAAATCCATTTCTGGACTTCATCCATATCTGCTTGTCGTAGTTCCCTTGAATTCGCATAGATCATTAGGTGGTCTCTGGAATAATAACTCCAGATAGCATTTCCTTGTAGATAGTTCGTAGCTAATTCTTTAATAATAGTTGATATACCAATTATTCTTTTATTTGCATAAAAGTTAGGTATCTCAACTTTCGGTATCTCTGCTTGTTGCGATATATCTTCTGGTATAATCATTTCCCTGGTCAGGCCTATTTTGACTACCTGGATTAAGGATTTTATTTCGTCATATAATATCTCTACCGGTGCCGTGTAGAATTTAATGAAAAATAAGTTTCCTTTTGTAATCCGTTTGTATGTGATAAAAGCTTTGTGGAGTTCTGGAATTCCACTTATTTCTTCTCTGTCGTAGGTGTATACAGTACTAAGTAATCCATAGTTGTAACAAGTTCTAACTAAGTTCGGATTTGTCTTTGGCTGTGCTATCAGCCGGTTGTATCCTTGTAGTTTTTGAGGTAAATAATCTTGTGTTTTTTCGGTAGAAGTGGTAGATCTTGGTTTGAGGTTTAAGAAAGTTTGTATTTTGTGGATATGGTTGTATATATTTTTATCTTTGTGGAGGCTATTCGCATATGTGGATGTCTGGGGTGTGATACTTGATATCTCAGTGGGTTGTCTTTTTTGGGTAAATGGTTTGTCAAATACTTTGTTCAGATTAGTGTTTGTAAGTGGTTTTGTACTAACTGTTTTGTTTTCTCTTGTACCTGCAGCTGTATTTAACAATTTGTTAATGGTTTGAGTTTTTCGGTGTATTTCAACGTCACCTTTTAGTTCTGGCTGTTTAGAGTCTGTCGAGGGACTTAGCTCCGCATATTTTGAGTCATACTGCTGACTATTAACTGTTTTCTTCAGTACCTGTAACTCAGTGTCTAGACTGTCCACTTTTTGACAAAGTGTAGTCATGGCTGTGAGTATTTTTGCCAATGTTTCTTCGACATTAGGTTTTTCTGGAGAGATAGTCTGCAATGATATTCTTATTAGTCGTGATTATCTCAATTGTAAATGTAAAGTTTAATATATTTAAGACTAATCTTCTTATTTCCTTTGTTGTAACTGAATCTTGTACCTTTCTTGTTAACCACAATTTAACTTGTGTATTATCTGTTCGAACAATAAATTTATTGTATACAACATATGGTTCAAAGGCTAATAAACATTTATATACAGCAAATAATTTTTTTCTATTTATTTCTCATTTTATTTCTGTATTTGAAAATGTACCTGAATAGTATCTACAATGATATTCTTCTTTTTTATTATCATACCTGTATTTTAATAATCCTCCATAGTTTTTATCACTTGCGTCTGATTCTACTATATATGTGAATTTTTCGGTTTCATCGGGGAAACATAACTTTGGTAGTTTTTTACATATTATTTTTATCTTTCTTATTTGCTCTTTATCTTTATCATCAAAATAGTATTCGGTATCTTTCTTTAATTTTATCTGTAATGGTTTTAAATATTATGCTAATTTTGGTATGTATTCTCTTACTTGGTTTACTAGTCCTAAAAATGATTGTAGTTTCTTTTTAGTATCTATCTGTTCATTTATGTTTATCATTTTTTGTACAATATGTGTTTGCATTTTTATACCATTTTTATCTATTTCTATTCCTAAAAATTCTATTTGGTTTTTCATTATCTCTACTTTCTTTTTGCTTAAGCTTATTCCAGAGTATTCTATTATATGTATAAATGTTTCCAATAGTTTTATATGTTCGTCTTGTGTTTTTGAGTATAGTAGTATATCATCTATATATACTATGCAGTTTTCTAGTTGATTAAAATATTTATCCATAAAATGTTGATATCTTCCTGGTGCATTTTTATATCCAAAGGGTAATACGTTCCATTCGTAAAATCCTTGGGGTACAGTAAACGCTGTTAGTTTTTTAGATTCATCTTCTAACTTTAAATGGTAGAATCCTGATTTACAATCAAATTTACTGAAATAGTTATATCCTTGGATTTGTCTTGCTTTTAATATTTTATTTGGTATTGGGTAGTTATATGTTTTAGTTTTGGCATTTAGATTTCTATAATCTATGACCATTCTACTTTACCTCTTTTTTGTTCACTATGCTTATTTACTATGAATGCTGGACTAGAATGTTTACTATTACTTTCTTGTATATAGTTTTTTTCTAGTAATTCATTAATATGCATTTTAAACTCTTCTAAATCATTGAAATTATATTTTAAAGGTTTTTGGGTTATAATAGTATTTTCTTCCACTAGTTCTATCTTAACTTTTGTTTTGTGATTCTCCCATCCTTTTAATGGTTCTTCACTATATAATGTTTCTAATTTATCTTGTATTGCTTTCATTTTGTCTATTGAGAATATAATTAATTCTATTTTATGGTCTAACTGATTTGTGTTTTCTAATTTTTTGTTTATTTTTTCACTTCCTTTTATCCATTCTGTTGTTTTTCTATTTTTATTATTAACTCTTTTTGCTCCTACTTTGTTGTTACATGGTGTTGTGAACCACCAATGTGTTTTTGTTATTGTATGTGGATATAGGTTTATTAAAAAAAGCATTCCTAATAACATATCTTTTGCTGTTAGTTCGTAATTATATACTTCTTCTATTGTTAATATTTTATCCATATTTGTATTTTTATATTTTTTGCTTTACGTGTAATCATACTACCTTCGTTATTAAATCTTGTTACTACTATTGGTGTTTTTAGCTTTTCCAATTTTTCTTCTGGTAAACAGTTATATTTACATATATTAGCTTCTGCTCCTGTATCTATCATTGGTGTGTAATATCTATTATTATATCCTTCTACTATTATTTTTGCTAGTATATATATCTTCATTTCATAGTTCCTCCTTTTAAACTCTTTTTATTGTTATTTTCTTATTATCATATGTTATTATTAATTGTTTATTTTCTATACTGTATGGCTTCATTTTTTCTAACCATTTGATTCCTAATATTATATTTTTTTCTTGGTGTAGTTCGAATTTTATTTTTATTGGTATTCCTCCTATAATTATTTCCTTTTTTACTATTTCTTTAGTATTTACTAATGTTTTTGGTAGATCTGGACATGACTGATTTTTTACTTTTATCTTATCTTTCATAACTAATTCTTTTGTTATGTTATTTTCTTCTTGTCCTATCTCTATTAATATTAAACATTTTTGTTGATTTATTATTCCTGCTATATAGTATTGGTTTAATTCTTCTTTTTGATGTTTTATCATTTTTGTGGATGATTCTTGTATTTCTGGTTCGTAATTTATACTTGTACTTGGTTCATATCTTCTGCTACCTGATATGCTTAATCTTGGTTCATAGTTTATTCATTTAGATGTGCTTAATCTTTCTTTTACTATTTCTAAATCTTCGTCAAAATCTATTTCTTTATAACTATATTCATTTTTGTCTATCAGAGTAACTATTTTTTCAAAGGGGTTTTCTATCTTTATCCTATTTATTTTATTTTTTGTTGTTACTTTATGTTTAGTAGTTAATACATACAAGTTTTTACATCTTGCTGTAAATATTTTACTGCCTGGGGCTAGTTCTATTCCTGACATTTTCTAATATAATACTAAAGATTTATCTATATTTTTATCTGATACATCTAATGAATAATTAGCACTTATTATAAATTTAAACTTTTGGTATATTAAATTTCCTTTAACTGCGCTTATTATGCTTTTTTCTATAGGTTCTATTATCCTATCGTCTGCCAAATATATTTCTATTGGTGTATCTATTTGTCACGACCCAAATTTCTCGGTCATGATGGCACCTACAACCCCCGGTAGGTGAACCAATCCCCGTAGCCCAGAACAGTTAGTAATGGGCTACTATCTAGCAATTAGAGGAACAAGACAAATAAAATAGATAACAGGTATATAAATATATACATATGCGGAAACTAAACCAACCCCAAGACCTGTTATCATAGTACAGAGCCAAAACTACATACATGGAGTGAAAACTATCCAAAAGAATATATACAGATGTCTCTGAATGGTAATAGAGTACATAAAACAGAAGATAAACTAAAGCTAAGCTCCGATCGCCAAGAGCTCACCCTCAGCCTGAAGTAGTCTCCAACAGATCTCCAAGCACGAATCACAACGGTCTAACGGCGATGGCCCCTGCTAGGATCTGCACCCAAAGATGCAGGGGGTAGGGGTGAGCACCAAATGCGAAGCATAAGGTACCCAGTAGGTATCATAGGCCGACTGGGCACATATAAGATAAAAGAGCAGTAATAGACAGAGTAGAAGCAAGTAGTCACAGAAATCAATGAAAGGTACACAGGAACTAGCCCAGAGGGAAACCAACAGAACCACATATGAGGCTAGTAAGTAGAATATACACACCAAAGGCACAGGTGAAAGTAAGAAACAACGCACCTGGGGTCCTTGCAACAACAGTGTATACAAGATAAGTTTACGAAATGGACGGTATACCGGTAACGTCAAGTGTAAGAAGAAGAGAGAAAGAGTAATGATAGGCATGCTCAGAAACATGAATCAAACTCAACTAATCATATCAATCTCAATCCAGAAACTAACAGTCTAGCAGTGACCTACCTCATACTTATCCATAATAGAGAACAACTCTATAAGTAAATAACAAAATCTACCTACAGTCCCCCGGCCGCCCATACAACCGAGGAACACAAACAAGTAAAAACAAACCCTCCGGCATCCCATACTACCGGAGCGTACAATCAGCAAACAGCAAACAAGGGTGGAACCTCGAACAATGAATGATATGATGCATGAAGATCTCAAGTGCCATAGTATCTCTGTATGTACCTCCTCCGGCGCCGATCCGGCCCAGCAGGTAGGTTCCATGGAAGGACTCTGCCCGTATACCTCTACTCCCCCGTATACCCCTCTTCCGGCACACGCAGCCCGTAGCCCCTGGCCCGGATAGCAAGGTCCATGGAGGTCCCAGACCCCATACCAAATCTCAGTATCAGAACATGTATCAAGATAGAGACCCAGTCTCGATATCAAGATAGAGACCCAGTCTCGAATATGCATGCCCAGACCCTGTCCAGGACTAAAAATAGTAGGAAAATGTCTCAAAAACCCCTCCAAAGGTGCCCGGGCGTAGCCGGGTCTAAACAGTAAAAAGTCATCTTAGGTGCTCGGTCCGACCGAGGCTAAAAATCATCTCAAGTAACAAGAAAACTCAACTAGCACCCCGGCCCTGCCGAGTCTAGCGATAATCATAAAACTGATGATTTTAAACATAATTTTACTTTCTTGCCCAAAATCTCCACAAGTGAAATCAACCATTTCCAAATCATTTCCATCAAAAACGGGCCCCCCGGGCCATGCAAGGTTTAGAAAACAGTGCCAGTAGGCCCGAAGCCAAACCACAGTAAAACATGGATAAAACCTCTTTCATATGCATGGAAATGGTATGATCACACACAATAGCTGCCCAGCAGCTTACAATCAACCTATCGACCCTGCACAGGCCCACAGCTACTCAGGCAAAGCATAACAGCTAAAAGGAAATTATATGCCCGGGACTTCGCGGACATGCCCCAACGAATTCCCACCTTTCTATTGTTCCAGAGTCCAACAAGGCCTCACAGGACCGCAAGGGTAAATAAAATATAGTCGGCCTACAAGCAACGGAGAACAAATATAGGTAGGCGGATATTTGAAATAAGCGGTCGAGTCTTGTGGTTTACCAACCTAATAACCAACCAAAGGATGGCCCATTATACAATGTTATTTTTAGTATACGGAGTCTAGGGAAAATAAATCGAACCTACCTGTCGTCCGACGACAAGCTGCTGGAACAACGATGTCCAAAGCTCGAACCACTCCGAGAAAATTCAAAACTAAATCGGAATCGGATTCGGATTTGGGACGGAATAACTTGACGTAAATGATTGACTTACTTTATCAAATATATTTTTCTCACAACAAAACCTCTCACGTGAATGAGTATTTAATACTGTGCATAATTGTATGCAACAGTAATATACATATATGTATAGATACCTTCAGCAAGGTCAAAATGCCCACTTTAATGTACTTAGTATGCAATTTCATCAAATGCTGCCACTTCTAAATATACTAGTGCTGCCTTCACCTTCCACTTACACGTGGGGGTGGAGGTGGCAACCAATTTCCCTCCGTTAGGTATATATTCGGGTATTGCATAAATTCGTGGTAAAATAAATATAGTATTTTAAATATACAATAATTATTAGAAAATCATTTCCAATAAAACCTACTATATTATAATAATAATTTTCAACATAATTAAATTTACTATCTCCGTTAAAATATTACGGAGTATAAAAACTTTATAAAATAAATACTTTCAAATACGCCCGATTTCGACACTCAAGAGTTCTCTCAGGATCCTCCCTTATTTTATCACTGTTTTAGAACTGAAATGGCATTTTAAAACGTGAAATCGAGGCTTAAATCGAGTTTAACCCGACCCGGTTCGCGTCCCGGTTCGCAACCCGTTTTCTGCCAGACAGTCCGCGGTAAAACAGTCATAACTTTTTACTCCGAGATAATTTGGACGTGCGGTTTTGTGCGTTGGAAACTAGACTCGTAAACCTTCGATTTGGTATTTCGGGGGACTTCTAACTCTTTATATATTGGGAGAAAAGTCCTGATACATTTGACCCAAAGTTCAGGAAATTTGTTAAAGGTCTTACGATATCTTTTGTCGATTTGCTTGACTTCAAAACTTAAACGTGGAAATGACCGGAAGGGTCATTACATCACCCACTACTAAAAAGGGCTTTCGTCCTCGAAAGTCAAGGTCAAGGGGGTACCTGAAGGCTAAAATAGCTGCGGATACTGATCCCGCATATCTCTCTCGGTCTCCCAGGTAGCCTCCTCGACTGGACGGTGCCTCCACTGAACCTTAACAACCGGGATCTCTCGAGACCTCAATCTCCTGACATCTCTGGCCAAAATAGCTGCCGACTCCTCAACAAAGGCTAAACCCTCATCCAAACTGAACTGAATCCCACTGCAACACATGAGACTCATCTGGTACATACCGACGCAGCATCGAAACATGAAATACAGGATGTATAGCTGAAAACATCGGAGGTAAGGCTAACTGATAGGCAATGCTACCAACCCTCTGCAGAATCTCAAATGGCCCAATGTACCTGGGGCTAAGCTTGCCCCACCTACCAAATCTCATCACGCCCTTCATGGGTGATGCACAGAGGAACACCAAGTCACCGACACTAAACTCCAAGGCACGAAGCCTACGATCAGCATAACTCTTCTGCCTGCTCTGAGCTGCCCGAAGTCTGTCCTGAATCACTCGGACTCGGTCTAAGGAATCTCGAAGCAAATCTGTGCTCTGTGGCCCAGCACTAAAGCCATCAAACCAACCTACCGGTGATCTGCAACTCCTGCCATACAAAGCCTCAAAAGGTGCCATGCCGATACTCGAATGGAAGCTGTTATTATAAGCAAACTCTGCCAAGGGAACAAACCGATCCCAAGAACCTCCAAAGTCAAGAACATAGGCCCGAAGCATGTCCTCCAGAACCTGAATGGTCCTCTCGGACTGGCCATCTGTCTGAGGGTGGAAAGCGGTGCTAAGATGAACCTCTGTACCCAAATCTCGCTGAATAGCCCTCCCGAACTGAGACGTGAACTGAGTGCCGCGATCTGAAATAATAGAAGCTGGGACCCCATGCAATCGGACAATCTCACGAAGGTAGATCTGAGCTAACCTATCTGCACCATAAGAAGTCTGAACTGGCAAGAAATGTGCTGACTTAGTCAGCCTATCAATAATCACCCATATGGAATCAAACCCACGAGAAGTACGGGGCAAACCAACAACGAAATCCATAGTAATCCCTTCCCACTTCCACTCAGGAATGGGAAGTCGCTGCATCAAACCACCAGGTCTCATGTGATCGAACTTAACCTGCTGACAGTTCAAGCACCGAGATACAAACTCCGCTATATCCCGCTTCATACCACTCCACCAGTAAAGCTGCCTCAAGTCTCTATACATCTTTGCTGCGCCAGAGTGAATGGAATATCTAGTACAGTATGCCTCACGAAGTATCAACTGAATCAAATCACTAACCCTCGGAACACAAAGGCGACTATCATACCTCAGAACCCCATCTGAATCTAGAGTAGCCCGACTGGTCTCACCCTGAACAACCCGATCACGAAGGTCACACAACTGCTGATCCTCAAACTGACGGCTCTGAATCTGATCAACCAGAGTAGAACGAACCTCGATACTGGCAAGAACTCTGCTAGGATCTAACAAGTCAAGCCTAACCAAACGATTAGCCAAGGACTGAATGTCCAAGGCCAATGGCTGCTCTGAAACTGAAAGAAAAGCTAGGCTACCCATACTCACTGTCTTCCGACTCAAGGCATCCGCTACCACGTTTGCCTTGCCCGGATGATACAGAATAGTGAAGTCATAGTCCTTCAGTAACTCGACCCATCTCCTCTGCCTCGAGTTTAACTCTCGCTGACTCGTGATATACTGAAGACTACGGTGATCGGTGAAGATATCACAGTGAACTCCATATAAGTAATGCCTCAAGATCTTGAGCGCAAAAACTACCGCCGCCAACTCTAAGTCATGAGTGGGGTAGTTGCGCTCGTGAACCTTCCGCTGCCTTGACGCATATGCTATTACTCGACCCTGCTGCATCAACACACAACCAAGACCAACCCCAGAAGCATCACAATACACGGAGAAGCTCTGACCCTCAAACGGCAAAGTCAAAACTGGAGCTGAAGTCAATAAGGCCTTAAGCCTCTGGAAGCTATCCTCACACTGATCCGACCACTGAAATGGGACGTCCTTCCTAGTCAGCATAGTCAAGGGTGCTTCTATGGAAGAAAATCCCTCAACGAACCGTCTGTAGTAACCCGCTAGCCCAATAAAGCTGCGAACCTCGGTAACAGTAGTAGGTCTAGGCCACTCACAAACCGCTGAAATCTTTCCCGGATCAACCCTAATCCCATCCTTAGACACCACGTGCCCTAGAAATGCAACTGACTCAAGCCAAAACTCACACTTTGAGAACTTGGCATAAAGCCGATGATCTCTCAAAGTCTGGAGTATAACCCTCAAGTGATGCTCATGCTCATCTCTACTACGCGAGTATACCAAGATGTCGTCTATAAAAACTATCACAAACGAGTCCAAATACGGGCCAAGAACTATGTGCATCAAATTCATAAAGGCTGCGGGGGCATTAGTCAACCCAAAAGACATCACCAGGAACTCATAATGGCCATAACGTGTCCTGAATGCTGTCTTAGGGACGTCCTCCGCCCTAATCCTCAACTGATGGTAGCCAGACCTCAAATAAATCTTCGAAAACACGACTGAACCCTGAAGCTGGTCAAACAAATCATCAATCCTCAGCATCGGATACCTATTCTTCATTGTCACCCTATTCAGCTGCCGATAATCAATACACATGCGCATCGACCCATCCTTCTTCTTCACGAAAAGAACAGGAGCACCCCACGGTGACACACTAGGTCTAATAAACCCCTTAGCTAACAGATCCTGGAGCTGCTCCTGAAGCTCCCTCAACTCAGCAGGAGCCATACGGTAAGGAGGAATAGAAATGGGCCTAGTGCCCAGCTCTAACTCAATAGCAAAATCAATATCTCTCTCAGGTGGAAGGCCTGGCAGGTCGGTAGGAAATACATCGAGGAAGTCTCTAACCACAGGAACAGACTCAGGGGAAGTAGAGTCAGCACTAACATCTCTGACATATGCTAGATGAGCTAAACACCCACGGGCAATCAACTTCCTAGCTCGAAGACAAGAGATGATCCCAAATGGTGCATGGCTAACAGAACCCTGCCACACAACCGGGGATACACCGGGCACGGCTATGGTAATGGTCTTGGCATAACAATCCAAAACCACACGATGAGGGGATAACCAGTCCATGCCCAGTATCACATCAAAATCTAGCATATCAAGAATCATCAAATCACCCCAAGTCTCTGAATCACCAATAGATAACATACAGGATCTCACAATCCGATCCACTACTAAAGAATCTCCTACTGGGGTCAAAACAGAAACAGGAACAGATAATGGCTCACTAGCCAACCCCAAAAAAGGCACAAAGTAGGCAGATACATATGAACAAGTGGATCCAGGATCAAATAAAGCCATAGCAGACTGATGGCACACAGAAATCGTACCTGTAATCACAGCATCTGAGGCCTCTGCCTCTGGTCTCCTAGGGACCGCATAAAACTGACGACGACCTCCACCTGCCCAACCGCCATCCCTACCACCTGCTCTACTGCGTGGTGCACTACCTCTAATCTAACGACCACCCCCTCTAGCCGGGGGCTGAACTACCCGTAAAGGCTCGGCCAACTAAATTGTACCCTGCTGAGGGCAATCTCTAGGAAAATAACCTATCGCACCACAAGTAAAACAATCCCCTGACGGCCTACTCAGTCAAGATGAACCAGTAAATCCCGAATGACCACCACGACCTGATGCCCCAGAAACTGTACCCCTCGAAGACTGGCCGCCATAGCCCTGATGGCTGCCCTGACCCTGCTCGAACTGGGTACTACCGAAGGTCTGAAAGGAAGCCTGCACCGGTAGGCTGGACTGACCCTGGTACTGCTGTGGCTGATAACTCCGGCTCCACTGGCTAGGACCTCTACCACCATATCTGGAACCACTATAGACACCCTGATGTCGAGGCCTCTTATCTCTGGACCCCTGATCATGTTGCTGTAAGTCCTCCACAGTGCGGGCACAGTCTACAATGGCCTGGAATGACCGACCACTGGCAATCAATATCTCAGCTGGCTGCCTGATCTCTGGCCTCAAACCCCATACAAATCTGCGAATCCTATCTGCCTCGGTAGGAATAATCATAGCTCCGAACGGTGCTAGCTGATGAAAATGAAAATGGGTCTCATACTCTGAGATAGTCGTAGACCCCTGTACAAGGTAAGTAAACTGCTCCCTGCGATGCTCCCGATCACTCTGGGGTAGGAACTTGGCCATAAAGTCCTCGTAAAACTCAGACCAGGTCAAAGGAGGTGACGACGGTGGTCTACAAGCAACCTGAGCCCTCCACCATAACTTCGCTGGGCCCTCCAACTGATAAGTAGTATAACCAACCCCGTGAGTCTCCAACAAACCCAGATGATGCAACATCTCCTCACAGGTGGTAATAAAGTCATGTGGATCCTGTCCAGAAGTACCCGCAAATCTCGGAGGTGCTAACCTCAAAAACCTACCCAATGCCTTCTGCTCTGACTCTGTCATAGCTGGGCGAGGAGCAAGAGGCTGTGCAACAGATGGGACCGGAATAACCTCCGCACGAGGAGCCATAGTAGCAGGCTGCGCTCCTGAGCTTTGTGCACCCAGGGCTGCCCCCTGAGCGGATGTCTGCGCTACCTCGGAAGGCCGCTCTCCAATCACACCCAAAAGCTGTAATAGTAATCCCCGAATATCTGGAGACTGAGCTGCGGCCTAGAGCTGGCTCATAAGTGGGCCTGGAGCTGGGTACTGGAGCTTGGTGGTACCTGGGCTTGCCTCCCCTGAACCACATGCTGCTCGGGCTCTATCTCCACGCTAGCAGCTCTAGCAGTTGCCACTGATCGAGGGCGTCCTCGACCCCTAGCTGGAGTGGGAGGCTCATCTTCGCGTGATGCCGATGATCTCGTACGAACCATCTGCGAAAGAATGAAGTAGAACAAATGAGATTTCCAGAAACTTCAAGGGTTCTACGCACGACACAGAAGCAATGAAAGAGTCAAATTTCCTAAAATGTCACTGTAGCCT
>QJPP01002438.1:0-47684 GCA_003996215.1 Jaltomata sinuosa | reverse complement strand
ATAATAGATAATTTAAAGGATCAAGGGTGCGAATTTTAACGGAATTGAGAAGATAAAACTTACATTAATGATGGAGGAACGATCAAGGCCAAGAAAATCCTAACCTAGCACCAAGAATTGAACCAACAACGAGCGTAGGTGAGTTTGGAGCTGATAACAATGGTGGAAATTGGTTTTGAAGTGTTAAAATGAAGGGGAATATTATATACTACCCAAGGGTCCTTCATCACGATTGCAAAAGGACCCCTGACGGTCACGATGACCAAGATGGATAGACCATCGCGATCGTGAGGACTAGCCACGCGGTCGCGAAAAGCATAGATGGAGGGACTACATCGCGGCCGCGACGATGGACTTCGCGATTGCGAAGAGCAAAGGTACCAGGTCCAAAGGACCTTTATCGCGATTGCGTGAAGGGCTTCGCGGTTGTGATTAAGGTTTGAGTCCTGTACCTATAATAGCTACCAGCAAAAAACTAGGAGGGAAAAAGTCTTTGGATGGGCCCATACGACTCATCTGAGACCCCGCGTACACAAATGAACTATGCTACTTAACTAGAAATGGTGTTCTGGATCGAATAGAATCAGTGAAAATCCCATCGTAGTTGATTCAATAAAAAGTGACTCCGCGCCCAAATATCAACCTTAGGCCAAATATTTCCAAAATGGAACTCAATGGCCAAAAATAGGTCTTAAAGCCTCGGAACCTAAACCAATGGTCCCTCTAGCCTAAACTCGATGTTCTGGAGCTAACAACGCCAACAGAATTCCCATCTGAGGCCATTTTCTGCTAATGTTGACTAAAGTCAACCATACAAGCCCAACTGGCCTAAAAACACAAAACAAGAGATATTTCCATGCTGAATAGCTCCGGTATCCTGAACAAAGGTCAAACTAGACCAAAGTCCATGCTTCGGAGCACGTTCACCAAGAATGTTGACTGAGGTCAACGATTTCAAAAGCCTAAAGCTATAAAACAAGGAACGGCCAAAAAGACCAAACAAATAGCTTGAGCACCGAACTACCGATCCCAACAAGCTATAAATGACTTGGAACTACTACAGGCAACCTCTAATAGTACAAGAAAGGCGAACACGCATAAATGATCAGAAGGGTTATTACATACTGTTAGACCCAAGGAGCTCTGCGAATGTGATCCATTAGACAGTAATAGAGAAATGGGTTTGATAAACAAAGTCATTCATGCTGCAAGAATCCTATCAGGGTTCAACATGGCAAGTGAAATGACAAAAGGAGAAATTACGCTCCCGATCAATGTAGGAGGAGCAATCAAAGAAACCACCTTTTACGTGATAGATGGAGATATGCGATACAAGGAAAATGTTTACTATGGACAAAACCTAGTACACGAAGACGGATAAAGAGATTGTAACACCCAAAAATATTTAAACTAGTATTTTTATTATCAATTGACCATTTCCTAATAATAAGAATAAGTTCTACTTCGCACTTTCTAAATTCAATTTTTTGTGATATATGAAAATTTTCTTATCTTAAATGCTGATAGTATTTTAAGGAATTGTCTTGGGTAATTAATATAAACTACTATAACTATAATTATCTTATATATTGTAATACTGCATAAGTTTAAACATATGTACGACTAAGGTAATTTCGAAGGCTTTTTTTAGAAATGTGAAGATGAGGGTGAATATGAGCCTAAGTCTAAGTATCCAACTATACTAAAGTGGAAAATATAGTTTGAAATAATGATACTTGAAAAGGCAATTGAATTTGGGAATAAGATTTTCACCTACTTTCTAGAGCTATGCGCTTCACCTACTAGCGTAAATGTCCTACGTGTTTATATTTTCTACGTGGTTAAGTTATTTATTTTTTATATCCTACTTGCTTGAGCTACTTGTATATTTATCCTAAATTAAATGGGTGGGATGAAGGAAACAAGTCCCAAAACTTAAAATCTATTAGTCATAGGCCCAAAACTTATAAGATATCAAGTAGGTGGATCACCTACTTTGACTTCTTTTTAGCCCAAATTGAAATAAATTAAAAGAGTGGGCTGGGTAAAAGGTCAAGGCCCAAAACCCATCTGAAATGAGCTTATATATATATATATATCTAAATTTATATATTATTCTATAATTAGAACAACTCATAAAACACTTTCTCTTTGAATCAAAGAAAAGAGAAAGAGCAGCCCCTTACTCTCCAATCTAGAGCTCTTACTCTTTCAAGTTTTTTCAAGGATTAAAGACAAGTTTTTGGATATATTTTATCATGATTTTAATATTATTATGGTGGTAGACATCAATTCTACATATTTTGGGAGTTTGGGCAGCCTTTGGAGAAAGAAACTCTTTGGCAGCCCCTTTCAACATAGTAGTGTATTTGACTTATTTTCTTGTTGTTTTAAGGTATTGTTGTAAATAGAAAAGTTTAGAATTGAAGAGGTGTAGTATTGGTATAAAATTTATAGAAAAATAAATGTAATTTCTGCTCCCCATCCTTTATTATATATGAGAAGAAAGAGGCAATTATAAACGTAATTATTGTATGAACTCATGGGATAGTGATCGAAAGCAGCGAGCTTGAGTTATTCTGCTTTTGTTGGACTTTTTGATGTCTGTATTATATGTGTTATTGGATATATTGGTTGAAAATTTCATAGTTGGGGTTGGTTGCAACTGTTTTGGGATTAGAATCGGAGGCTGTAATGATACAATGAGTTTTTAATTATTATGCGGGCATGCTGCCTATTTGATTATGCTGGATTATTCTGCATGCTCCACATGGTTATTACCTACTATAAATATGTATATGTGTCTAAAATATGATTGTAATAATATAATTAAAGTAGAAAGAATCATAAGTATAAAAAGAGAAGAATCATAAGTATAAAAGGAGTCTGATGAGTAAGTCGCTCGCCTAATAGTTGATATGTTGTTGATATGTCTAGAATGTATTTGTGGACTCTTTGTAATAGTTGTGCTACTTGATTTTATGTATGTTATCTTCTAGAAGAAAGGGAGTACTGTCCACTGAAATTTCCCGAACCCAAAATCGAGGTATGTACGACTAAAACCTCCTTCACCGCAAGAAATGATCCTACATCACATGTTTCTCTACAAAGGTATATATAGTTTATATGATTTATATAGAATGATATTTAATTATTACGTATCCTATAGTTCATAGTTATCATCCTTGCATATCAGTTGTTCAATGTTCATACTTTCAGAGAGTTCAAACTAATCGTTAGAAGTCAAAGTATTCTTATAATCATCAGAGCTATATATGTGCCTTTATTTGTATTCCATAAAACTCATATAGTACATTTGTTATATGTTTCTAGGGATAATTCACTTTTCATAGCATATTCATCATCTATACAATGAATACATATCCATATGATTCATTTGAAATAGAGCAAAGTTTACTAATTGATTCACTTAATCAGAGATTATCATCGGTTACCCAGAGTTCATAAATGATCATTCAGAGCTTACTATTTGTACATTTGATTTTGTAGTGTAATTAATTATTCAAAGGTCTTCATGGCATTAATTATTTAAAATACAAAATAAGCTATGGGGGTGGGGGGGATGGCCAGAGATGTTATATTCACTTGACTCACGATGAGATATTGCCTTGTACACATGGATGAGACCACAGAACCTCAGAATTGAGTCTATGGGCATACCAGCCTATTACGGCTATATAACCTCAGAGTAAAGCCATTTAAGGCATATCCACCTGCGTCTGACCCTTAGAGTTGAGCCTTTATGATGTATGTTTAGAGATCATAGACTACGAGCTAATAGATCAAATATAAGATTTAGACATAATAGAGTTTCTATGCCTCTAATATGATATAAAGCCCTCGAGGCTTACTTTAATCAGAGGTTACTATTGGTCCATTCAAAGGTATATAATTTACATTTTTCCACATATAATTATAACATTTGATCCCATAATAATAAAAAACTCAGAAGACACTTGTATAATAATTTTAGAGTAATTTTATATGATTTATAGTTTTATAGGTTACTTCCTGGCACATGTAGATCTCAGTTGAGCACAATATTGATTCTTTCATTCTGTTATCTTATATATACTTGTTATTTTGTCTGCTTTACATACCAGTACATGTTATATATATACTGACACCCCTATGGTATTGGGTGCTGCATTCTTTTAAATACAGAACTAGGCACACAGAGTTGCAGACCTCCTTAGTAGGCACTATCGTATATTAGCAGAGCAGTCAGTGAGCCACATTTTCTCCTGGAGCCAGTATAGAGATATTACTCTTTTTTCTTGTATATATTTACATAGTATGGGTATGGCGGGGTCCTGTTCTGACCACTTGACAGTTGCATAGTTTTTACTTTTTTAAATTCTTCGTGGATACTACAGTACAATTGTTTTGTATCAGTTGATCATAGGCTATGGTATATACATGTATCATTCTTCTCAATTGTCACTAGTACATTAAATCTTTGATATATCAACTGTCTTAGATTATTTGCATGGCATATATGTATATATGGTACTTGTCTGCCCATCCATAATTAGGGCGTGATATATATAATTAAAAAATGAGAGATATTTATTAGACTTAGGCAATCAACTTTTCAATTTTGGACATTCACTTTTTTAAATATATATCAAAGTGATATATATCACTTTTGTATTATAAACTTCCACCTCCTCTCAATATTTTTGTTTCCTCAAGCCTAAGAAAGCCCTATAATCTCTTCTCATCAGATTCTCCTAGATAATCAACCAGCAAAACTTATTCATTTTGACTGAAACTCAATAAACACCCTCCTTTGTGATAAGTGTGCAAAACTCATTTTTGAACTATATTATTGTTAGTAACTTTAGTATATCTCATTTTGTAAAAATCTATTTTAAATACACACATATATTTTGAAAAGCTAACACATAGATCTACAAGCTTTATTTGAATACCAAAGTCTGGTTTTACTTATGAATTCAAAAAGGGGACACAATAGAGGATACGTCTGCCCAGTTTTTTCAATTTAGAAAACTTACACGTACTACTGTTAGTATTTTGAGGATATCTTTTTTTTTTACAAAACTTATTTTGTGTTTATACTAGACTCTTTTAAACCTTAAGACATATACCTAAAATTCTTATGAAAAATAAAGAACCTAGTTTTTTGATTACCTATTTAATATTGAGTCACAACACAAGGGAGTTGGGCTGTCCAAAATTTCTGCTTTGAGATTTTGTATGATTTACACAAATTAGGTTCACTTTTGATGCCTCTCTTGTTTCATTTTAACCTAATGAAATCACTGAATATTAAATAGGTATTTGATTATATATTGAAGGTGTTTATATTCTTATGCGAGCTAAAGGATGTTGTTTAAGGATGTTGACACATTTATTTGGTCTATGATTTGAACTCCTCATGTTGTTGTAGAACTTGTTATGTGTTAAAATCCCAAGATTTTTGTATAAATTGAAACTTGTACCCTCATTATGTGCAAGAGTATTTCATATATTATTTTAAAACTTTTGTTTACTTTCTCGTCACTTTATATCATTGTATTAGCATTTCTGAATTATTGTAAGATATTCGTTAACTTGTTCAATTGTACGGGTTGCTTGATCATTATGTATTCTTGTTGGGACTTGGTCCTTCTTATGGCAGTAATTTGGTAATATATCGACATGTCTCTCAATTCAGATCATTTTCCATCTTGACTTTGGGTTTGTGATTCATCATAATTTTGGAACTTTTCCATTGTAACATTGAACTGGAAAGCCATTTTTAATATGATTCTTGATTCTCTTGATTATTGAGTTTTTGCCCTACTTGATACAAGACTTGGTCCTTAACGATATTTGATTATGATAGGTGTGATGACATGGTGTATATATTGAGCAAAATTTGTTCTTTGACAAACTCTCATAAAATAGTTCTATGAGCTTTCTTGATACTTGAGCTTTTAAACATTGTCATTATCATTGATATTTGGTAACATTTCAAGATTTGATATTTGATACTTTTGATATACTTGCTTAATTAATTTATATATATGTTACATTTGAGATGCCAATAACTTAGAAGTGAATTGGTGAATCTAATGGCTCCAAACCCAATGTTTATGCAACACAAAATTTATGCTTAATAGTAGTTGTTTTAGGTGACATTCAGAAGAATATTTGAAGATTATCATCTAAAGTATACTTTTTGATGCTTTTAAGAAGGTCACATTTGCATATAAGTATCTACATTTTATAGTAATCTTGAGACTTATGTATGATCTATATGTTACACCTATATATGCTATTTCACTGTTACAAAAGGATGCTTATGATTGGTCGGTGAGTGTGCCAAATGCCAAAGCAAAACCACCAGTTCTTAGTTGGGATGATTTTTTTTAAGGAATGTTGTATGAAGTATGTCCCACCTTCTTATTGTGATGCAAAGAAAAAGAAGTTTCTGAATTTAAGGCAAAGGAGCATGTCTACTGCTGAGTATCAACAAAAATTTCTTAAGCTTTTTTGTTATGCTGGAGATATTATTAATGAAGAAAGATATAAGTGTAGGTGATTTGATGATGGTTTGAATGATTCCATCAGAAAGAATGTATCGATCCTACACATGAGAGTTTTTGAAAATTAGTTTCAACTGCTCTTACTTAGGAAAGAGTTGATAAGGAAGAATCTAACAGAAATAAAATCAAATTTAGAAAGCCTAAATGAGATTATGAAAGTCCATCCAAAAGGGGAAGATTTGACAATTCCAAGGCTGGTAGTGTTCATAAGTCAGCTCAACATAAGCAAAACAGATCAAATCATTCTACAACTAGCACTTTAAATTATGACCAAGGCAAGACTCGCGTATCCACTTTTGCACAACATAGAAAGAATCACTATAGTACTTGTAGGAGGGATTTTGGTGCATGTTTTAACTGTGGGAGCTTTGATTATAAATTCAAGGATTGTCCTAATCCTAACCCTATTCCTTTTCTGTGTACTAAAGTCTCAATTCAGAAACCTACTACTTATCCTCCTAAAGAGAGTAGAGGTGAAAGATCCAGGAACACACAAGAACCATATGCAAGTGGAGCTAATAAAGCTAGTGGGTCAAGGTCTATTGTTAGAGCTTATGCTATGATACAAAGGGATGATCAATATGGACCTGACGTAGTTGTCAATAAATTTTACTTATTTGGCTTATGTGTTGTCTATTTGATCCTGGTTCTTTACATTTCTATATTTTCTTATCACTTATTTTTCCTAAAAATATGAAATCTGTGAGATTAAGTATGATGTGCTATTCGAGAGTCCTTTGGGTCATCATGTTATTTGTAATTAAATTTATCGATATTGTCCCTTCATGATTCAAAATCTAGTCTTCCCTGCTGATTTGATTGAAATGCCTTTCCAAGACGTTGATGTTATTATTGAGATGGATTGGCTTTACAAATACCATCCAATAGTGGATTGTAGGTCAAAGCGTGTGACTTTTAAAGATCCTACATTTTCACACATCATTATTCAAGGTGAAAGACCATTGAGATCTAGGATTATTTATGTGGTCTTGGCGAGAAAGATGATTCATCAAGGTTGTGATGCATATCTTGCTCACATGGTTGATACATGTTTGAAGAGTCCTAGTCTCAAGGACATACCTACTGTGTGTGATTTTCTTGATCTCATCCCTGAATATCTTCCTGGGCTGCCCCCAGAAAGAGAAGTTGAATTTCTGATAGAGCTTATTCCTGGAACTTCCCCTATTTCTATCACTTCTTATAAAATGTCTCTAGTAGAATTGAGGGAGTTGGAGGTTTAATTATAAGAACTTCTTGATAAAAGTTTTATCCATCCTTGTATTTCTCTTTGGAGAGACCCTATCTTATTTGTAAAGAATAAAGATGATACTATTAGGCTTTGCATTGACTATCGACAATTGAACAAAATAACAAGCAAGAAAATATATCCACTGCCTAGGATCGATGATTTATTTGACTAGCTGAAGGGTGCTAATTTATTCTTAAAAATTGACTTGAGTTCTAGGTATTACCAATTGTGGGTAAGAGAGCAAGATGTTCCTAAAAATGCTTCTAGAACTTGATACGGTCATGATGTATTTTTGAAGATGCCATTCGGGTTGACAAATGCTTCTATTGTATTCATGGATCTAATGAATCAAATATGTAAGCCTTATATTGATCAATTTGTGGTGGTCTTTACCTATGATATTTTAAATATATTCTGAGAGTAGTGAAGATCATGATAAACATCTCTGAATTGCTTTTTAAATTTTGAAGGAGAAAGGGCTTTATGCTAAGCTTTTCAAAGGTGAATTTTGGCTTAATGAAGTGGACTTTCTAGGACATGTTGTGTCAGTTGAAGGTGTGAATGTGGATCTTAGTACGATTTAAGCTATTGTTGAATGGCAACCACCCAAAAGTCCAACTGAAATTAGAAGTTTCTTGGGTGTAGCAGGATACTATAGAAGGACTCTGAAGGGCTTCTCCATTATAGACTCTCTGTTGACTAAACTTGTGAAGAAGGAAGTAAAGTTTACTTGGGATGATAAATGCCTAGTGAGCTTTAAAACTTTCAAATCCTTACTGATACAAGCTCCTATATATACTCTACAAATTAAAGGGAAAGAGTATGTGATATATAGTGATACTTCTCATCATGGTATAGGTTGTGTTTAATGCAAGAAGGAAAAGTTATTTCTTATGCCTCTCGAAAATTAAAACCACTTGAATTGAATTATCCTACTCACGACCTTGGGCTTACCGCTATAGTGTTTGCCTTGAAATTTTTGAGGCATTACTTGTATGAAGAAAAATGTCATATATTTATTGATCACAGGCGCTTAAAGTTCTAGGGTACATAGAAGGAGAAGAACTTAAGACAATGTAGATGGATTGAGCTCATAAAAAATTATGACTGCATGATTATCTATCATCCAACTAAACCCAATGTGGTTGGAGATGCCTCAAGTCTCAAATCCTTTGCAAATTTATCTTTGAGTCCTTTGCCTTTGTTTCTTAAGTTGAGAGCCATGAATTCTTGTCTAACACTTAATTTTGATGGTTTGGTTGTTTCTAATTTATAAGTCAAACCATTATTACTTGAACATGTGAAAGAAGTACAAAAATTAGATGAGAAGTCCACAAAATTGAACAGAGAAGTTCAAAATGGGGAAAAACTTGATTTCACATTGAGGGAGGATGGTTTCCTAGTTTATCAGAACATGTTATGTGTTCCTAATGATGATAATTTGAGGAGAAATTTTGAATGAAGAACATACTTCACCATATATATGTCACGACCCAATTTCTCGATCCGATGGCACCTACAACCCCCCAGTAGGCGAACCAATTCCCGTAGCCCAGGACAGTTAGTAATGGGCTACTATCTAACAAATAAGCGAAAGAATAGTTTAACAAGCAAAAGTAAGGGAGTAAGATGAGGAGAATAGATAACATGAGTATATATATATACATATGCGGAAACTAAACCAAACCCCAAGACCTAGTATCATAGTATAGAGCCGAAACTACATACATGGAGTGCAAATGATCCAAAACAATATATACAAATGTATCTGAATGGTAATAGAGTACATAAAGCAAAAGATAAACTAAAGCTAAGCTCCGATCTCCAAGAGCTCACCCTCAGTCTGAAGTAGTCCCCAACAGATCTCCAAGCACGAATCACAGCGATCTAATGGCGATGGCCCACGCTAGGATCTGCACCCAAAGATGCAGGGGGGTAGCATAAGGTACCCAATAGGTATCATAGGCCGACTGGGCACATATAAGATAAAAGCGTAGTAATAGACAGAATAGAAGCAAGCAGTCACAGAAATCAACGAAAGGTACACAGGAACTAGCCCAGAGGGAAATCAACAGAACCACATGTGAGGCTAGTAAGCAGAATATACACACCATAGGCACAGGTGAAAGTAAGAAATAACGCACCTGGGTACTTGCAATAAAAATGTATACATAATAAGTTTACGAAATGGACGGTATACCGGTAACCTCAAGTGTAAGAAGAAGAGAGAAAGAGTAATGATAGGCATGCTTAGAGACATGAATCAAGCCCAACTAATCATATCAATCTCAAATCCAGCAACTAACAGTCTAGCAGTAACCAATTTCATAATTAACTGTAACAGGGAATAATTCTGTAAGTAAATAGCAAAATTCTACCTATAGTCCCCCGGCCCCCCATACAACCGAGGAACACAAACAAGTGAAAACAAACCCTCCGGCTTCCCATACTACCGGAGCGTACAATCAACAAACAACAAACAAGGGTGGAGCCTCAAACAATGAATGATATGATGCATGAAGATCTCAAGTGAAATGGTATCTCTGTATGTACCTCCTCCGGTGCCGATTCGGCCCAGCAAGTAGGTTCCATGGAAGGACACTGCCCGTATACCTCTACTCCACCGTATACCCCTCCTTCGGCACACGCAGCCCGCAGCCCCTGGCCCGGAAGGCAAGGTCCAAGTCCGGTGTCAGGATGGAGACCCAGTCTCGAATATGCATGCCCAGACCCTGTCCAGGACTAAAGTAGTAGGAAAATATCTCAAAAAACCCCTCCAAGGGTGCCCGGGCATAACCGGGTCTAAACAATAGAAAGTCATCTCAGGTGCTCGGTCCGACCGAGGCTAAAAATCATCTCAAGTAGCAAGAAAACTCAACTAGCACCCCGGCCCTGCCGAGTCTAGCGTTAATCGTAAAACTGATGATTTAAAACATAATTTTACTTTATTTTACCCAAGAATACTCACAAGTTAAATCAAACCATTTCCAAATTATTTCCATCAAAAAGGCCCCCCCCGGACCATGCAAGGTTTAAAAAATAGTGTCAGTAGGCCCGAAGCCAAAACCACAGTAAAACATGGGTAAAACCTCTTTATATGCATTGAAATGGTATGATCACACACAATAGCTGCCCAGCAGCTCACAATCAACCTATCGACCCTGCACAGGCCCACAGCTACTCAGCAAGCATAACCAGCCTAGAAGGATAATTCTATGCCCGGGACTCGCGGACATTCCCAAAATCCCACCTTCTATGTTCCAGAGTCAACAAGGCCTCGCAGGACCACAAGGTAAATAAAATATATCCGCAAATACTACACACAACGGAGGAATAAAAATAGGCGGACATGAATAAAGCGGTCAAGGTCTGTGGTACCAACCTAATAAACCAACCCAAGGATGCCCATTAATACAATTTTATTCTATATATGCGGAGTCTAGGGAAAATAAACTGTAACCTACCTGTCGTCCGATGACAAGCTTGAACCTCCCCGAAAAGAAGCTCCGAAACAAAATCAAACTTGAACTCGGGCTTGAATAACTTGACGTCGATAATTGATTTTATTTCGATGAAAGAATAAATTATCAAGATATGTTTTTCCTCTAAATTTTATTCATCGCTATATGTGAATAGGTGAATATATGTACGCAACAACTGAAAGCTCCAAAAGTGCTAAAGGAAAAGGATAAGAACAAAGATGTTTGGTCTTTCTGTATGTGTATATGCTGATGACCACTACTAAATATACTAATTGCTGCCTTCATCTTCCACTTACACGTGGGGGTGGTGTGTCAAAAGGACACCCTTCCTTATCCGCCTATTATTGGATGGGGTCCATATTTCTTATATATTCGGATATTGCATAAGTTCGTGGTAAAATAAATATAACTTTTTAAATATACCATAATTCATAGAAAATTATTTCGAATAAAACCTACTATATTATAATAATAAATTTCAACATAACTAAATTTACTATCTCCGTTAAAATATTACAATGTATAAAAACCTTATAAAACAAATACATATACAATTATATCGTAACAAAATATTTTTCATAAACCTTTAAAATATTTTTAAAAAGGTAATAATAATGTAACTTTTTACCAAATTCAACTTTCAAATAAAATATTTTCAAATGCACGCGATATTAATAAAATTCTTAAATTTAAGTTTGCAACTCACCATCGCACGATTTTGATACTCAAGAAATCTCACTATTTCGGAACTGAAATGGCGTTTTAAAACGTGAAGTTGAGGCTTAAATCGAGTTTGACCCGACCCAGTTCGCGACCCGGTTCGCAACCCGATTTCTGCCAGACAGTCCGCGGTAAAATAGTCATAACTTTTTACTCCGAGATCAGTTGGACGTGAGGTTTTGTGCGTAGGAAACTAGACTTGTAGACCTTCGATTTGGTATTTTGGGGGACTTCTAACTCTTTATATATTGAGAGAAAAGCCCTGAGACATTTTACCCAAAGTTCAGAAAGTTTATTAAAGGAACTTACGATCAAACAAATGGACCCGGCACCGAAAATACCGGTCCTGACAAGCCTTAAGTGACTTGGGGCCGCTACAAACAAGCTCTAACGGTTCAAGGAAAAACGTATACGTGGAAATAACCGGAAGGGTCATTACAATATATTACATTCGGAAGGTATTAAAATATGCCAAACCATCAAAGAACACTATTGGTGAAATAGTGTGAAGAAAGGAATTGCAGAATTTATTTCAAAATGCTTAGTTTGTCAATTAATGAAGGAAGAGAATCAGGTCGCACTTGGTTTGCTATAACCCTTGTTGATACCAGAATAATAATAGGAGAAAATAACTATGGACTTTGTTTCTAGACTTTCTTGCACTCACTGAAAACATGATACAATTTGGGTTATAGTGGATAGCCTAACAAAGAGTGATCACTTCTTCACAATCGGGGTGAATTAATCACTTCATCATTTAGCAAAATTGTAAAATAATGAGATTGTAAGACTACATAGAATTCATGTTGCTATTGTATCTGACTGAGACCCAAGGTATACATCTTAATTTTGGTCCAGCTTACAGGAAGCTTGATGTGAGGTTAAAAGTAGTGATTATATTTATAGGTTGCCTCACATTTCACTTATTTTAAGATGCTTTTGAGATTACTTTAAATGAAATACTCTTAGGTAGCTTATCTTGATGTGTAGGTTGAAAAATGAAGAATTTTGCATGGATTTGGAGCATATTGGAGCAATAATGGAGATTTAAAGTCTGAGTAGGAGCTGAGGATGATGATCCAAAGTGTACCAAACTATTCAGTTATTATTAAAAGGAACCTCGTTACGTGTACGGGTTTGGGAACTTTCAAATATATGATCCTAAATTTAAACTGGGATGTTATGATGAAAATTTTTGGAATTTGAAATTTTGTTTGGCTGACATCATCCGCTATAGGGGTATTTTTCCTGCTATAGCGCAATCGTGGTAACATCTGGCAGACCACTATAGCGAGATAATGGAATTAGAAAACCCAGAAAATGGGTTTTATATTTCTGACTTCTCCTCTTCAGTTGCAGAAAAGATGAGGGTTACTGCAAAAACCCTCCTAGGGTGCCTCTTGGCTTAGAAGCAATGGAGGTGAGGGATTTCCATTTGGATGGGGTAAAAGCCACAGATTCTACACCTAGTTCTCATCAGAACTTGCCTCTATGAAGCCAGAAGTTCGTGTTTAGACTTCTACAGTAGTTTCTTGGCATCCAGGTAGGCTAGGTTTAACTGAGTAGTTTAGACTTGATTTTCAAAGCATAAAATTATTGTATATTGATGGGAGATTTCATGCTTAGGCCTTCAGGCATGGAGTCTATATAGATAAACATATCTAATCTTGCTGTTGGGGTGGAATTTTACTGTTTTGAGTAATGTGACCCTGTCTTTGATTGATTTAAATTTATGGGTGTTAACCCGCGGATGACTGGATATGGGTGGGTTCATGGAACTAGTAATGAATAAGTGTGAAGGGGTATGTAGGTCATAGCAGATTCCTAGGATTGGAATAAATGAGGGAAATGGGATGAAACAAAAAGGTTCTGAGTTCGTAGTATTAGGGAATGGATTTCTTGTGGATGAGTGTATACTCATAAATAAGTCCAGTATTGAGATTTATGTATTAATGTGCTTAATTGAATAAGTCAGGAATAAGCTAGGATAATGAACCATAGTTTTGTGTAGGTGATTATTGAATTATTTCCTAAATTATGTTATGTGTGCATGTTAACTATTTAATTAGTATTGCTTGTACAATACATGTTTAGGAAATAAGGGAATTAATGTGAAATGATATCTTGTTGTTAATCTCATGTAATGAACTTGTCTTAAATACTTGTTAGTTTTTACAAGTGTGGTATGTATTCATTATGGTTGTGATTGCTATGATATCTGTGATTCTTTGGTTGGCTCGGGTACCATGCCTAGTACAGATTATTAGTTGGATTGGGTACCATGCCTGGTACAGAATTACTCCTTGGTTGGCTTAGGTACAATGTCTGGTATAGATTCATTTATGGTTGGCTCAGGTACCACGCCCAGTACGGGTTTCCTTATCTATTATTGATGTTCCTTACATGTTGTTTCTTTAAGTGAAATAGGCTTATTTATTATTGATGTTCCTTACATGTTGGTTTTCTGAGTGAACCGGGCTTATCTGTTATTGATGTTCCTTACATGTTGGTTCCTTGAGTGAACTGGGCTTATATGTTATTGATGTTCTTTACATGTTGGTTCCTTAAGTGAACCAGGCTTATCTGTTATAGATGTTCCTTACATATTGGTTTTTTGAGTGAACCGGGCTTATCTGTTATTGATGTGCTTTACATGTTGGTTCCTTAAGTGAACCAGGATTATCTGTTATGGATGTTCCATACATGTTGGTTCCCTAAGAGGGATGAGATATAGTGTTACTTGACATACATATTGGCCTTTGAGTGGCCGGGTCGGTATGTTTAAGAGATTAAGTGGGTTTTCCAGTAAATCGGGGTTATATGTTAAATGCCATAGATGATGTCTTAGGTATCCTTGGGTGGTTTGGGTTACTTGCAAGGTGTGACATAACTATATGTGGTTTGGTTACTTGCACAGTTGAGCATAACTAATTTGGTGGTTGAGTATGATTGATGACATGGAGTCTTATTGGTAGTCATATGGACTTGACTGATTTATGTTGTCTGGTTATATTCTATTACCATTATATAGTCGCAATTCCTATTTTTGGCTAGAGTGACAGGTAGGCTAGCGGCGATGTCTTGGCTAGTTGGTCACAGGGCTAGAGATTGTGCGGTTTATTGTTTGATGGGTTCAAGATGGGTGAGCTTGGAGGGTCTAAGGTTCTTAGGAAGTCAGGTATGACTGGGTTAGTGAATTAAGGCTAGTATTCGAAAAGTTCCTGACTTGGTAGAATGTCAAGGGTAAGGAACCTTAGGGGTTGAATACGCATAACTCATATGCAGTCATATAATAAGGTCTGGCTTGGTAACGAGGAAGGTTTTCTTGTTTATAATAAGACTGGTAGGATCTAAGGATTGTGAGGGGCCCGTGTATGGCAAGGTTAGTGGAGTGGGTTATTCTCTAATGTTTGAGTTGGCAGAAGAATAGGGAGATGAGGCTAGGGGAAGGGTGAATGGAATTCACGAGCAACATATCTGGGTAGTAAGAGTTATTGATAAGGGACCCTAAGTATCTAACTTTTATGATGCATGCTTTCTTTTGGATATTTATGTGATGTTATGTAGCAAATTTGGGTTGACCGATGATGCCTACCAGTACGTGTTATTTGTACTAATACTACTCTTGCTATGCCTTTGGGGTATAGTCTAGTTGCAGGATCAATTGATGTTTCTCAGTGACGTGGATAGCAATCTCTAACAGCTTCTGCTCATCTCTTTCTATGGTGGGAGCTGTGCCTTACTTTTGTCTATTTCCCCTAGTATCTCTTGCACCTATTTAGACTAGTTCCTTGTGAGGGTTTTCCATTGTATTTGTAAAGGATTTCATTGTACTCATGTTTTTGTAACTAGTTTTAAATAATAAAGGCAATTCTTATGTTTTCTTATTGACTTCCACATACCTGTTTTTAATGGGTGGTAAGGGTTCTCCTATCTAGGCAGTTTAGAGTTATGCCGGCATGGCCCGGTAGTTGGGTTGTGACAATTTGGTATCAGAGCCTAGGTTATCGTCTCCCAGTACAAGAGCTAATGTCATATAGAGTCCTGTAGATTGGTTTGTTGACGTCCACATCTAATCTTTGGGAAACTATGAAGCATTCTAGGAAATTATTTCACTTCTTACCTCTTTTCATGCAATCTGTTGCTTGCTTGTATGAGTTGAGTCTAATTGGTATCTCACGATTCCAATTGGTATTTCAATGAGGTAAAAAGATGTCATTTGACTCCGACTGAAATGACACAAGCAAGGGAAATTGGAATCGAGAAGGTTCCAATTGCTATCTGGCCTTAGAGGCTATGTAAATGCATGGATGAATCGGCCAATGGTCATCCATGAGGTGGATAAAGGATAATAAACAGGCCTTGATTCAATAATAAGACCTGAGATTGGTGCTTATGTGTATTTTTATTACTTGAATGACTGTGAATATGTGAAATTTGATTGCTGAATTATTGTAAAAATTTGTGGTTAGTGAAAAGTCATAACCTAATTATGTGTTGATGGTTAGAGAATTAGTTGCTATATGACTTAACTAGAATTGTATGCTAATTGTTATGCATGCACTTATCATTGGTAAAAATTGTAAAGGGATAAAAACTGGTTTTCAACTGTGGGGAAACTTTGGTTTCAGGACAGTGGGACTCGGTTGGGAACCATGGGAAAAAGGGCTATTGTTGCATAATAATGGGATTTATTATTATGAAAGGTTTTCTTGGTGTGTTTCATAACTGCTTTTAAATAATGTGATGCTAAGTTTTTATCTATACATTGCTGAGTTTGGTCTTGAGATTATGTTAAAGACTATAATGTAATTTCATGTGTTAATGTTGAAAATAGAGAAGGAATGAGGGAATTTTTGCAGAAAATGGTAAATTTTCTGGGTTGCTGCTGTGCAGGGAGGGGGAGGGGCAGAGAGTTCACCGTATCAGTGTTTAAGCCATTATAGAAGGATGGACGGGACATAATCTTTGCCCTATTCTCCCCTATTTTGCTTTTCATTCTCAGTGTGTTTTAAATCATCAGTTTGAGCTTCGAGCTACTATATGAATTATAAAAATCGGCTATAGAAGGTTAAAAGCAAGCATTCAATATAAGGATCAATAAAAACTAGTATCCATGTGTTATAAAAGGAAAGGGTAGATATGGTAGTCCTTGGCATAAAGGTTATTTGCTTGATGTGGGTGATATTGCCTATCTGAGGTAACCTATAGAATTAAACATCAGACTTTATTTGACTCAGTGGTTTTTATTGTTGATTGAGTAACTACTTGCATTGTGATGCTAATGTATAGTTAATGAGGAAAACATGAGATTATAGTGGGACCAAGTTTATGGGTAAATGTGAAATTATGATTGCCAATAGAAGGGAATAGTTACTCATGTAGTATTTGGCAAAATGACATGTAATTGGCTGATTATTGTTTGACCTTGCTTATAGGCTTATTTTATGAGAATAATTATTGGCTAATAGTAGCTCTTGGGAAGGGTATAGTTGAATGGTGGAGATTTTGAAATAAGTTAGCTTGTCTATGATTGATGATCCTTAGTGGTATGGTCGGCTGAGGGAGTAGGGTTATTAAATGGATTCTTGAACATTCATATCCCTCTTGTTGATCATGATAAGACCTTGTGTTGCTGCTCATTGAGTGGTGGTGATGTGCTTGTCATAGCATTGGTTAGGGTGTAAGTGTCCAGGTAGAGCTCTCCCTAGGATGAGAGTTGACAGAAATCTCAGGCTAGGAGGGGTTCCAATGGAATTTTTGTGTTGTGTGGTTTAGAGATACTTGGTGTCTTAGGATGTACAGTTTGATGAAATTAAGGTGATAACATTATATGTGATGGACATATCATCCCATAGATACTTTCATAATGGAGTTCGGGTTACTAGAACTCCGGATATAACATTTAACATAAAGAGGTTAGTTTAGAATGTCAAAATATGGGAATTGTGTTGTAAAATTGACCAAAGTTGGGACTACCCAGAGTTACTCCCTTTCCTATGCCTCTATAGCAGAAGGCAGGCTGCTACCGTGGTGCCATTATAGTGGGATTTTTTCCGCTATAGAGAGGCTGCCATAGAGGGATTCAGTTTTTCCTAGCACAAAAAGTTTATTTTATCTGTTACATTTGAAATCTATTCATTCTGGTATATTAGCGAGGTTACCCTACGTAGTTTCATGTGACTCAAAAGAAGGAAAATTCCTTGACCAAGCAGAATAGTAATAATTTTAGATTGAGTTCTTGGTACACCGATGGGTATGATTTTTGATGGTTCATGTAAGTCTGTGATTCATTATCATGAAGAGGGCGTTAAGGTTAGAAATTCTGATTCACTCCTTCTTCCATAATAATGATCATTCGGGATGAACGATGGGTAAGTTGTTATCTATTGTAATGACCTGTTCAGTCATTATTAAAAGGCACCTTGTTATGGGTATGAGTTCAGAAACTTTCAAATATATGCTCTTAAATTTAAATTGGGATGTCACAATAAAAAATTCAGAATTTGAAACTTTGTTTGGGATTACATCATCCCGCTATAGCACCATTGCGATAGTGACGGGTAGGCTGCTATAGCAAGATGACGGAATTAGAAAACCCAGAAAATGGATTTTATATTTCTGACTTCTTCTCTTCAGTTAAAAGGATGAGGGTTACTCCAAAAATCCTTCTAGGATGCCTCTTGGCTTGGAAGTAAAGGAGGGGAGGGATTTCCACTCGTATGGGGTAAAACCCATGGATTCCATGCCTATTTCTTGTTAGAATTTTCCTCTACGGAGCTAGAATTTTATGTTTAGACTTTCCAATAGATGCTTTCGTCTAGGTAGGCTACGTTTAACTGAGTAGTTTATAACTGATTTTCAAAGCATAACATTATTGTAGATTGACGAGAAATTTCATGCTTAGTCCTTCAGGAACAGAGTCTGGATGTATAAACGTATCTAATCTTGCTATTGGGGTGGAATGTTACTATTATGAGTAATGTGACCCTGTATTTGATTGATTTAAAGTTATGGGTATTAACCCTCGGATGACTAGATTTGAATGGGCTTGTGGAACTAGTAATGAATAAGTGTGCAGGGGTAACTAGGTCATAGCGGATTTACAAGATTGGTATAAATGAGTGAAATGGGATGAATAGGAAAGATTCTGAGATTGTAGTATTAGGGAATGGATTTCCTGTGGATGAATGTATAATCATAAATAAGTCCAATATTGAGATTTATGTATTAATGTGCTTAATTGAATGAGCCAGGAACTTGTAGCCATCTAAGCTAGGATAATGAACCATAGTTTTGTGTAGGTGATGGTTGAATTATTTCCCAAATTATGTTATGTGTGCATGTTAACTATTTAATTAGTATCACTTGTACAATGCGTGTTTAGGGAATAAGGGGATGAATGTGAAATGATATCTTGTTGTCAACCTTATGCAATGAACTTGTCTTAAATACTTATTGGTTTTTACAAGTGTGGTATGCATTTATTGTGGTTGTGATTGCTATGATGTATGTGATTCTTTGGTTAGCTTGGGTACCACGCCTGGTACAAATTATCGATTGGCTCGAGTACGAAGCCTAGTAGAGATCATTGGTTAGCTCGGGTACCATGAATGATACATATTTTGCACCGGTTGGCTCAGGTACCACACCTGGTATAATATTACTCCTTGGTTGTCTTGAGTACCACACCTGGTACAGATTCTTTTATGGTTTGCTCGGGTACCACACTTGGTATGGGTTTACTTATCAATTATTGATGTTCCTTACATGCTGGTTCTTTGAGTAAACTGGGCTTATCTGTTATTGGTGTTCTTACATATTGATTTTTTGAGTAAACTGAGATTATCTGTTATTGATGTTCCTTACATGTTAGTTCCTTGAGTGAAGAGGGCTTATCTGTTATTGATGTTCTTTACATATTGGTTCCTTGAGTGAATCTGGGTAATCTATTATGGATATTCCTTACATATTGGTTCTTTGAGTGAACCAAGCTTATCTATTATTGATTTTCTTTATATGTTAGTTCCTTGAGTGAACTGGACTTATCTGTTATTGATATTCATTTCATGTTGATACCATGAGAGGGATGAGATCTATTGTTACTTGACATACATATTAGCCCTTGAGTGGCCAAGTTGTTGTGTTTAAGAGATAAGGTGGTTTATCGTGTAAACCAAGGTTGCATGTTAAATGCCATAGACGATGTCCTATGGATCCTTGGGTGGTCCGGGTTACTTGCAAGCTATGACATAACTATATGTGATCTGGTTACTTGCATAGTTGAGCATGACTGATCCGATTGTTCAGTCCGATTGTGGACTAGGAGTCTTATTGGTAGTCATATGGACTTGGATGATTCATGTTGTCTGGTTATATTCTGTTACCATTATACAATCGCAATTCCTATTTTTGGCGAGAGTGTCAAGTTGGCCAGCTGTGATGTCTGGGCTAGTTGGTCACAAAGCTAGAGGTTATAAGGTGTATTGCTTGATAGGTTCAAGACGGGTGAGCTAGGAGGGTCTAAGGTTCTTAGGGATCCAGGTATGACTTGGTTAGTGAATCAAGACTAGTATTCGGCGAGTGCCTGACTCAGCAGAATGTCAAGGGTAAGGAACCTTGGGGGTTGAATATGCAGAACTCACATATAGTCATATAATAAGGATTGGCTTGGTAACGAGGAAGGTTTACCTATATATGATAATACTCGTAGGATCTAAGGATTGTCAGGGGACTGTGTATGGCAAGGTTAGTAGAGTGGGGTGTTCTCTAATGTTTGACTTGGCAGCTAAATAGGGAGATGAGGCTGGGGGAAGGGTGAATGGAATTCACGGGCAGCATATCTGGGTAGTAGGAGTTGTTGATAAGGGACCCTAACTTTATAACTTTTATGATGCATGTTTTTTTTGGATATTTACATGATGTAATGTGGTGTATTTGGGTCGACCGATGATGCCTACCAGTACGTATTATTTGTGATACTACTCTTGCTATGCCTTTGGGGTATAGTCTGGTTGCATGATCAGTTGATGTTTCTCAGTGACGTAATAGCAATCTCAAGCAGCTTCTACTCATCTATTCCTATGGTGGGAGCTGTGTCTTACTTTTATCTATTTCCATTAGTAGCTCTTTTACCTGTTTAGACTAGTTCCTAGGGAGGGTTTTTCGTTGTATTTTTTAAATGATTTGATTATACTCAAGTTTTTGTAACTGTTTTTAAATATTAAAGGCAATTCTTATATTTTCTTATTGAATTTTGCATACCTGTTTTAAATAGGTGGTAAGGATTATCCTATATAGGCGGTTTAGAGTAGGTGCTTGTACGACCCGGTAGTTGGGTCATGACACAGAGCATGTCCATGAAAAGTAGATCAAGACAGGAGCTTAACAGAGCAAAATGATGAAAAAAGAGAAAAAATGCACTACGAAAGCGCCTTGGGCACTACCCCGAGCACCCCCGTAGTGTAATGAACCAGAAGCAAAAAGTGAGATGCCCAAATGTACTATAATGCTACACAAGGCACCACACAAGGTAGTTTCGTAGGCCAAAATTTTGCCAATTCAACCCAGAACCCTTCTAAACTCTATAAATACTATTTTTCTTCAGACCTTTAGTATCCTCAACATATCCATAACATAGAAGAGTGTAGAGGAACACAAAGGAGCGATTTTGGGGGAGAAAACACGCAGGGACGGGTACCTAAGGGCTTTTACCTAGGTTTTTCTTTTCCTTTTCCTTTGTATGATTGAATCATTGCTTATTCATGAATTATTGCGTTTGTATTCAGTTCAGGAGTAGATAACTCATAGTATCCATGGTTATGGATGAATATGAATGTTTTTGTTTGAATTTTAAGTTAGTTTGACTGGATTTCCACTATTGAGTTGCTCATCTTTTCTTACTCTTAATTGCTTGATTTTCTGGCCAATTATTAAGTACTATCTATGGTTTGTAAGTTGGACTAGGAATATAGAACTTACATTTGCAATAAGAAAAGGTAGAGATTTGTCCTAGAACCCTACTTGGGGAACAATTCACTAACATGGATAGAAATATACCCGTTAGCCTTTCTTAGTTGATACGGAAGATTAATCACATGCACTTTACTATCAACTGACAACTATAGGAATATTGACCAGGTGGTGCACCAGCTTTCAGATTAACTTGAATTGGTCCCCTATCACACGATAACATGGACCATTTGCAAGAAGTTGGCTGCAAATTAGCTCAATTAGCAGAATCAATCAATGTTGAATTCGAATTTAGAGGCTTTGTTGCAAACTCTTTAGCTGATCTTGATGCCTCCATGTTCTATATCCACGAAGTGGAAACTGTTGCAGTGAATTCCATATTCGAATTACATCAGTTGTTAGCCAGGCGTGAAGGGATAGATAAATTAATATCAGTTGTGAAGGAGTTGAAACCTGAGATATTCACCATTGTTGAGCAAGAAGCTAATCACAACGGATTGGTTTTCATGGACCGGTTCACGAAGTTATTGCATTATTACTCGACCATGTTCGACTCGCTAGAGGGTTCAGGTGGTGGGGAATTAGGGCCAGTAATTGAGCAAGATAAGTTGATGTCGGAGGTGTATTTAGGGAGGCAAATATGCAATTTGGTGTCGTGTGAGGATGTATAGCGGGTGGAGAGGCATGAGACATTGGGTCAGTGGAGAAGGTGATTTAACACGGCAGGTTTGGAGCCGGTTCATTTAGGTTCCAATGCATTTAAACAAGCTTGTATGTTGCTAGCTCTTTTCGCTGGTGGGGGTGGATATAGGGTGGAAGAAAACAATGATTGTTTGATGTTGGGTTGGCATACAAGGCCCCTAATTGCTACCTCTGTTTGGCAACTCAACTCCGCTTGTTATCCAGTTCATAACTTGTTTTTTCTATTTAATTTTCTTTTTCTTTTAATCTTCAGATCTGTTCTTCTTTTAATATATTTTGGTTTTTCGTGGATGGAATCTTGTAACTTTTGTGATGAATCTGATCTGTTCAATGTGTATTTATATATAGTGGGTGTTTGGATGGGTTTACAACTTTTCGCTTACAAGTCAAAAGTTATTTTTAGGATTTCTAATTTATAGTTTTTGGCTTAGTTTTGTTGTTTTAGCTTAAAAATAAGTGTCTAGAAGCATTTTTTTTACACTCTAGAGGGCTTAAAAATACTTAAACTAGGTCAATCCAAACAGGTCTACACTAGTTTCCAGAGGAATGAACTACATAAATGGCTCTCATAGGAGCTCGTTTTGCTATTTTGTTCCTTACAAGAAAAATCTTATAAAACTAGTCTTCCTTCTTTTTTATGTATAGAACAACTATCTTTTTACTCCTCTATACCTTAAATATTTTTAAATAATTTTCCATGTACATTTGCCTCTCAATTTCTATTTTTCTTATTTTTTTTGCTCTTTTTTTTCTTTTTTTCTCAACCTTTATTTTTTATTTATTTTTTATTTTTTTTCTTCATTTTTTCTTTTTTTTTTCTCAAAATTTATTTTTTTCCTTTTCTCCACTCATCTTATTTTTTTTCTTCATTTTTTTCTTTTTTTTCTCAACCTTTATGTTTTTCTTATATTTTTTCCCATTTCTCCTCTCAACTTCTATTTTTTTTCTCTTTTTTATTTTCTTTAATTTTTATTTTTTTTTATTTATTTTTTTCTCAACCTTTATTTTTATTTCTTTTATGACATGATCTATAACTTTCGCTTTAAAGTTAATAAATAGCCCAAGGATTTCCAAACAATAAATTACGCCCATGAGCAAGAGTTGAAACTATCACATTGTGTCTTGATTTGTGAGATGCTCTATAACATTTGCCCTAGAGGCAAGATTTAGTCCAAGGACCTCCCAAAAAATAAGTTACACCCCATGAACAAGAGTTCACACTAGCTATTTCATTGTGTCTTAATTTATGAGATACTCTATAACTCTTGCCTTAGAGGCAAGACTTAGCTCAAGGATTTTCAAACAACAACTTATGCCCATGAGCAAGAGTTGACACTACCACATTGTATCTCGATTTATGAGATATTCTATAACTGTTGCCTTAGAGACAACACTTAGCCCAAACATTTTCAAACAACAAGTTACGCCCCATGGGCAAGGGTTGACACTACCACATTGTGTCTTGATGTATGAGATGCTCTTTAATGCTTGCCTTAGAGGCAAGACTTAGCCCAAGGACTTTCAAATAATAAGTTACTCCCTATGGACAAGACTTGACCCTACCATATTGTATCTTGATTTATGAGATGCTCTATAACGCTTTCCTTAGAGGCAAGACTTAGCCTAATGACTTTCAAAAACAAGTTACGTCCTATGGTCAAGAGTTTACACTATCACATTGTGTCTTAATTTATGAGATGCTCTATAACTCTTGCCTTAGAGGAAATACTTATAGCCTGTTTGACCAAGCTTATTTTTCCCCAAAAGTGCTTATTTTTTCTCAAAAGAGCTTATTTTAAAAAAATGAGGTGTTTGGCCAAGCTTTTGGAAGAAAATAAGTGCTTCTGGAGAGTAGCAGAAGTTGTTTTTCAGAAGCTAAAAAAGTAGCTTCTTCCTAAAAACACTTTTTGAAAAGCACTTTTAAGGAAAATACACTTAAAAACACTTTTAAAAAGCTTGGTCAAACGCTAATTGCTGCTCAAAAATGCTTTTTAAATTTATTGGCCAAACACAAGCTGCTTCTCACCAAAAGTACTTTTTTAAAAAGCGCTTATGAAAAAAGCACTTTTCAAAATAAGCTGATTTTAGAAGCTTGGACAAACAGGCTATTAGATCAAGGACTTTGGAACAACATGTTACGCCCCATGGACAAGAGTTGACACTACCAAATTGTGTCTTGATTTATGAGATGCTCTATATTACTTGCCCTAGAAGAAAGACTTAGCCCAAAGACTTCTAAAAAACAAGTTACGCCCCATGGGCAAGACTTGACACTACCACATTGTGTCTTGATTTATGAGATGCTCTATAACACTGGTCTTAAAGGAAAGACTTAGCCCAAGGACTTCGAAACAACAAGTTACACCCATGGGCAAGACTTGACACTACCACATTGTGTCTTAATTTATGAGATGTTTTATAACTCTTACCTTAGAGGCAAGACATAGCCCAAGAACTTCAAAACAACAAGTTATGCCCCATGGGCAAGAGTTGACACTACCACATTGTGTCTTGATATATGAGATATTCTATAATCTTTCCATAGAGGCAAGACTTAGCCCAAAGACATTCAAATAACAAGTTACGCCTCATGGGCAAGAGTTGACACTACGACATTGTGTCTTGATTTATGAGATGTTCTATAACATTTTCCTTAGAGGCAATACTTAGCCCAAGGACTTTCAAACAATAAATTATGTCTCATGGGCAAGAGTTGACACTACCACATTGTGTCTTAATTTATAAGATGCTCTATAACATTTTCCTTAGAGGCAAGACTTGTTCAAAGGATTTCCACACAAAAAAGCATGCTCTTAAGCTTACTTCAATATCAAAGAAAGAAGATCCTCTTTGCGGATTATCCAACTTTTTGTACATTAGAAAAAACTAATAGAGGTTAAGAAAAAAGAAAAAAGAGAAGAAACAAAGTGGAAAGGAAAAAAAATAAAGACATGGAAAAAAGAAAAAAAGTAAAGGTTGAGCAAAAAGAAAAAAGAGGAAAAAAAACTACAAAGAAAAAGAAAAAAAGGGTCGAGAAAAAAGAAAATGAGAAGAAAAAAAAGAGAAAAGGAAAAAAACAAAAGAAAATTAAAGTTTGAGAAAAAAACAAAAAGAAAAACGAAAAAAAAGAAAAAATAAAAGAAAAGAAAAAGAAATTTTTTTGATAGACAAATAAAAATGGAGAGTTGTGGTGTAGAGGGGCAAAAATGTATTTGTTCTGTACATAAAAAAAAATAGGCTAGTTTTTAAGACTTATCTTATGGCGGATAAAAAATGAAGACCACTCACTTTGAGGGACATCCCATGTAATTTTCTGTTGTCAAAGCCTTGTGCCAAGCTCAGCTCAAATTTACAATATAAAAATAACAAATTTAATTAAAGATATAATTTGATCGACTTCAAAAGATGTTAATTAATTCTTAAAGACATTCGATACACTCAGAGATATAATCTATTACTCTCTTTGTTTCAAAAATAATGACCTATTTTTCTCTTTAGTTCGTTTAAAGAAGAATGACATTTTATTTTTTAGAAACTCTTTAATTTTAACTTTCCAAATGACATATTTAAGACCACAAAAAAAGATATTTTGGTACATTTGATGTATTTTTAATTTATGACCATAAGATTCAAAAGTTTTCTTTATTTTCTTAAACTTCGTGTTAAGTTAAAACATGTCATTCTTTTTGAAAAGGAGGGAATAAATGTTATTCCACTAAGAAAATTCATAGGAAAACAAGATCGAAAATAAATTATAATAATGAAGAGAAAAAATTATAAAAAACTAGTGCATGTATATAAGAAGAAATTTCAAATCAAAATTAGAATTAGTACTCCCTCCGTTTAAGAAAAATGACTTGTTTTGACTTGACACGGAGTTTAAGAAAATAAAAAAGACTTTTGAATCTTGAAGTCTTAAATTAAAGTTATGTTAAATGTACCAAAATGCCCTTTAATCTTGTGGTCATAAACATACTACGTGAAAAGTTGAAATTAAAGTGTTGCCAAAAAAAAAGAGGCATTCTTTCTGAAATGGACTAAAAAGAAAAGCAGGTCATTCTTTTTGAAATGGAGGGAGTATATATTTTCTGCAGCACTATCTTGTTACCAATAGTAGGGCAATATTTGTACAGTAAAAAGGAATATTGAAGATAAAAAGCAGGAGTTGATTGGTTTTTAGAAGGAGATAGAAACACTAGATTTTTTCACAATCTAGTAAATAGGAGAAGAAAGAGATCATCCACTAGCAGTATCCAGAATAATGATGGTGTTTGGGTGGACGTGTATAGGGAAACAATATCTTTAATACGCGGTCGAATAAGAAATGTGCCACATATAAATTGCCGGGTGGAGTCTAGAGACAGACAGCGATCATGCAAAGCAGAACATGTGGAATCCATGTCATACCAAACATCACGAAGGTTCATTTACCGCGAAAGAGTATACACTGCCTCAAAAAGATCTCTTAGCCCGGAGCAAAGTCAACCAACTCATATTAGCTGTTGGCACCCATTACATAGTTGACTCTTGTATAGTGCCAGACGTTGTAGGGCTACTATAAAAAGGTAGGATAAAAGATAAAATTAAATTATTAAATAATAGGTAAAGATTAAATGAGAAAAAATATATTGTAATGATGAAATCACACCAAATCGGTCATTACATGAAATGAGATTTTTCATCATTACCTAACGATGGATTTTAACAATATGATATAATAAATTTACGTAACATCAAAACAAACATTGTATTTAAACTAATAACACAATATAATCCAATAGGTAACAACCATCTAAGCACACTGTGAGGGTCCATGACATGGTACACCATGTTTCCCAAGCATTTCATCAACTCTTTTGAACACTGTGTAGATTCCTTTATGCAAGGTCACGCCGAGGTCAAAAAAGTGCAAGCAAGGAAAGCCAACATTTTCAAAATCGCTCAAGGGGACAACAAACTACTCTGGGAATTTGTTATACCTTCCAAAGGGAAAGGATGTTGCTGCCTCTAGCCCAGACAAATGAGCAGCAGAAGAATTCACTAAACGACTCAACCCTAGAAGCTCTAATGCTTCACTGAAGCTAAAACAAAACTTACTAAAATTCTCGACGATAATCTACGCAGATATCCATAACAAGTATGAATTTAAAATCAGAATTAAAGATGATCAGTTGGTTGCGCCTATTTACGCAGGGTTGATTTGCCCCAATCATGGGAAAAGAAGCATGTACTTTGAACTGAAGCCTTCAAAGGATAGATATCGGCCTTATGCTCCGTCTAAAAATCCCAGGAATGGGCAAAATGCAGTTTCCATGGCTATTACTCTGAGAAAGACACTAAA
This sequence comes from Jaltomata sinuosa, assembly GCA_003996215.1. NCBI lineage: Eukaryota > Viridiplantae > Streptophyta > Magnoliopsida > Solanales > Solanaceae > Jaltomata > Jaltomata sinuosa. The sequence continues at coordinate 19,643 of QJPP01002438.1, read as the reverse complement.
GGGAAACGAGTAAGGATCAAAACCACAGGTGAGGTAGAACAAGCAGAAACGATGTTGGCCCATCAAGAATCAACAACATAGAAACTTCACATTTATCTGAATATTGCTTCAACATAGAAATTGTTAGTCTAGTAACAACAATCAGACAAATTAAGGATGCAAGATGGACTAAACCCACCAAGGCAGATTCAAACGCACATAATTTTGGACTAATTTTTGAATTCCATAGGTCCAACGGATATTGCACTGGGGACTGTCGCAACTTACGAGAGGTGGTGCAACAGTTTCTCAAATAAGAAAATCAGAAGAAATTCTTGAGTGACCGATCTAGAAATAACTATGGAAGAAGTAGAGATGTTGAAGCTCTGATTCACCCAACTGCATCTGATAACATTATCAACATGATCATTGGAGGTGCAAAAGTAAACTGAGTCACATTCACCGCAACAAATAATACCAAGATAATGGTCACAAAAGGAAAACAAATGCGGGAGGAAGAAGAGGTCAACTTCGATGATAAAAACCAAGAAGACACCATGCAACCCCACAATGAAGGTCAAGTAATTAATGTTAATATTTGTGAATTTAAAGTCGCATACTGTTTCATGACCCAATTTTAAGGTCATGATGGCACCTACAACCCCCCCTTCAGAAGGTGAACCAATCCCCATAGCCTTGAATGATTAGTAATGGACTACTACCTAACCAATACGCACCATACGTAGAAATAAGCGGAAGCAGAATATAAAGATAGACAAAGCGGAAGAAATAACCTAAATATATATACAAAAGAAACTACACCAACTCCAAGACTTGGTATAAAAGTACAGAAGCTTCTAATAGAATACAAGTGCTAGAAGTAACAAAATGATAAGTACAACTATCTTCAAATATACAAAGAGTAACAGTACAAAAGATGAGATATGGTCAAGCCCCGACCGTCAGCCGCTCAGCCTAGTCTCGAATATCCAAAAGCTGCACAAGTCTCCCACATGACCAACGGCAAAAGCTCAACTAATATCTGCACCAGAAAGATACAGAAGTGTAGTATGAGCACCAATTGCTAAGCAATGGGTACCCTGTAGGCATCATCGGCCGACTGAGCACATATAAGATATAAAAATAGTAATAAGCAGATAACAAGGAAATAGTCACGAAAAAGAAGAAGCACAAGAAACTAGCACAAATAGTAGTCAACCAAGGGTTACAAGTATACATGCTAGCACAAAAGGTATACATACATAGAAACACAAGTGAAAGAAGGGAGAAACGACGTGGAATCCTTGCAATATAGTATATAAAAGGAGAGAGTTTATAAATATGGCGGTATACCGATAACCTCAAGTAAAAGGACAGAAGGAAAGAAATTTAACATACTCAACATGGAATCAATATACATAAGAGAATCATATTACAAATCTAACTTCCAGATAGGCATAAACATGAATCCACCTCACAAGTACAACCCTAGGATGGGATAACTAAACTACAATAACCAAGAGCTACTACTCACATCATGATAAGGAATAGAATCAGAAACCTACAGTCCGCTCAGAAGACCACACAATAGTGTCTCAATAATATAGGACTCACTAGCCCCACAATAATCCAAGTACAATAATTGGAGCCTCAACAGGCTAACAACCGCTAATCCACCAAGAATCGAATGCCATAAGAAGCTCTATAAATGACAGGAGTAATATAATCTACCTACAGTCCCAACGACTGCCCATACAACCGAGGAATGCAATCAAGTGAAAACAAATCCTCTGGCCACCTATACAAACAGAGCGTACACTGAGGACATAAAAAACAAGGGTATGATGATGTATGATGAATTTGGTGTGATAATAGAACCATATATTACCCCCTCTGGTACCTATAAGGCCCAATAGAGGTAGGACCTATGGAAGGACTCTACCCGTGTACCTCTCCGGCGCCGTCCACCCCTCATCTGACACACGCAGCCCAAAGCCCTTGGTCCTAGATCAACAGGATCTATGGAGGTCTACTCATAGACCACATACTAAAACTACAAATCTCAATATGTAACTCAATAGATAGAACCTTGTAGAACATGCTCGGCTTCGACCCGAGTCTAAATCAGTAGTAGTAATCTTAAAAGACCCTCTCAAAGGGTGTCCGAAGTATACTCGGGTCTAAATCAATGATAAAATCCCAATAACCCTCTCAAAGGGTGCCTAGAGCGTATCCGGGTCTAAATCCGTAATAAAGTCAAGTCTAGTGCTATGTCCCTGCCGAGCCTAGTATCAGTAGGAAATTAAGTCTAGTGCTACAGCCCTGCCGAGCCTAGTATCAGTAGGAAAACCAGTATGAAATTATCCAAATCCTGTTTTATCATCGTTTATATGAAAAATGGAACCCCGAAGCCATTCAAGGTTTAAAAAATCATCTATAGTAGGCCCGAAGCCAAAATAGTAGTAAAACATGCAGGGAAAAACCTTTTCATGGATGATATGCTCGCAAATAATATAAATTAGCCCAATGTCTCACAAACATTCCTACCGGCCCTGCACAGGCTGAACAGCTCTACAATAAACATAACCAGCCTAGAATAATATCTCTATGTCCGGGACTTGCGGACATTCCCAAACAACCCACCATCTATGTTCCAAAGTCAATACAAGGCCACACAGAACTAGAAGGTTAATATACAATACTACACGAATACTACAGACAACGTATGAAATAAATGGACAGAAAAGGCGGGCAAGGTTTGAGGGTACCAACCTAGAAAACCAACCCAAGGATGCTAATTAATGCAGTTATAGCCTATATATGCAGAGTCTAGGTAGGAAAAGCCATAACCTACCTGTCGTCCAATGACTAGCTGCGGGGACGACATCGTCCAAGCTCGAACTACTCCGGGAAGCTCCGAATGATAATCACACTATCACAATCATAAACTACATATTAAAATGAGTTTATCAATACCCATAATGCTATAAAAAAAGCTGGGTCAAAATTTGGGCTACCGACAGACCTTTGGCCTCATAACCCAAAATAAAAAATGAAGGAGCGCACAACGACCACCACACTCCTAAGAATGCATGCTCAGATTTTGAAGGGAAGAGACCAAGAGTAAGGTCCATAATAGCCTACTCAATAATAGAGAATTTATAGGATCCAAGGTGCGTATTTTAACGAAATTGAGTGGATAAAACTTACATTAATGATGGCGGAACAATCAAGGCCAAGAAAATGCCACCCTAGCACCAAGAACTGAAGCAACAACGAGCTTAGGTGAGCTTGGAGCTGATAACAATGGTGGAAGTCAGTTTTGAAGTGTTAAAAACGAAGGGGAAGCTTAAATACTGCCCAGGGGTCCTTCATCGGGATCGCGAAAGGACCTCTCGTGGTCGCGATGACCATGCTAGCTAGACCATCGCGATCGCTAGGACTAGCCATGCAGTTCTAAAGAGCATAGAGGAAAGGACTACATCGCGGTCACAATGAGGGACTTCACCATCGCGAAGAGCAAAGATACCAGGTCTACAGGACCTTTATCGCGATCGCATGAAGGGCCTCGCGGTCACGATTAAGGCCTGAGGCCTGTACCTGCAATAGCTACTAACAAAAAATAAAGAGGGAAAAAGTCTTTGGATGGGCCCACAAGACTCATCCAGGACCTCACCCACACAAATGAACTATGCTACTCAACTAAAAATGGTGTTCCAAATCCAACAGAATCGATGAAAATCCCATCAGGTTGATTCAATGAAAAGTGGCCCCATGCCCAAATATTAACCTTAGGACAACTATTTACAAAATGGAACCCAATGGCCAAAAATAAGTTTGGAAGCCTCGGGACCCAAACCAATGGTCCCTCTAGCCTAAACTCGATGTTGTGGAGCTAACAGTGATGATAGAATTCCCATCTAAGGCCGTATTCTCCAAATGTTTACCAAAGTTAACCATACAAGCCCAACTGGTGTGAAAACATAGAACGAGAGCGATTTCCATGCTGAATAGCTTTCGGATCCTGACCAAAGGTCAAACTAGACCAAAGTCCATGCTCTGGAGCTAAAAAACTATCGGAATTCGATTTCGAGCATGTTTACCAAGAATGTTGACTAAAGTCAATGATTTCAAAAGCCTAAAGATCTAAAACAAGGAATGATTCAAAAGACCAAACAAACGGCCCAGTCACCGAACTACCGGTCCCAACAAGCCATAAATGACTTGGGACTGCTACAGGCAAGCTTTAATGGTACAAGAAAGGCGAACACACGTAAATGACTGGAAGGGTCATCACATCATCCACTACTAAAAAGACTTTCGTCCTCGAAAGTCAGGAAAGAAGGAAACACTAGAGATTTAAGAATAGCGGGTAAGAAGTCCGCACTACTCTCTCGGATAACCTGGGTAGCCTCCTCGACCGGACGACACCTAACATAACAGAACCACAGAAGACAACCAAGCCTAAACTTCTTACTAGCCAAGCTATATTCCAATCTTAAACTCCAAACTCCAAGGGTCTTCCAACCCAAACTGAACCTCGAGAAACACAACCAAAATGCACCGACCCAACACCGATACCAGAGAGCCAAGGCAATCCACTCACCGAACTCGAATCCTCAAAATCCACAACCAAGTTTACCTGAAAAGCCAACAACCAAAACTCTAACTCATGAACCCGCTGATCCGTAAAACCCCATTTATTCTAAATCGAACCCTTTTGCACTACAAATAGGAAGCTGCATACAAGTTGAACACTCAAACCACCCTCGAAGCATCAATTGGCACACCGAAGATCCATAGTCCCGGCTTATACTCTACCACGAATGAAGTCCCCCTTTTTGCTCAAAACTCTACCTAAGCCAAGCCGTAGTCTACTAGCCCTTGTCATCCAAGATAACAACCCGTGGCATATCATCAAAACTGGAGTTACTTGCCCCGACTGACCATCAACCAATTAACGTAAACCTTTGCAAACATCAAACTCGCTAACTGAACCCAACTGAACAACCCATCTGAACCCGACTGAAGTTTGCACACTAGGGTTAGGAAAGGCATGAATGAACACCCTGTGTTGATGGAGAAACTCGTAAACTGTAGAATGAACCCAACCCCACTGAACCATGCTAAGTCTGAATCAATTAGAAGTGAATGAACCAGGGCAACCTGCCCAACAGACCCACAAACCAAAACCAAGATCCTGCAAGGAGTATGGTAACCCTACACGAAGTCCGTAATGATTAGCTAAGCTCCAAACCCTAAGAAGTACTGCTGCTACTCTGAATACTCAATCACCATTCAGATTTGAAATTGCTTTACTAATCTCACCTTAGGAAAAGGTCCACCATGCCATGAATACCAAGTAAAAACACCCCGATAGCAAAGAAAAAGGGTGTATGGAGTCCAAGGTCGCCATCTTAGCTATAGAAATTTTTGCATATACCTTCAGCTCATCTCTATGGCTCAAATCGACCGCTCTACTATATCAGTACACAAAACAACTATCCTGAAGCATACCATACACCGAACTTCTAGTCCATACTGGCCGAGTCTAACTAATATTGGAACCCCACATAAAAGACAACTCCTGAAGAATCAACTAATCGAGCTTTCAACTCTTGACAACCAATGGTGACCACCAGTCCCTAAGTATCAATAGAACTCAGAATAGCCTCGCTAGCCTCAACCCACAAAACCTGATCACATAAAGCATACACCCCTGCTGGATCTCAAACTTACGCTGCTGAGTCTATCCAACCATAGTAGAAGGAACTTCGTACTAACTAGAACACAGTCAAAATCTGGAATATCTAGCCTTATCCACTAATTAGCCAAAGACTGGATGTCCAAGGCTAACTACCACTTCAAAATGGAAATAGAGGATCTAAGTTGCCTGTACCCACTGCCTTCCGGCATAAGGATGCTGCAACTAAAGAGAAAGTTCCACAAACTGCCTAATGTAACCTGACAACCCAAAATTCTAAAACCCAACTTCAATTTTCCAACCAATGCCTATGTCAAAACCCATATGCTGTCGATGAACACTCAGGTAATGGAGCCCACTAGGCTATGAATATGCAAGCTGCCCAATCCGTAGATGCTACTGAAACTTGGTTTCCCCCAAAGAAGATAACAAGGAAGCCAAGGTCGATGCAACAAGCTCCCAAATATAGTATTGTGAATGACTATTACCTCAATCTCAGACTGGAAGGAATTATGACCTCTAATATATCAAAGAAAATGACACCACAACATTAACTCGGCCGATGCAAGTCAGTAACATACAAGCCAAAGCAAACTCAAAAAGGTAGGAGAAGAATGGGCCGAATGCCCAACTCACCCAAATGCTATGAATACAACTCAACCATGAGGCTATGGTCAACACTTGGCCACAATTCCATAGTCAAAACTCTACCACAAAGCCATAATCAAATGCTCAACCAGAGAACTATGATCGAAACTCACTCCAACTGGAACTGGGGAAACAATAACACAACCCAACCGGGAAAGAAACTGAGGAAGACTATGGGAACAACCCATATACCTGCCAACTCACCAAACCCAACACTAAGGACGGTCGATTCAGATCACAAGAGAAAAGAAAAATTGACCAATTCTCACCGGCATAACCAACACCACTTGACTTAAGATAGGAGCTCAAAATCTGGCACTACCACTGGGATCACACCGAACCAATACAAGGACTTCTAGCAAATGCTAGATGACAGCCAAGGCAACAACCATCTAGGAGCGCTCAATAAGGAAGACTCAACACAAGTCTAGAATCACAATGGAACTGGAAGCAAAATCAACAAGAAGAGAGACTAACAAGAATTACCCACGAGCCACAACTCTGAGTAAATACCTCATAAGGATAACTCACCCCCATCCACTACTAAGGAATAAACAACCAATAAAACAATGGATAAACACGACAACTCAGGTAGTCAAATAACTAAACAAGTAGAAGGCAGGCATATAAATAAATAAAAATAGAAGGGAGGGGATCACATTACGAACAGTACTATTACAAGTCGAAGGTAACAAGAGACTTACCTGGAGTAATGATATCAGGAACCTCTACCTCGAGCCTACCAAGAGGGGCATCAGACTGACGGGGTCTATCATTAGACTGAGTAGTTAAAACTTAAGGCTTAATCATCCCTCGCTAGAGACAAGCTTTATAAAGGTGACCAATCTCCCCACAATCATAACAACCAGGCTGACCAAGATACATAATCATAGGACAGTTCCTAGCAAAGTGCGCTCTCTCACCACACTGACAACAACCTTTACCTGAACCACGAAGCTGTGAGCCAGCTCTAACTATCTGGGGACTATCCTCGTAACCCTGCACACTACCTCTCATTGCATGAGGACCACCCCTACTACTCTGCCCTCCACCTCTAGCCGGTGGCACTGAAGCCCTGGAATATAACACCTGCTGACCCTACTGACTGGAAGGTGGCATTGTGGGACAATCCCTAGCAAAGTTCCCCCATATACCGCACTGAATGAAAATCCCAATGGATACATATGGGAAAAGAGGTCTCACTGAACCTGTCTGGCCATCACAGCCTACACAACCTGAAAACAAACCTCGATGACCCTGACCCATACTAAATCCACTCTGCTCGACATGCCCTGTACAACCACCCTCTGAAACCTGTGGAGTAACTGAAACTGGTCAGGAAGATAGGAAGCAATGGAACCTATCTCTGCTGGAGAACTCCCTACCTTGAGTCTGAGAACCCCGGGAACTGTCTTGACGATAATGCTTCTTACTACTGCCTCCATATGCCTCACGACATAAACCCTCAACAACCCAAGCATGATAAACTACCTGAAGAAAAGTCATCCCAAATGTAACCAAGTGCTCGATCGCCAAAAAGAGCGGCAAAATCAAACCCCTAACAAAGATCTCAATCCTATTCAACTCTGAAGGCACAACTCTAGTAGTATGCCTAACCATCTTGTGAAACCTTGCCTTATACTCTAATACCGTCATACCACTCTGCTGAAGAACTGGAAGCTCAACCCTAACTGAAGCACCGCTCGAAGAATCGAGTACTGAAACAACCACTGGAGGACTCAGAGTCCTAACCACAATGTCCTAAAGAATTGGGGTATCCTGAAACCCTTACAGAGGATGGGCTGACCCCACACCCCCTATCTGATGCAATCCACTCTCACCCTGAAGTCTCGGTGCTAATGGAAGCACTGAAGCAATAAGCACAGAAGCCTCGACATCACCCATGGTCGCACTCGTCTTAGGCATCTGAGGAGGAATGGAACAATCAAAGCATAGAAGTCAATAAAGCCTGGAACGCACGATAAGGAGACAAAGAGATGAAACTTTTCCTAACAATGCCCTGTAGCCTTCCGCAGATAGGATACAGATGTCATCATATTGATCCACGAGACTCTACTTAGACACTTGCTTTTGTACTATGACACCGGTGAACCTAGGCTCTGATACCAAGCTGTCACGACCTGATTTCCCAGGTCATGATGGAACCAATCCTCATAGCCCGGAACGATTAGTAATGGGCTACTACCTAACCAATATGCACCATAAGCAGAAATAAGCGAAAGCAAAATATAAAGATAGAAAAAGCAAAAGTAATAACCTGAATATATATACAAAAGAAACTGCACCAACCGCAAGACTTGGTATCAATAATACAGAAGCTTCTAATAGAATACAAGTGCTAGAAGTAACAAAATGATAAGTACAACAGTCTCCGAATATACAAATAGTAACAGTACAAAAGATGAGACATGGTCAAGCACTGACCGTCAGACGCTCACCCTTGTCTCGAATATCCAAAAGCTGCACGAGTCTCCAACGCGATCAATGGCAAAACCTCAACTAATATCTACACTAGAAAGATGCAGAAGTGTAGTATGAGCACCAATTGCTAAGCAATGGGTACCCAGTAGACATCATCGCCCGACTGAGTGCATATAAGATATAAAAATAGTAATAAGAAGATAACAAGGAAATAGTCACGGAAATCAAGGAAGAAGCACAAGAAACTAGCAGAAAGAGTAGTCAACCAAGGGTTACAAGTATACATGCTAGCATAGAAGGTATACATACACAAAAACATAAGTGAAAGAAGGGAGAACGCACCTAAAATTCTTGAAACAATAGTATATAAAAGGAGAGAGTTTAGAAACATGGCGGTATACAGGTAACCTCAAGTAAAAGGACAGAAGGAAAGCAATTTAACATACTCAACATGGAATCAATATACATAAGAGAATCATGTTACAAATCCAACTTCAAGATAGGCATAAACAGGAATCCACCTCACAAGTACAACCCTAGGATGGGATAACTAAACCACAATAACCAAGAGCTACTACTCACATCATGATAAGAAATAGAATCAGAAACCCATAGTCCGCTCAGAAGACCACACAATAGTGTCTCAATAAAATAGGACTCACTAGCCCCACAATAATCCAAGTCCAATAATCGGAGCCTCAACAGGCTAACAACCGCTAATCCACCAAGAATCAAATGCAATAACAAGCTCTATAAATGAAAGGAGTAGTATAACCTACCTACAATCCCAACGGCCGCCTATAAAACCGAGGAACTCAATCAAGTGAAAATAAACCCTCCGGACGCTCATGCAACTGGAGCGTACACTGAGCGCACAACAAACAAGGGTGGAATTGGAACACAATATGAATGATGATGAATATGTATCTGGTGTTATAATAGAACCGTATGTTACCCCCTCTGGTACCTATAAGGCTCAATAGAGGCAGGACCCATAAAAGGACTCTACCCGTGTACCTCTCCGATGTCGTACACCCCTCATCCAGCATATGCACCCCAAAGACCCTGATCCTGGATTTATAGGGTACATGGAGGTCTACTCATAGACCACAAACTAAAATCGCAAATCTTAATATGTGAATCAATAGATGGAACCTCACAGAACATGCTCGGCTTTGAAACAGGTCTAAATCAGTAGTAGAAATATCAAAAGACCCTCTTAAAAGGTGGTTGAAGTATACTCGGGGTTAAATCAGTGATAAAATCTCAATAACCCTCTCAAAGGGTGCCTTGAGCATATCCGGGTCTAAATCTGGAATAAAGTTAAGTGTAGTGCTACAGACCTGCCGAACCTTGTATCAGTAGAAAATCAAGTCTAGTACTACGGCCCTATCGAGCCTAGTATTCGTAGGAAAACTAGTGTGAAATCATCCAAATCCTGTTTTATCATTGTTTATACCAAAAACGGGACCCTAGGGCCATGCAAGGTTTAAAAAATCGTCTATAGTAGGCCCAAAGTCAAAGCAATAGTAAAACATGCATGGAAAAACCTTTTTATGGATGATATGCTCGCAAACAATATAAATTATCCCAATGACTCACAAGTATTCCTACCGGCCCTGCATTGGGTCAACTGCTCTACAACAGACATACCCAGCCTAGAATAATATCTCTATGTCTGGGACTCGCGGATATTTCCAAACAACCCACCATCTATGTTCCAGAGTCAATACAAGGCTGCATATGACCACAAGGGTAATCTACAATACTACACGAATACTACAGACAACGTATGAAATAAACGAATAAAAAATGCGGGCAAGGTCTGAGGGTACCAACCTACAAAACCAACCCAAGGATGTTAATTAATGCAGTTATAGTCTATATATGTATAGTCTAAGTAGGGAAAGCCATAACCTATCTGTCGTCCAACGACTAGCTGTGTGGATGGCGTCGTCCAACCTCGAACTGCTCTGGGAAGCTCTGAATGATAATCCCACTATCACAACATAAATTACATATTAAAACAAGTCTATCGATACCCATAATGCTATAAAAATAGCTGGGTCGAAATTCGGGCTACCTGCGGGCCTGTGGGCCCCGCAACCCAAAACCAGAAACAAAGGAGCGCACAATGACCACCACACTACTAAGTGTGCATGTGCAGATTTTGAAGGGAAGAGACCAAGAGTAATGTCCAAAATATCCTACTCAATAATAGAGAATTTAAAGGATCAAGGGTGCGAATTTTAATGGAATTGAGCGGATAAAACTTACATTAATGATGGAGGAACGATCAAGGACAAGAAAATCCTACCCTAGCACCAATAATTGAAGCAACAACGAGCTTAAGTGAGTTTGGAGCTGATAACAATGGTGGAAGTTGGTTTTGAAGTGTTGAAAACGAAGGGGAAGCTTATGAACTACCCAGGGGTCCTTCATCACGATCACGAAAGGACCCTTGACGGTCGTGATGACCATGCTAGCTAGACCATCGTGATCATGGGGACTAGCCATGCGGTCGTGAAAAGCATAGAGGGAGGGACTATATCGCGGCTGCGACGAGGGACTTCGCGATCGCGAAGAGCAAAGGTACCAGGTGTACAAGACCTTTTTTGCGATTACATGATGGGCCTCGTGGTCGTGATTAAGGCTTGAGTCCTGTACCTGCAACAACTACCAACAAAAAACTGGGAGGGAAAAAGTCTTTGGATGGGCCCACAGGACTCATCCGAGACCTCGCGTACACAAATGAACTATGCTACTTAACTAGAAACGGTGTTTGGATCCAACAGAATCAATGAAAACCCATCGGAGGTCGATTCAATAAAAAGTGACCCCGCGCCCAAATATCAACCTTAGGCCAACTATTTCCATAACGGAACTCAATGGCCGAAAATAAGTCTTGAAGCCTCGAAACCTAAACCAATGGTCCCTCTAGCCTAAACTCAATGTTTTGGAGCTAACAACGCCGATGGAATTCCATCCAAGGCCATCTTCTGCAAATGTTGACTAAAGTAAACCATACAAGCCCAACTAGCCTGAAAATACAGAACGAGAGAGATTTCCATGCTGAATATCTCTGGTATCCTGACCAAAGGTCAAACTAGACCAAACTCTATGCTCCGGAGCTAAAGTAACTGTCAGAATTTGATTCGGAGCACGTTCACCAAGAATGTTGACTTAAGTCAATGATTTCAAAAGCCTAAAGCTATAAAACAAGGAACGGCCAAAAAGACCAAACAAATAGCTCAGGCATCAAACTATCGATCCCAACAAGCCATAAATGACTTAGAACTGCTACAGGCAAGCTCTAATAGTATAAGAAAGGCGAACACACGTAAATGACCAGAAGGGTTATTACATATTGTTAGACTCAAAGAGCTCTGCGAATGTGATCCATTAGACAGTAATAGAAAAATGGGTTTGATAAACAAAGTCATTCCTGCTGCAAGAATCCTATCAGGGTTCAACATGGCGAGTGAAATGACAAAAGGAGAAATTACGCTCCCGATCAATGCAGGAGGAGCAATCAAAGAAACCACCTTCTATGTGATAGATGGAGATATGCGATACAAGGAAAATGTTTAGTATGGACAAAACCTAGTACACGAAGATGGATAAAGAGATTCTAACACCAAAAAATATTTAAACTAGTATTTTTATCATCAATTGACCATTTTCTAATAATAAGAATAAGTTCTACTTTGCACTTTCTAAATTCAATTTTTTGCGATATATGAAAATTTTCTTATCTTAAATGGTGATAGTATTTTAAGGAATTGTCTTGGGTAATTAATATAAACTACTATAACTATAATTATCTTATATATTGTAATACCGCATAAGTTTAAACATATGTACGACTAAGGTAATGTCGAAGGATTTTTATAGAAATATGAAGATGAGGGTGAATATGAGCCTAAGTATAAGTATCCAACTATACTAAAGTGGAAAATATAGTTTGAAATAATGATACTTGAAAAGGCAATTGAATTTGGGAATAAGATTGTTACCTACTTTCTAGAGCTATGCGCCTCACCTACTAGCGTAAATGTCCTACATGTTTACATTTTCTACGTGGTTAAGTTATTTATTTTTATATCCTACTTGCTTGAGCTACTTGTATATTTATCCTACATTAAATGGGTGGGATGAAGGAAACAAGTCCCAAAATTTAAAAGGTATTAGTCTTAGGCCCAAAACTTATAAGATATCAAGTAGGTGGATCACCTACTTTGACTTCTTTTTAGCCCAAATTGAAATAAAATAAAAGAGTGGGCTGGGTAAAAGGTCAAGGCCCAAAACCCATCTGAAATGAGCTTATATATATATAGCTAAATTTCTATATTATTCCATAATTAGAACAACTCACAAAACACTTTCTCTTTGAATCAAAGAAAAGAGGAGCCGCCCCTTACTCTCCAATCTAGAGCTCTTGCTCTTTAAAGTTTTTTCAAGGATTAAAGACAAGTTTTTGGATGTATTTTATCATGATTTTAATATGAATATGGTGGTAGACATTAACTCTACATATTTTGGGAGTTTGGGCAGCCTTTGGAGAAAGAAACTCTTTGGCAGCCCCTTTCAACATAGTAGTGTATTTGACTTATTTTCTTGCTGTTTTATGGTATTGTTGTAATGACCCTTCCGGTTATTTCCACGTATACGTTTTCCTTGAACCGTTAGAGCTTTTTTTGTAGCGGCCCTAAGTCACTTAAGGCTCGTCAGGACCGGTATTTCGGTGTTGGGTCCATTTGTTTGGTCGCATTATAAGTTTATGAGTCAAGCAAGTCGGCAAAAGTTATCGTAAGTTCTTTAATAAATTTTCTGAACTTTGGGTAAAATGTCTCGGAGCGTTTCTCTAAATATATAAAGAGTTAGAAGTCCCTCGAAATACAAAATCGAAGGTCTACGAGTCTAGTTTCCAACGCACAAAACCTCACGTACAACTGATCTCGGAGTAAAAAGTTATGACTGTTTTATCGCGGACTGTCTGGCAGAAAACGGGTTGCGAACCGGGTCGCGCACCGGGTCGGGTTAAACTCGATTTAAGCCTCAACTTCACGTTTTAAAATGCCATTTCAGTTCCGAAATAGTGAGAAAACACAAGGGAGGGTTCCAAGAGAGTTCTTTAGTATCTAAATCGTGCGATGATGAGTTGCAAACTTAAATTTAAGAATATTATTAACATCGCGTGTATTTGAAAATATTTTATTTAAAAGTTGAATTTGGTAAAAATTATACTATTATTACCTTTTCAAAATATTTTAATGGTTTATGAAAGATATTTTTGTTGTGATATAATTGTATATGTATTTATTTTATAAGGTTTTTGTACATTTTAATATTTTAACGGAGATAGTAAATTTAGTTATGTTGAAATTTATTATTATAATATAGTAGGTTTTATTTGAAATAATTTTCTAATGATTACCGTATATTCAAAAATTATATTTATTATACTACGAACTTATGCAATACCCGAGTACATACATAACATGGATCCACCTATCAATAAGTGGATAAGAGGAGGTGTGGTGATGACACCCACATCCCCACATGGGAGTCATGCAAATAAGGGAGCAATACCTTTATAGTTAAGTTGCTGCCAACTAATGTTAGTATGTAATTAATGACCATATTGGCCAAAGTATTATATACACTCCAGCAATTATGGATTATGACATTCTTGCTCACTTTCCTTTGTGTGTTTGTCAAACAATATTATTGTATAACATATAGCAAGTTCTTATGTATTTTTAACGTTATATTTGATCGGCCGAAAGCAATAGATTATCTACGTCAAGTTATTCAAGCCCGAGTCCGAGTTTGATTTCGTGTTGGAGGTTTTTCGGAGAGGTTCAAGCTTGTCATCGGACGACAGGTAGGTTACGGTTTATTTTCCCTAGACTCCGCATATATAGAATAAAATTGTATTAATGGGCATCCTTGGGTTGGTTTATTAGGTTGGTACCACAGACCTCGACCGCTTTATTCATGACCGTCTACTTTTGTTCCTCCGTTGCTTGTAGTATTTGCCGATATATTTTATTTACCCTTGTGGTCCTGTGAGGCCTTGTTGACTCTGGAACATAGAAGGTGGGATTTTGGGAATGTCCGCGAGTCCCGGGCATAGAATTATCCTTCTAGGCTGGTTATGCTTGCTGAGTAGCGGTGGGCCTGTGCAGGGTCGATAGGTTGATTGTGAGCTGCTGGGCAGCTATTGTGTGTGATCATACCATTTCCATGCGTATAAAGAGGTTTTATCCATGTTTTACTATGGTTTTGGCTTCGGGCCTACTGACACTATTTTATAAACCTTGCATGGCCCGGGGGGCCCATTTTTGATGGAAATAATTTGGAAATGGTTTGATTTAACTTGTGAATATTTCAGGGTAAAAGGAAGTAAAATTATGTTTTAGAACACCAGTTTTACTACTAACGCTAGACTCGGCAGGGCCGGGGTACTAGTTGAGTTTTCTTGCTACTTGAGATGATTTTTAGCCTCGATCGGACTGAGCACCTGAGATGACTTTCTATTGTTTAGACCCGGTTATGCCCGGGCACCCTTGGAGGGGTTTTTTTTGGAGATATTTTCCTACTACTTTAGTCCTGGACAGGGTCTGGGCATGCATATTCGAGACTGGGTCTCTATCTTGATAACCGAACTTGCTTTCGGACGACATGTTTTGATACTGAGTTTTAGTATGGGGTCTGGGACCTCCATGGACCTTGCCATCCGGGCCAGGGGCTGTGGGCTGTGTGCCGGAGGAAGGGTATACGGTGGAGTAGAGGTATACGGGCAGTGTCCTTCCATGGAACCTACCTGCTGGGCCGGATCGGCACCGGAGGAGGTACATACAGAGATACCATTTCACTTGAGATCTTCATGCATCATATCATTCATTGTTTGAGGCTCCACCCTTGTTTGTTGTTTGTTGATTGTACGCTCCGGTAGTATGGGATGCCGGAGGGTTTGTTTTCACTTGTTTGTGTTCCTCGGTTGTATGGGCGGCCGGGGGACTGTAGGTAGACTTTTGCTATTTACTTACAGAATTGTTCCCTGTTATGGTTAAGTATGAAATTGGTTACTGCTAGACTGTTAGTTTCTGGATTTGAGAGTGATATGATTAGTTGAGTTTGATTCATGTCTCTGAGCATGCCTATCGTTACTCTTTCTCTCTTCTTCTTACACTTGAGGTTACCGAGTATACCGTCCATTTCGTAAACTTATTTTGTATACACTGTTATTGCAAGACCCCAGGTGCGTTATTTCTCACTTTCACCTGTGCCTATGGTGTGTATATTCTGCTTACTAGCCTCACATGTGGTTCTGTTGATTTCCCTCTGGGCTAGTTCCTGTGTACCTTTCGTTGATTTCTGTGACTACTTGCTTCTATTCTTGTCTATTACTACGCTTTTATCTTATATGTGCCCAGTCGGCCTATGATACCTACTGGGTACCTTATGCTTCGCATTTGGTGCTCACCCCTACCCCCCTGCATCTTTGGGTGCAGATCCTAGCATGGGCCATCGCCGTTAGATCGCTGTGATTCGTGCTTGGAGATCTGTTGGGCACTACTTCAGACTGAGGGTGAGCTCTTGGCGATCGGAGCTTAGCTTTTGTTTATCTTTTGCTTCATGTACTCTATTACCATTCAGAGATATCTGTATATATTGTTTGGATCGTTTGCACTCCATGTATGTAGTTTTGGCTCTATACTATGATACCAGGTCTTGGGGTTTGGTTTAGTTTTCGCATATGTATATATTTATAGTCCTTTTATCTGTTCTATTCGTCTTGTTCTCTTATTTCTTAGATAGTAGCCCGTTACTAACTGTTCTGGGCTACGGGGATTGGTTCACCTACCGTGGGTTGTAGGTGCCATCATGACCGAGAAATTGGATCGTGACAACTTGGTATCAGAGCTTTAGGTTCACCGGTGTCATCGGTATAGGAGCCAATGTCTAGTAGAGTCCTGCGGATCGGGGCGGAGACATCCGTACTCAATCTTTGGGAGGCTACAGTGACATTTTAGGAATTTGACTCTTTCATTACTTCTGTGTCGTGCGTAGAACCCTTGAAGTTTCTGGAGATCTCATTTATTTTACTTCAATCTTCAGCAGATGGTTCGTACGAGATCATCGGCATCACGCGAAGATGAGCCTCCCACTCTAGCTAAGGGTGAAGGACGCCCTCGATCAGTGGCACCTGCTAGAGCTGCTAGAGTGGAGATAGATCCCGAGCGGCATGTGGATCAGGGGGCATCCCAGGTACCACCAGCCCCAGTGCCAGCTCCAGTACCAGCTCCAGTGCCCACTTCTGTGCCAGCTCCAGCCGCAGCTCAGTCTCCAGATATTCGGGGATTACTATTACATCTTTTGGGTGTGATTGGAGAGCGGCCTTCTGAGGTAGCGCAGACATCCACTCAGGGGGAAGCCCTTGGTGCACAGAGCTTAGGAGCGCAGCCTGCTACTATGGCTCCCCGTTCGGAGGTCATTCCAGTTCCATCTGTTGCACAGCCTCTTGCTCCTCGCCCAGTTATGATAGAGATAGAGCAGAAGGCGTTGGGTAGGTTTTTGAGGTTAGCACCTCCGAGGTTTGCTGGTACTTCTGGACAGGATCCACATGACTTTATTACTACCTGTGAGGAGATGTTTGCATTCATTTGGGTTTGTTGGAGACTCACGGGGTTGGTTATACTAACCTATCAGTTGGAGGGCCCAGCGAAGTTCTTGGGAGGGCCCAGGTTGCTTGTAGACCACCATCGTCACTCTTTGAACCTGGTCTGAGTTTTTATGAGGGGCCCCCTAATGGCCATGTTCGTAAACCCCAGAGTGACGGAGCGTCGCAGGGAGCAGTTTAACTCACTTGTGCAGGGGTCTATGACATCTCAGAGTATGAGACCCGTTTTCATCAGCTAGCACCGTTCGGAGCTATGATCATTCCTACCGAGGTAGATAGGATTCACAGATTTGTATGGGGTTTGAGGCCTGAGATCAGGCAGCCAGCTGAGATATTGATTGCCAGTGGTCGGTCATTCCAGGCTATTGTAGACTATGCCCGCACTGTGGAGGACTTACAGCGACATGATCAGGGGTCCAGAGATAAGAGGCCTCGACATCAGGGTATCTATAGTGGTTCCAGATATGGTGGTAGAGGTCCTGGCCAGTGGAGCCGGAGTTATCAGCCACAGTAGTACCAGGGTCAGTCCAGCCGACCGGTTCAGGCTTCCCTTCAGACTTTTGGTAGTACCCAATTCGAGCAGGGTCAGAGCAGCCATCAGGGCTATGGAAGCCAGTCTTCGAGGGGTACAATTTCTGGGGCATCAGGTCGTGGTGGTCATACGAGATTTGCTGGTTCATCTCGACTAAGTAGGCCGTCAGGGGCTTGTTTTACTTGTGGTGCGATGGGTCATTTTGCTAGAGATTGCCCTCAGCAGGGTACAGTTCAGTTGGCTGAGCCTTTACGAGCAGTTCAGCCTCCGGCTAGAGGGGGTGGTCGTCAGGGTAGAGGTGGTGCTCCACGCAGCAGAGTAGGTGGTAGGGATGGTGGTCGGGCAGGTGGAGGTCGTCGTTAGTTTTACGCGATCCCTAGGAGACCAGAGGTAGAGGCCTCAGATGCTGTGATTACAAGTACGATTTCTGTGTGCCATCAGTCTGCTATGGCTTTATTTGATCCTGGATCCACTTGTTCATATGTATCTGCCTACTTTGTGCCTTGTTTGGGGTGGGCTAGTGAGCCATTATCTGTTCCTGTTTCTGTTTCAACCCCAGTAGGAGAGTTTTTAGTAGTGGGATGGATTGTGAGATCTTGTATGCATCTATTGGTGATTCCAGAGACTTGGGGTGATTTGATGATTCTGATATGCTAGATTTTGATGTGCTACTGGGCATGGACTGGTTATCCCCTCACCGTGTGATTTTGGATTGTTATGCCAAGACCATTACCATAGCTGTGCCCGGTGTATCCCCGGTTGTGTGGCAGGGTTCTGTTAGCCATGCACCATCTGGGATCATCTCTTGCCTTCGAGCTAGGAAGTTGATTTCCCGTGGGTGTTTAGCTTATCTAGCATATGTCCGAGATGTTAGTGCTGACCCCACTTCTCCTGAGTCTGTTCCTGTGGTTAGAGACTTCCTCGATGTGTTTTCTACCGACCTGCCAGGCCTTCCACCTGAGAGAGATATTGATTTCGCTATTGAGCTAGAGCCGGGCACTAGGCCCATTTCTATTTCTCCTTACCGTATGGCTCCTGCTGAGTTGAGGGAGCTTAAGGAGAAGCTCCAGGATCTGTTAGCTAAGGGGTTTATTAGACCTAGTGTGTCACCGTGGGGTGCTCCTGTTCTATTCGTGAAGAAGAAGGATGGGTCGATGCGCATGTGTATTGATTATCGGCAACTGAATAGGGTGACAGTGAAGAATAGGTATCCGATGCCGAGGATTGATGATTTGTTTGACTAGCTTCAGGGTTCAGTTGTGTTTTCGAAGATTGATTTGAGGTCCGGCTACCATCAGTTGAGGATTAGGGCGGAGGAGATCCCTAAGATAGCATTCAGGACACGTTATGGCCATTATGAGTTCCTGGTGATGTCTTTTGGGTTGACTAATGCCCCCGCAGCCTTTATGAACTTGATGCACAGGGTTCTTGGCCCGTATTTGGACTCATTTGTGATAGTTTTTATAGACGACATCTTGGTATACTCGCGTAGTAGAGATGAGCATTAGCAGCACTTGAGGGTTATACTCCAGACTTTGAGAGATCATCGGCTTTATGCCAAGTTCTCAAAGTGTGAGTTTTGGCTTGAGTCAGTTGCATTCCTAGGGCACGTGGTGTCTAAGGATGGGATTAGGGTTGATCCGGGAAAA